>JAFIRS010000257.1:600000-923850 GCA_018342105.1 Gonioctena quinquepunctata
TTTCTTTCGAATGGCAAGAAGCACGATGGAATAAGAGTACGGAAAATGTTTTTTCCCCGCTCCAAAGAGAAAAAAGGGATTTTTGCCGAGGCACCGGTGCAGACTTCTGTTGGAAGAATCGCAAAAAGATCAGAGACAGAGCGATTGGTGTGATTCTGGAAACTCATGCAGAAAATTATGAAAAAACGATTTTGGGTTTTTTTGGGAAAAAAAATCATTTCCGGTTTTTTCTAACTCTGGAACGGTGAAAGATAGAGCAGTTCTGCGAACTCCAATCGATTCAGAATAGCTGATTTAGTCTAGAAACGGAATTTTGTTCTGACACGGAGTTAACATTTAAAAAGTCAAATTTTCGAACAATTAAATTTCTTCGAAAAAAAAACAAAGTGGTCATATCGATCTCCGGTTTGAACCAAAATGTGGGAAATGCCGCGTTGATTTCGAAAAAATATCATATGTGGTATCTAAATCCGACAGATTCACCGTGAATCCTGAAAAATCGAGATAACGGCGAGAGAAATCATAGATGGCGCACCGGTCGACTTTGACATATGTCAAATGAAAAAACTATCGAAGCGCAATCTGAAAATAACTTTTCTATACGGTAAAAACTCCGCTGAATCCAAAAAGTGACCATTTCGTCGATAGGTCATGAAATGAAGAAGCTATTACCATCTTTTCCACCGGCGCACCGACGTTTCGAGACTTTGCGACATCATCGCTCGCTAAGATGCGGTCCTATCGACAAGCTGGTCACCTTTTTGAATTAAGCGGAGTTTTTTACGTCAGAAAAAGTTATACTCCGGGAAGTCTCTTTCTCATTTCGTTTTTAGATCGTCAACATCCATAGGGACGTTATCGAAAATGCGCAGACTTCTTTAGTGAATCAGGGTCGCAGATATCGAAATTCCATATCTGCATAGAAAACAAAATTTTCTTCCAAATGGCGAGAAGCACGATGGAATCAAAGTACAGAAAGTATTTTTTTTTTCCGCTCCAAAGTGAAAAAAGTTATTTTTGCTGAGGCACCGGTGCAGACTTCTGTTGGATGAATCGCAAAAAGATCAGGGCCAGAGCAATCGGTGTGAAATTCTGAAAACTTATGCAAAAACTATGAAAAAAATTATTTTGTTTTTTTTTGGAAAAAATCCTTTTCGGATATTTTTTTCCATAAGTTCGTTTTTTTTTTCTAATTCGGGAACGGTGAAAGATAGAACAATTCTGCGAACTCCAATCGATTCGAAATGGCCGAATTAGTTTGTAAACAAAATTTCGTCTTGATACGGAGTGAAAATTTGAAAAGTCAAATTTTCGAACAAGAGAGAAGCACGATGGAATCAAAGTACGGAAAGTATTTTTTTTCCACTCCAAAGTGAAAAAAGTTATTTTTGCTGAGGCACCGGTGCAGACTTCTGTTGGAAGAATCGCAAAAAGATCAGGGACAGACCAATCGGTTTGAAATTCTGGAAACTTTGAAAAAAACGATGACCCATGACCCTGTCATTGTAACGCGGAAATACAATAATTTCGTAGAAATACGCGAGTACAGAACATACCGCTCACCTAAAATTGCAAATTTTATCAGAGAGAAAAAAAATTATATAAAATTATCTAATATCGCGAAACCATAATAAGCATAATATATACCCTCACGTGAACAACATATTTACATAACAATATATTTTAGTGAGAGTATTTGATATTTTGGCGAAGGGCATACTTTGCTGATAGGCCGGGTATAAATACCCTTACTGGTTTTTACTGAAACCACCCTGGTGACGCCATCGATTCTACGAGCCTGAAAAAAATTCAACTCTGAACACAGTGGATTTGAACAAATGTTCGCTTGCCTTATACAAGTTGTTGAATGTAATTCTGTTCGTTCCATGAAAATCATGCCATCAAAGTATCCACGAGATAAATTCACAATCTTTAACAGCTGAGCGAATTTTTGAAAACCCGTTGCCAGGCGTCAATTCGCTGGAATTGGAGTTCCCGCAAAGTTCGGGATTCATGCAGTGGGAAAACTTTTTATAGTGTCCACTCAAAATGCGGACAACTTTATTTGTGGAATATGTAATGGCTTTTTTATTTTGTCGGGTGATAAAGTGCTGTCGCGTGAAATTGGAAGAATGCTCCTTCACCCGCCTAATAAATTCTGCATTGATGTTCCTCTCCAACTCATTGATTTGGTTAGTTCCGTATACACTGTCAGGGGTGGAACGTGGTACAAGGGTCGCGGAAAGTTTTTCGTGTGCCCGATTGTGGACAGAGGATGTTGTGTTGTTGTGGTCAGGCCGGTACCTACATATCAACTCACAACATCCTCGGTTATAAAAAAATCTGTAATAATTGGACTTGCTGACAGAGTAATTACTTTATCTGTCCAGAATATAGACCTAACACCATAAAAAAAGCAAAAGCAGCATTATTTGAAAACAACTACCCTAAACAAAAGGTAAATAAAATCTTTCGCCAAAGAATATTTTTTTTACTATAAAATAGCCAGAAAAGAAATTTGTATCACAAACAAGTAGAATAATCACTATGTAGGACTACCATATATACAGGGCCTTCCAGAAGAAATTGCCAAAACAATAATACTATACAATCTTCATATAGGGCACAAAGAGCATAATATTAAAAAAAAATCTATTTTCCAAATTAAAAACAAAAAATCCTAAAGAAAAAAACAATCATGTCGTCAACGAAATCTCTTGTTATAACCCAAATTGCAACGGTGTATACATAGGTCAAACGAAATTCCGTGCCATTAAAATTCCACATTAGGTCTAAGCTTTGCCGCACAGATAGATTATAGGTGTCACTTTCTATAATTTGATGCTTTTCACATTCTCGTACTTGCCGGTAGGTATCAACACTATGAGATATTTGATACGAATTTGAAAGAGACCACAAGCCGTCCTGATGATTGGGAAACCATGAAACACTTGTTGGTGGATGGTGGGCTCTCTTGGATTCGTAACAACTTTCTCTTTATCTCGTTATTTGTTTTGCGTTACTCTGAACGTACTAGGAGTACGACCTATTGGTGTCGTGGGTTGGCCTATGCTGACATCTGTTGGTGACCTGTTAATGTGCACGAAATTTCGTGCCATTAAAATTCCACCATAACAGGTCTAAGCTTCAACACACAAACTAAAGGTGTCACTATCTATGATTTGATGCTTTTCATATCTCACTTCTCATGGAAACACCCCCGTAATTTCCGTAATTATTGGCGTAGAATTCTGTGACTTTCACGATCGTTAGATATACCGAGGATGAGTCTAAATCTCTTCTGGGGGTTGACCTGAGTGACATACACTGCGCGCCAGGAGCGATGGATATATTGACTTTTGCAAAAAATAAGATAAGGGGGCAAGATATGCTCAAAATTCTTACGAATTCGTGATCAGGACATCAATTTCAGTACCATTCCATATTATCGCTGAAAAATTTTCAGTACTGAAAAACCCGAATTTGTCTCACTTCTCATGGAAACGCCCCCGTAGCTTTCGTAATTATTGGAGTGGAATTCTGGAATTTTCACGATCATAAGGTATACTGGAGATGATGCTGAATATTTTCTGGGGTGGACATGAGTGATATATAATTCGCGCCAGGAGCGATTGAAATGCTGATTTTTGCGAAAAATAATATTAGGAATCGGGATAAGCGGAATTTTACTGATTCGTGATTGAGACATTTATAACCGATAGGCATCTTTGCTGAAGAATATTTCAGTTCAGAAAAAAACGAATTTTCTTACTTCTCATGGAAACACCTCCGTGTCTATCGTAATTTGTGGAGTAGAGCTCTGAAATCTCCACGATAGGTAGATAAACAGGGGATGAGTCCCAATAATATGTGGAGTCGAATTTGCTTAGCCTCCAGAAGTTACAAAATATGGATTTTCTAATGGAAGTATTGAACTTTATTTCCGAACATCACAAAATCGAAAAAAGGTGTTCAAAATGAAAAAAAAACAAGTCAGGCTATGTTATTGAAGCATATCTCAATAAAATCCTTTTTTTTTCTGTTCATCAAAATTCATTAGCTAGAGAAACTCAATGTAGGAATATTTCTCAATAATACTGCATTATCAGTGATAATTATCACTCGATATCACGTTCTACAGTTATGAACTCTGCAAAAATGGTTCTTTCCATCGCCACTGGCAAGCAGTGTATGTCACACAGGATGACCCCACAAAAGATTTATACTCAGAATCAGTGAATACGGTATGTATGATGATCGTGAAAATTACAGAATTCTACTGCAATAATTACGGAAGATTCGGTAAGTGAGACAAATTCGGATTTTTTAGAACTGAAAAGTTTTCAGCGAAAATATGTATTGGCACTAAAGTGGATGTCCTGATCACGAATCTGTAAGCATTTTGAACCTATCTTGCTCCCTAATATTATTTTTCGCATAAATCGTTATATCCATCGCATCTGGCGCGCAGTGTATGTGACTTAGGTCAACCCCATGAGAAAATTCAGACGCATCCGTAGTATATCCACCCATGGTGTGAATTACAAAATTCTACTCCGATAATTACCGAGGATACGGTGGTGTTTACATGGGAAGTGAGACACACTATATATATATATATATATAAACAAAATGGAAAAAATGCAATGGACATAGCCCCCAAAGAAAAGTCACGTCACCACGGAGGCAGCTATAGCTACCTGCGTGACATCCTGGAATGCAGGGTCTGCTAACCGAAACCACAAACGTGCGGCTGGCTTTTGTTTGTTGACTCCGTTGATTTGTCGTTTACTACAAAGTGTTGTTCATCCTTGCACTTTCTCACCGTACTGATGAGGGCCGAAAGCACGAAACACGTGTCTACGAATAACACTTTTCTTTGAGGGCTATGTCCATTACATTTTTTCCATTTTGTTCTTAACATATTCCTCCCTTTTATCTATCTATATATATATATATATATATATATATATATATATATATATATATATATATATATATATATATATATAATATATAAACACTTTTGGAAAAATCACTACTCATACAGTATTTCAATTATGAAATGCAAAGCTACCTTCTTAGTAGCAACCTCGTGTGTAGTAGTAGTTCATTTTTATTGTGGATTTCTCAATTCACAAAAAATCTTTCTATCCAATATTCAATTGAGAATGTTACCCGTTTAAACATGAAATTAATTATAGTGCTGTATCAGTGAATTCAAAATAGTGCAACATAGATAGCAGTATTCGGTGATTTATGGTGTCGAATACTTTCGAGTAGTCTCATAATATTAAAATTATTACTTTGTTTCCATCGAGAGCTCTACTTATATCATCGACTATTTTTAATATTACTGTAGCGCAACTGTAGCCGCTTCTAAAACCAGATTGTTTTAGTGGTAATATATTATGTTGGTTAACGTAAGATTTGATTTGATTTTAGATGTTTTTTCTAGAATTTTCGAGAACGTGGGAAGAAGGCTGATTGAAGTCATTATAACTCTGGGGATTACTATGGGTATGGGTATTACTTTTGCACTCGTCTGCGAATGAAATTTATTGATCGGAAATATATCATTAATGTAGAGCAAAAAAATTATTGGTCCTAGAACCGACCCTTGAGTAACTCCACGTACAATTTTTTCCTTCTCAGAAATATTTTCACTCAATGATATTTTTTTATTTCTGTCTGTGAAATAAGTTTTGAACCAGTCTAGAGCTATGCTACGATAACTCTAGTGAGAGAACAACATAATTTCATGACACAAATGAAATCCTCTGAAAGGTGAACTATTGTTCACATTTCCATTTATTTGAACTCTATTCCATTCCACCCCTCAGTTTAATATATATAAAATAGTTTTTTGGCTGATTTTATCGTCAAGTGAAGTACCAAGTTCAATTTCCCGCAAACGAATTTTTGGTCCTCTTCTAAATCTAACGTACGTTCAGTTTCCACTCCAGTGAGTTTTCTCGAAACTCTCCTGTGACTCTAGCACATAAAATGGGTCAGCACAAATCAAAATGGTCATAAATAAAAATACATGCCATTAACTGCTGCCATGTTGTTTCACAATAAAAACAGGAATGTTATGTCCTCTCGGCGCATTCGAGCTTTATTATTCACCGTTGCTCAGGTACCAATTTCCATGGGAATGAAATATTTACAAATATTAATTTAACTTTGTTATGGGGTAATCTGGCAGCACGTAGAGGGTCAGTTATTGCTACACGCTAGGTAGTGGAATCGAAAACCGCGAGGGGAGTTGAGTATCCGGGAGAACGTCCTGCAACTCCCCACAGTGGAGCTCATTTATACATCGAAATAATAATATAAACATGATGAAGCCATGGCGATTATCAACCTTAACAGATAATAATCTATCAACATGGCTTTCATAAGAAGAGAAATGTCACAACTAATCTTTCAACATTTGTTCAATCAATTTACTAGCCCATGGATCATGGTGTCTCAACAAAGTATGAACCGATGTTTCCAAAACATTCGATAACGTGCATTATCTAACCTTGATGGTGAAATCGACCAATTTTGGTTCCACGGCAATCTGTTGGAGCTTTTCAATTCCTACATGTCCAACAGTCATCAATATGTCCCGTTAAACAACCTCAAATCACAAAAGATAGATATTACATTAGGTGTTCCACAAGGGTCACAATTGGGTCCCTTAGTTTCCAGTTTATGTCAAAGAAGAATATTTCAGGAATTGAAAAATGATGCTATATGCTAATGACCTGAAAATTCACGAACGAGTTGAACATAACTTATATTTACAAGATATTCAATAGCCAACATCTATATGAATAGTCATTTATTGAAATATTATCACATGGAGAGAGAACTAGAAGTCATCATGGTCAAAAAAACTCTCCTACGAAAGCCATGTTGACGGTGTTGTTGAAGAAGCAGTGGGTTTTATCCTGAAGAATACCTGCTAATTTCATGATGATATATCAGCTTTAACAATGTATGATGCCATGGGAAAACCCGTATTGGAATTCAACAGTATCATTTTACGATAAATATGTCTTTCGTATAGAACATGTTCGATAATCAGCTATGTGACACCCCAGAACTTTAGATGTGCCGGTCAAGTTCTGGGGTGTCACATGACTGATTTTTGAACATATACGAAAGACATATTTAGCGCCAGACTGAAAAACCATGGAAAACTTTAACTGCAGACTTAGTTTGATTCTTTTGTTGTGTAGCTTCCTGCCGAATTTGGTCCTAATCTATCGGATAAATTTTGAATAATTGATTGGCAACGTTTTTTACTTTGACATTTTTTCATTTCAGACAGATGTTAGTTGGAGAAATAATTTTGACTGTTCTGGATACAGTTTTTCAAGGGTTTTCAAATGACATATTGCAAGCCGTTTCGTGCGATATAGTTTCTGTCTTTTTTTAATAGTGACACTTCCGTTCGACAGATGACAGTCAAAAACGAATGGTCCCATTCGGGGCAGTAACTGTATCTTTATACCAAATTTCAGCTCGATTGGTCGAACGTTTCGGCAGTTATCGTGTAAGATTATAGACAAACACACACACACACACAGGCAGACCAGCGTCAATACCAGAAGAGACATACATGGATTGAACACGTCCTATTTCACTTCGATCAGTCATATCCCTGAATGATTTGTTATCGTTTTCACCACAATTGTTTTTCTCCATTGATACAATAACTAGATGGTTCACGGATATTTTTTTGAATTTTATCTCAGTATTCGTTTGTCTCGTACTTGATGTTAACCTGTTGTCCCGTGAAAATGATTTTCGTTGTATCTAGAATGTATGTTTATGTATTATTTTTATTCCCTCACATCCAACTCGGAAAAATTTATTTTTGGTGACTCTTTCTCCTTTTAATAATCTATTTTACTGTTTTTTTTTTTTTTTTGGCTTAGACATTTCGTCATTCGGCCAGACACATGTGGAGTATTTATTAAATATATATGGCAACGACACGCGGTGTTCCCAAGCGGTCACCCAACCAAGTACTAACCGCGCCCGACATTGCTTGACTTCGGTGATCAGACGAGAGAAAGAATTATTTGTATATAAATTGTATATATTATAATAAGTAGCTTTTAAGAAATGCCATGTAATTATACCACAAAAACTGTAAATAAATGTTATTGGATTGGATTGGTAACACACAACGTGGTATGGTCGTTGCCTATTTTACTGTTAATTGTTTCAATTTTTGTGGTCATCAATGGCCATCGATATTAATACAGAATTTCTTGATTTTATGAAATACTGTTTGTATTTTTGTGTTCTTATAGCTGATTTTTCCATCATTGTGATTCGTTCAGTGCTTCAAAGTGTGTTGACTTCATCCACTAGTTCTGACTTTATATACCGGTTTGGATATAACGAGGTTCGTTTGTTTTCATCACTATGAAATTGAATACCAATTACCGGTAGTCTACAATTAATGCTTAGACTATTTTTGTAAATTTGCCAAACAATCAATTCAACATCACATATTATTTTGATGTTCATTGCATCTGGCAATTGCCAGTGTTTTCTTTCCGAGCGGGTCAGCTGAGTTTGGGCGAATAGCGGCTCTCAAAATTTTGTCGAATTTGACAAAGAAAAAATAATATATTAATTTTTGGAACGAAGTTCCATTACGCGGCTTGACTGGTAATGGTAGGAATTGTAACGTGAGAAATAAGCGTTATGCCCCTTCCAAGCTACTTTCTCTCTCTCTCGGTCTCTTTCTATTATATACGATTCCGAGGGTGTACGAAACCATCCGAACTGCTGTTCTGCTTGCGGAAAATTTGAAATGATACATGAGCGGTAGGAAATCTATACGAATATAAGTCGGATATTATCGTTGAGTGGTAATACGTGAAAGATATTGTTCTTTATTTTATATTTCTATATAACGTTTGTTAAGATGATTGAATCCGTTTTTGGACATAATTTTTTATGTTTCTTGTACACATTGAATAAGTGGCACGTCAATTTGATATAATATAACAAATACTATTATCAAGAATGAAATACCTTTTACTGTGGCAGAGGAGTTTGGAAAAAGGATATATAGTATTTTAGTACTCAACAGCAAACATAAGATAAAAATAAATATAAAAAAAATATGGTCGTGTTGAGGATTGAACCCCGGACCTCTGGCTTGGTAGTTGTCGAAAAGTAAGTTAATAAAATTTTACAAATATTTACTGTTTACGAACGCTTAATGTACATGTGATTCGAGTGTTTACTATTTATATACATTACAGAGTGACAATAGTGAAATAATATGCTCAGCGTCAAGAAGAGTATCGGAAGAGAAAAAAAAAGAGTAAGAAACTTCGTTCCCGACCGCCCACGAGTTTTTTTTGAATTATCAACCACTGTGATTTGTTATAAAATGGCATTATGCGTCCGTTATGCACGGGTGTGCAAGAGATTATATTTCACCCTGTATATGTCACTTTGTTGTCATTTTCAATTCTGCCCCTTTCGACGTATTTCAGCATTTCTTAGAATCAAGCACCACTACAAAATATTCAAAAAAGTAACATCAAACTCCATTTTTTTTAAAGTGACGTGTAATATAATCTTAGAAGTTTATTTGAGATCGAATCAGCGTAGTATTATATTCTTCATTTCTACAGTGAATCTCCATTCAATTCAAATAACAATTTGAACCTCATAACCATAAACATACTCAGCACGTGTTGATTTCCTCAACTCAAACCATTTCTGCTTCCTCACATAAAACACATTGATGAATATCTTTCGTTGATGATGACAGTATGATGAATACGATGGTGGAAGTTAGTTTCATGTCAATGAGCCATTTTGACACGAAAACATGTCTTCATAACGGTAGTATAATTTCAATAAATCCACTGGTACATACATTTACAGTGCTTCTCAAAAGTCCCCCCACCCCCCCTCTTATTTTTGGAACAATTACACATAAACAAGTGAAATGTGGAAACTGAATATTAAAGGTTGTAAACTTCCCTACTAGTGATGACAGATGACGAAATGGTCGAAGATGACGTCACAAGGCCATTGTGACCAATAATTTTAAATGTAACCCTACGGCAAGCGACACCTCTTTCAGAAGGTATCGAAAAAACCTATTCAATGATACTAATTTTGTTTGTGTTTATGGCAGTTTTGGCAACTCGCTTTCAAAAAACGCAAAGCTGTGATGAATTAAATCAGTTAATACTAAAATTCCAAATTCAAGCTCCGCCTCTGGATAGTTGTCAAATAATCTGACGTTTTTGTTAGTCTCCCTAATTCGACGTTTTTGTAATTGTCCAAGTTTTTGTACATTTAATAATTTGTGTATTGTTGATCGAACGTTCAACTGTTTTAGCAGCTTTTGGTACTTTTAATATTTTTGTACATTTCAATAATTTGTTAAACTGTTTGAGTGCTTCGAAAAGCGAAATGGTACGTGCTTTAGGTGATAAAGTAGCAGCGATCCTAATTCTTGGTGAAACTGGAAAATATTCATGCAGCAGAGCGCATTTTTAATGAGAGGTTTCCCGATCGCCCCGTTTCGAGGAATTATTTAAGGGAGCTTCTACGTAAGTTTGAAACAACGGGTAGTATTAATGATGCGAAACGATCTGGCAGACTCTGGCAGACCACAAATTTCTGATGAGAGAAAAATTGATATACTGGCAGAAGTAATAGTTAATCCTACTTCTTCAACAACTCACGTTGCATCTACCTGTGAAGTAGTCAGTCGAAGTACAGTACACAGGGTGTTGAGAAAAAACAAATTTCATCCATACAAATTAAAAATGGTTCATCAACTTTCAGACGACGACCCAGACTATGTCAAAACAATTTGTTCCAGTGACGGAATACACAGAATGTGAGGTATTGGAGTGACGCAAATCCTCACCTGTTTCGTGAAACACATACTCAATTTCCCCAGAAGGTGAATGTTTGGGCAGGTATCCTGGGAAACCACATCGTTGAGCTTTTTTTTTTAAATACTAATTTAATTGGTGAGGTTCATCTGAAGCTGTTGCAAAACGCAATAGAACCGTTAATCCTTGAAATTTTGGAAGATAATCCAGATGAATTCGGCAATTTGGAAATAACATTCCAACAGCATGGTGCTCCTCCACACTATTACGGTGCAGTAAGACGGTATTTAGATGAGGAGTATCGTGATAGATGGATTGGACGACGAGGTTCAACGGAATGGCCAGCTCGATCACCGGACTTCATACCTTTGGATTTTTTCCTGTGGGGGCACCTTAGATCGAAGGTTTACGCCACTGAACCTGACAATATTGACGTTTTAAAACAACGTTTTGTTGCAGAATGTGAGGCTGTTTCGGCAGACTCATTTGCAAAAGTACGAGATGAGTTTAAAAATAGGATATTTCACTGTCAGGAAGTAAATGGAGGTCACTTCGAGCAATTTCTTTGAGTAGATACTGATTCTTAAATCTGTAATCAATATCATACTGAATGGAATTTACATTTTAATGTTTACTAATGAGCCATTAAAACTGCCATAAACACAAACAAAATTAGTATCATTGAATAGGTTTTTTCGATACCTTTTAAAAGAGGTGTCACTTGCCGTAGGGTTCCATTTGAAATTATTGGTCACAATGGCCTTGTGACGTCATCTATCATCACTAGTAGGGAAGTTTACAACCTTTGAAATTCAGTTTCCAAATTCCACTTCTTTATGTATAATCGTTCCAAAAATAAGAGGGTGAAAGGGGACTTTTGAGAAGCACTGTATGTGGATTGTCTTTGATGAGCAGTGAATATGAAATAACAAGGATTTACAGGGTGTCAATTTGAAAACTTTCCACCCTTAATATCTTCCTTCCAGTGGATATTATCGGGAATCGGAAAAACAGGTCAATTTTAATTTCAAGAGGGACACTTTCAATGAATATTCGTAGCCCCCGTGGTTCAACCCCGTGGGAGGAGTAGATGTTATCCTTAGAAATTGGCACATTATTTTAGAGGGCGTTTAATTCTCTTTGAAATAATACCCTGACTCATTATTTTTTGATGAGCAGGTTCCGAAAAATAGCGTTCTAAACTTACAGAAGTAATTAGAACTTGCCTGCACTGAGATGCATTATTGTATTAACTCTTCTTTTAATAGAAATGGTTTGAAGAGTAGGCATAACAGGAATAAATCTATCCTATACGTGTGATTTTTTATTTGTTGGTTATTTTCCTTTTACAAAAAAAAACGTTCAATTCACGAGAAAGAAATTTCAAACATGGGATCTACTTACACATATCTTATTGTTCAAAATGTTGTCCATTTTTCACTAAACAGTAATAAATAAAGTCTGTTTTCGAACGCCTCTTTATCATATCGGAAAACATCACTGGAAATTGACCGGCATGCTGATGTAATTCGTCTATTAAGTTCATCAATATCAGCGGGTTGTGTTTTATTAACATCGGATTTAAGATGTCCTCAGAGAAAGAAATCCAAGGGAGTTGAATCCGGCGATTTCGGAGGCCATTCAACTGCTCCCCTTCTGCTACCCTCTCGTTTAACCACTGTCGGACGGAAAGAAAATAATGAAGTGGAGCACAGTCCTGCTGGAAATGTAACAGATCTTCCTGCAAAAGTACATTACCTTCTGCATCAATTTGGGTTTTCAGCTCGTGAGTTATAAGACGATGGATAGTCTCTTCAAGCATATCAAGGTACAGATTGCCAGTCAAGTATTCTTCAAGGAATAAAGGACCCATAATAGCATTTCCAAGAATACCAGACCAAACTTTATGTGGGTGTTGTGTATGTCCTTCTCAAAAAATGTGCGCCAATAGCGACAATTTTGTCTACTCATATTGCCATTCAGAAAAAATAAAGATTCGTCGCTGAAACAGATGTTCAACAGAAGATTAGGGATGGCATTGACTCGATGAGACATGGTTTCACAAAATTCTATTCTTCTATCATAATCATTCTCATAGAACTCTCGAAGACTCTGCATTTTATATGGATGAAATTTATGCATTTTCAGTGCTTTTCCAACAGTCTCGTGTAACATTTCCGCCTGTTCTGTTACTGATCGTAAGGAGCTAGTGGGCTCTGCAGCAGATGTTTCCAAAACTCCAGTTTGAGCTTCATCATTTAGTACTCTGGGGTTATTTCTTTTTTTATTTTTCACCAGTTTCGTAGAACTTTGTCACCAAATTGAGCACATATCGGTGACTAACATTACAATTTGGATTTCTCTCATTAAAAAGAAATCCAGCATTTAATAAACGCAACTTACCTACCATCTACATTTTACTATTAGAGTACTTTTTTATGTACATTTTTTGGAGCTTATGGTTAATGTTGCCCCTGATAAAGGGATGGAACGGTACCACCTAATCTTCTAACCAGTTCTACTGGAAGGAGACACAATACAATAATTTTTGTTTGAATAATAACCTGAAAACCATGCATCTCAGTGCAAGCAAGTTCAAATTACTTGTTAAGTGTAGAACGCTATTTTTCGGAACCTGGTCATAAAAAAAAATAAGACAGGGTACCATTGGAAAGAGAATTAAACGCCCATCAAAATGATGTCCCACTTGACCTCCCTTCCCATCCAAGATTCTAAGGGTAACATCTACCCCTCCCGAAGGGTTGAGGCACGAGGGCTACAAATATTCATTGAAAGTGTCCCCCTTGAAAATAAAATTGACCTGTTTTGTCGATTCCTCATATTATTAACTGGAAGGAAGATATTAAGGGTGGGAAGTTTTCAAATTGACACCCTGTATAATAGCGATTAAACGAGCCATTCGATGACTAGATTATTTTGGTAATTTGGAAATTGTGGTCGTTTCGAGCAACTCTCATTCGATTCAAATTCAAAGTAATTAGTTGGTATGTGCATGGAGTTGAATGGAATTTAAAAGTTACAACAAAAATATCGCAGGTCATTAGTGGGAGGATTTCAACAAGGTGCATATCCCATTGAAGGAAATGAAGCCCTCATTAGGATTCGCAGATTATGGGAAAGCTTTTCGGAAAATTGCATGCATTCTGGCCGCATAATTCGTGGAAAATTCAAATATCTCAACGTTATTATGGGAGATTGAATTGATGTGGAGGTTCTGGCGATTTGCGATTCATGGATTTGACATATTTCATCCAACATCCTACTGACTATTGCTGCTCGGTCTTGTCAATAAAATGATGAAAACAATATTTTCAAAACAAAAATAGACCTAATAAAACACAGCTCATGCACATATCTCTGAGGTTTTTGAGCTCAATGTCATTAATGTCACAATTCTGAACTGTTCTACCAAGTGAAAAATATTTCCGTTGCCATGGAATCATTTCGCAGGAACTACAGGATTACCTAAAAAATAGAAGCGAGTGATGGAATGTTGTTATTTATTATTTATTCATTCAACGATGGCCTATTCCTGCTGCCAGGGCTAAACACCGATGCCGGTGAACACAACTGAAAAATTTTACCGAATCTTCTAATGTTTCCAACCAGAGGAAAATATATTTCAGTTGTCTTTTATTTGTATTTCGTGCAATGTTTATTACAATTACAGAGCGCTGCTGACTTATGAGGTTATCATAAGGGCTTGCTGACTACATGACAAATGATTGTTGTTAATGTCACTCAAGTGGATTTTTCATAGTGATCTAAATGTGTTGAAAGAAGCCTTTTTCCATCCAATTGATACAATGTGGCTAGTCAGTCATCGAAAATATAATTCATCTTTGGAATATTTTCCATTCTAATGAAGACATTAACATTATTATCGTTTGAATGAGTTATCGATTAAGACTGGTTACAACAAATCACAGACCACTGTTAAATACTAATTTTCACTACCAGATACTATTGCCAGAAAAGGAATATTTTTTATTTGGATATCAATGAAAAACATATTTTTCACAATTTCCAAAAGAAAAATTCAACTTCGAGAAAACTGTACTTTCATTTAAAATAAAAGGTTAGGAAATGTGAAAATAGCACTAAAAATATCAACGTTTTGTGTGAACTTCGGCCAAACTTGTAAATATCGAGAAGTTCAACAGTCCGTGAAGCTCAAGAGTCAACAAAGATATTGTGCTGTTTCAATAGACCTCTCTCCAGGTATGTCTTTTATAACAAGGATGGTGGAAAAAATATTCACTTACGAGATCTCTCCAAATGCAGCGAAGGCATCCCGAAGAGTTTGTGTTTCTATCTCTGGACTCAGATCTCCTACGAAGATATGATGGTGCTCTGAAAAAAATAAAAATAAATGATTTGGATGCATTGATTTTTGTACAAAATTTTAAGAGGGCACATTTTAGCTCCAACCTTCACCCTTGGATTCACCACTATAGTTCATCCATATGGAAACCCCAATAATTTTTCAAGTCAAAAGTTGAACATTATTTATATGGGAGTTACACATTATTCTGATTCGAAAAAAATAGTTTGAAGCAAAAAACGATTCGTTTTGAACGCCTCTTCAACATTAACTTCAACTTTCAGTTTGTGTTTATTGTATGTCCTCGAAGATTTCCGAAAGATCTATACAATCGTATATATTTCCCGGTACATCGACAACTCTCTCAACATCAACATGGATTCATTAGGAACTGTTATAGTAACGAATGTAGCTCTCATATCACAGTATATTCCAGAAGCATTGGACAATAATGGTCGAGTTGATGTTATTTACACAGATTTGTTAAAGGACTCCAATGAAATAGACCATGATGCTTTGCTCAAATTCTGGTTCTGATTTCTCAAATGATATTATTTGCATCCTATATATTTTCGCCGGAAGCAGTTTGTTTTCTATAATGGTTACAAATCTGAAACTCATCTAGCTATATCTGGTGTCCTCTAGGGTTCGACTTTGGGGCCATTGTTATTTTTGTCTTTTATAAATGATTTATGTGGAATTCTAGGAAGGGAAGTTATATTAGACAATAAGTTTGCGGGACAAAAATTTATTATTATTCAATACAGAAAAATTTAAGGTCGTGAGATACCCTAGGAAAAAAATGTACATTCGTTGTCATATTTATATAAGGGGAGTAGTTATGCTGGGTTGTAAGAGCTGGACAATTCTTATAACCTTGGAGTAGCGAATAAATTATTCATCACTCATATTTTTGAATAATTTGTTAAAAATTATGATTGACTGTCCCACTATTCTCGAAAAAATAAAGTTGAAAGTTCCACCTTTTTTGTCACAAACACATTATCCTGAACAAAAACGAATATGTTTCTCAAGTCACCAAAATATGTCATGTGTGATGGTTTTTGTCCTTATTGTGACATTTTTTTTCAATACCAATCAATTGAAATAACAAATACATATTTGGACTAATAAGTGAGTCACTTTCTGACTTTTCTTAATTTCCACTCATCCATTTCTTGATCCATTGTCTTGGAAAAGAGAAACTGTTGCACATGGAGCCATTATCATTATTAGAGAAAACTTTTGACATTCAATATTGAAATTATCGAAAAAAAAAATTGTCGTAGAACATTGGTCGAGTTGCATGGAATTTCGTCTACAAAAACACCCACAAAAAAGTCTGGAGGAGTCAAATCTGCTGATTTTGAGAGGAAATAGTTTTATTACGCCCAAATGGACCCGTGGGAAATATGTAATGAATTTAATGATATTTTGCAATCGGATCTCCATAGCAAGATGAGTTTTTTATTTATGTATTCATATCTTTGAGTATTGCAAATCATTTTGGAAAATACTGTTCCCAGAAATAATTCATTTTCCACTTTGCCAATGCGTTCGATGCAGCAGGAGATTTCTGTTAATGGCGTTCCAATGATCCAATGAAAGTATATTATTATCTATCATTTTATACTCCGAGACTATGATAAACTAGTTTTATATAACTTGTTTGATAACCCTCAACGTGTTCTTCTTCTACGCATATATATATTATTATCAAGATGTGTGGTGGCTCAGGTTATTTCTGAAGAATATATATTGTAACCTAACTGTATTAAAATAATATAAGTTTATTCACCAAATGTTATTATTACAGAATAAACACTAGAATTATTGTTGGAATGTAAATAAATAATCTAGCTAAAGTAAATAAACTGGAAAAAGTCACTAAAGGTTAAACCTGTGCGTGACATAAATACACAAAATCAATCGAATATCGAATGAAATCTCCAAAGAACATGATCTAGTTTTATAAAGGTTTTGAGTAGGCTGTTAGGAGACTCATGACAGCTTTATGGAAGTTTCATGGCGGTTGTTACAACAAAACATGTTCCTCTTGTTTGTCAGTGGTTCCGATTCAGAAGTATCTTGCAACCTACCACAACATTCGAAATATTTCTGGTATAACGTACCCGACTATGGGCAAGCCTAGTGGATATCCGGGATGTTCGGTGAATTGAGTCGTGTCAGGGTTTTCCATACGAACGAACCAACAAGTGTTCCACTTTTTTTGTTCCAATTCGGTTGCTTGTTCCCTTAATTGTGACGACGTTTCATTGTATAATACTAAATGACCCGTAGAAACTCCCTGATAAAGTTTTATCAAAGTTTCGGAGTTGCGGCGTCTGACCTAAATACCGAAAGTGACTGGAAGTTCGAGCAATAACCTAGCTATACAAACATGAATGTGAAGCCGTATTTGATGAAGCGAATTGAATGAGCAATAACTGATAGTGAATGTGTTACGATACTATTAGTATAATCGCTTTAAGGAATTTCCGAGAATGAACGGGAAATCATTAAAAAATAAACAGCGTCTGTGACGTGCATAACTAAGAGGAGGAAATATTCAAGCGGTGTAGCTCAAGTTGAGCATCGCAAAATTAGTGTTCCATACCTTCCGATCCAGTAATATACAATAATCTGTTCATTGTACAAATATCTACGATGTTAACGATTCTTCAGTATTTTGTTTTTCCAGATCAACTCATTTGATTACTAGCAAGCAGAAGAAACTGAATTGTAATAATAACAATTCAATGATGGAATTGGTGAGATGCTATTTATTTCCTAAACGATATAATTGTCAAACGACGATTATTTTTGACAGCATTGAATTTATGTTTATTATATTAATTATTAACGTGTTTGATTCATTTGTTGAGTTTGTTTCTTTAGTGTGTATATTCTCTTCTTAATTCTTCGGTTTTCTATTTTGATAGAAATCTTTCCATTTCATTTTTTTTTTCGTATTGATAAGTGATCCAAGGTTTCAGCTTTCTTTGTTGTATGAATTCAAATTTACAATTCGATACTTTCAGCTCTGTGCGGCTTTCGAAAGATTGGTTCAGTAGTGTGGCTTGATTTCGAAATGTCTGGTGAATTTTTTCCTATGGAGGAAAATATGATTACTTGTATCATTGTACCAATTTGAAAATTTTTGGCAAATTATAATCGAGGTTCTGTTAGGTACTACGTCTGTACATTTGCCATCAGTGTGCTGTTGATGTGGATGATTAGACTCGACGCTGAATGAAAATGATTTCATCGTCGAGTCCTGGAATTGTGAATATTGGAATTACTTTCATATCCCAAGTTTCGGATAGAACTACTGTATCTTAATAAATTCATCCCACTTCACAATTTTGGGATATAAACAGGTAAAAAAAGAAAGAAGTATATACTAATGTATGTATACAAAAGTACGATAGTTAATGAAATCACATTGAAGGTATTATAAATAATGCGTGTTTTCAAAATAGAAATAGGTGGAATAGATTATGTTGACATGGGTGAAGAATCCTTCCTTAATTTATGTTTGAACGGAAGTAAAGCTAAGCAGTAGACATCAAGATTGAAGCTAATACTTAGTCCAATGATTGGAGAATTACGGTCTGAATTAGTATTTATATAATCAAAATTGAGACAGAATGTGTTTCGAGTATTTCTAGCAGGGATGTTATAGAGATCAGAGATAATAGTGGGAGGAACGTGAAGAGTCGTTAGAACTTTGAACATAAAAACTGGGTCGGTGATTATTCTGTGTTTTTCAAGCTCTGAAATGGCGACAAATATAATCTTAGAGTTTAAGAAGAGCCCCGAATCTTCCACTTCGTTTACTCTATTCAAAACAGTATTCGAAATCTCATAAATTAATTCGTACTTCTGTACTTTTTTTGTGAGAGGAATAGTGAAACATTTGGAAGTTGTAGACGATGTGGTAACTTGATGACCCTCGTTTCGGACGTTCATCGTCTTAATGGATTCCAGGTGAATACCGAAAACGATTGCATGTGCAAGCATTCGAAACGTCGTGAAAACCTTTCAAATCCAATAAGACGATTGACGTCCGAAACGAGAGTAATCAAGTGAAATATTTGTCGAAATTCAGGAAAAGCCTGTATCGGCGATAACACTGGGAGAATTGCCAGTTCGAAGTTCAGCTTAGCACAGTCATCCTGTGATTTGATTACAGAGAATATTTTCAAATAATCTTCGTAGAGTACAAATTTACTGTCTTTGATATCATTGATGAAGATTGAAAATAGCAGAGGCCCTGAGTATGAGCCTTGTGGCACACCTGAGGTAGCAGTGAAAGCTCTAGACTGAAACTTATTGATATTCACTATCTGTGATCTGCTGAAATCTTGATTCCTGGCTCCTGAATTTGAAGAAATTAAGTGTATCCAGAAAATATAATAACAAACATGTGATCAAGTTCTCATCACTACATATGGGAAGAAATGCATTTCGAGTTCCTTTGTGTATTTATAGTTTGTTGAGATGAATAATTGATATTCCGTTGGATAATGGTCGTTCAGAAGGGTTTTTATTTTCATGGACTAAATAGGATATTTTATAGATATATACATTAGTAGTGGTGGATATTTTGTGGTCTATAAAATAGTTCCTACACGAGTCCCTGGAGTTGAGTCCAAAAAGCCTTCGAATGGCTCGTTTCTGAATTATAAATGGTGTTTGCGCTTGAGCTGATGTTTTTTAGAATTCGATACATACTGTACGGAGCTGTGAAAATACGCATAATACGTCGACTTGGCAGCTACCACAATTGTATTGATTATAATAATGCGTAAAGCAAATATGTTCTGTTCGAGTCAATTTACTATCAATGAGATTACCACGGACTCTTTATATCGGCGAATGAATTTCAATAATATGCTATGTGTTTTACCGATCATCAAAGTGAGTTTGATTGCTGAAAGCCAATCAAATAGTTCATTTCCCAGGCATCACGAAGAGATCCTGAATATATTTCGGCGAACTGCTTTTAGGAAATTGTGACGCCTTTTGTAACTTCTCTTAGAGATTGTTGAGGGCTCTATATTTCCTCCAAATGTCCGCCGGGATATTATCAGCGAGGTCTTAGCGATATCCCACTTAGAAATCATCGACCAATACTCTCTGGCCAGTTCTCTTGCATGAAAGCTTGCTATGGAATCATCGCAGGCAGTGCCTCATCTCCATGAGATGATCGACGGCCACACAGGTACACCACTTACAGTCATAAAACAAATCCCACTAACACATAATTCTCTCGCGCATGAACAGTCTTCATTCTCACCATCACACATCCATCGTACACAAACAAAACGAGCAAACACAACACGCTATCGAACTAATACTCAATAATTATTATTATAATAATAAAGAAATCATATTTCCCGAGTACAATGATCACCAAGATTATTTTGTAAACTAACCAATAAAAAAACAATAAACCAAAAAGGAAAAAAACAAATACTGAAGAATATATATATATATATATATACAGTGCGCGTCAAAATTATGGAACAAATTCGATATTTCGCAGGCCATGTACTTTTGACAAAAATCCTAAAATAGGTTGATTTTTATTTTAAAATGCCGATCTTTTTATGTAAATTCTAAAGAGGTTATGTCACTGGCTTTGACATGGTGACGTAATCGGTAATTTTTTTAAATTGGAATAGATGTTTTGTGATACCTCATCTGAAAGGCCTTTCAATACTGCATTCAATGATAATAATTAATTAGATTTTGTTTGTACAGGGTGAACAAAAATTAATATTTTATTTCAATAAGAGAATAACTTCATATCCAAGAAAATAGAACAGTTAAATAAGATGTTCGAAATGCCATCCACCAGTCTCTTGACAATAATCAAATTTACGGACACATTCCTCTTGCACATTGCGAATAACTTCCGGAGTAATTCTATTAATTTCGATCCTAATTCGATTTTTCAACTGTTGTAGATTTTGCGCCTATCTACATAGACCTTTGATTTCAAATAACCCCACAAGAAAAAATCCAGGGGCGTAAGATCTGGAGATCTTAGGGGCCACTCTATCGGTCCGCGTCTACCAATCCACCTCCTAGGAAAACAGTTATTCAAAAACTTGCGAACATCACGTGCATAGTGCGGGGGCGCACCATCTTGTTGCAACCAATTACTTTCATTTGGTGAGTTAGGATTGTTGGCGTTTGGAAAAATATATTTTTATTATTATTACATTATGATTATGAAATTCTTGTATTGTCATCGGTCCTTGATATGTGTGACAAATTTCAGATTATTCGGAAGATTGGAAGTGCGTGGATATTTACTTCCAAGATTTTATTACATTGTGAGTTATTTAGTTACAAGTAATGATAATGAAAGCGTGTTAAAAAATGCAAAATTTTACTTTATTGAGCCAAGGCTCTAATCCCTTAGACTGCCCTGGCAGACTAGTGGGTCAGTGCTCTACTACACCAATGGATCCTTTCCAAATATCAATAGTTAGCTATTTCCTAGTCTAAAATGGAAACAAAAGACAATCACAAATTAATGCCATAATAGGCAAGTTAGTGCCAAATAAATGTCAGTTGAAATATCAACAAATATTCTTCACAAATTCTAAGTGAAAAGGTTCTAAAAGTAAACTATGGCTACTTTAAGTGAAACCCAACGCATAGAAATTTTGATTTTTATTGGATGCGGAGATAGAACCAGAACTCAGCAAGAGGTATGCGACTTGTTCAATGCGAAGTATCCAAATAGACCTATCAGTCGTTCAACAGTCAGTAAGATTGGGAAAAAATTCAGAGAAACTGGTCATGTCAAACATATTCCGAATGCTGGACGTCCTGAAATAGAAGAAAACGTGCAACTTGATGTCCTATTGGGTGTAAAGAATAATCCTCACAATACTTCACGACAAATTGCAGCAGACCTCGACATATCCCAAAGTTCTGTATTACGTATTCTAAAAGCAGAAAAGTACCATCCATACAAAGTACAGCTACATCAACAACTCAATGATGATGATCCCGATCGCCGTGTGGAGTTCTGTGAAATAATGCAGGATTTGTGTAACCGCAATCCACGTTTTATAAAACAAATTCTGTTTTCCGATGAGGCTACGTTTTTCCTAAATGGTTCAGTAAATCGCCAGAATTGCAGATATTGGAGTAGGGATAATCCTAACTGGATGATGGACGGGCATACTCAATACCCTCAGAAAGTCAATGTTTGGGCAGGGATAATAAACGACAGGATTATTGGCCTGTATTTTTTCGAAGGAAATCTCACAGGGGAGCGTTACTTGGAATTTTTAAGAAATGAACTCATACCTAGCCTTGCCGATATTTTTCCAAACGCCAACAATCCTAACTCACCAAATAAAAGTATTTGGTTGCAACAAGATGGTGCACCCCCGCACTATGCACGTGATGTTCGCGAGTTTTTGAATAACTGTTTTCCTAGGAGGTGGATCGGTAGACGCGGACCGATAGAGTGGCCCCCAAGATCTCCAGATCTTACGCCCCTGGATTTTTTCTTGTGGGGTTATTTGAAATCGAAGGTCTATGTAGATAAGCCGCAAAATCTACAAGAGTTGAACAACCGAATTAGGATCGAAATTAACAGAATTACTCCGGAAGTTATTCGCAATGTGCAAGAGGAATGTGTCCGTAGATTTGCTTATTGTCAAGAGACTGATGGATGGCATTTCGAACATCTCATTGAACTGTTCTATTTTGTTGGCTATAAAGTTATTCTCTTATTGAAATAAAATATTAATTTTTGTTCACCCTGCACAAAAAAAATCTAATTAATTATTATCATTAAATGCAGTATTGAAAGGCCTTTCAGATGAGGTATCACAAGACATCTATTCCAATTTAAAAAAATTACCGATTACGTCACCATGTCAAAACCAGTGACGTAACCTCTTTAGAACATACATAAGAAAATCGGAATTTTAAAATAAAAATCGACCTATTTCGGGATTCTTGTCAAAAGTACATGACTTGCGAAATATCGAATTTGTTCCATAATTTTGACGCGCACTGTATATATATATATATATATATATATATATATATATTCTAATATATAAAATTATCGTGAAACGGTGTTTGTAATGAAACTTCTCCGAAATGGCTCGACCGATTCTCATGAAATTTTGTGTGCATATCGGTTAGGTCTGCGAATCGGACAACATCTATTTTTCTTCCCCTAAATGTTAAGGGTGGTCCACCCCTAAATTTTTTATTTTATTTTTCAAATAAAATTTGTTGTTTTTATGATACAGCATTCAAAAATACATCCACCCTGAAATTTCACCCTTCTACGATCAACCCTTATTTTTCCATCGCGATTTTCATTTGATTTTATTTTATCCACAGATCCGCAATAGGGTTGCAAGATGGCAATCGAATATAATAATTGTAGTACGATAAATTGAGAACGGGATAACGGGATAAAGAAAAAACGGGATAAGAGGAAAACGGGATAACGGGAATAACGGGATAACGGAAAAACGGAAAAACGGGATAACAGGATGACAGGATAGGGGAATAACGGGAAAACGGAATAAATAAAGAACGGGATAACAGGAAAACGGGATAACGGGATAACGGGAATAACGGGATAACGAAAAAACGGGATGACAGTGAAGGGGATAAGGGGAAAACGGGATAACGGGATAAATGGGATAACAGGAAAACGGGATAACGCGAATAACGGAATAACGAAAAAACGGGATAACGGGATGACAGGTTTTTTTTTTTTTATGTTCTGGTTCCCACGAAAAGGGATATCCTGTAATATTCAGAGAACATCGTGGGAACCAAGGGAAAGAAGGTAGGAGTTGGTGTTCTTCTTAAATTTCTGGAGGTTGTATGCCTCGGGGAACACCTCCCTAGGCAATGAGTTCCAAAGCCTCGCTGTTCGTTGGATGAACGATTCTTTGGAAAGTGATGTTCGGGATAACGGGATAAAGAAAAAACGAGATAACAGGAAAATGGGATAACGGGATAACGGGAATAACGGGATGACAAAAAATCGGGATAATGTGATGACAGGATAAGAGGAAAGGGATAACGGGATAAGGGAAAGAAAAAACAGGATAACAGGAAAACGGTAAAACAGGACAACAGGAAGCGAAAGGAGTCAAAAGCATAGTCTAGATGGAACAACATGAAGGAAAACATAGAAAAAAAGAAATTCTACGCAGACGAGAGTTTTCGGGAAAAACATTTTAGGGAACATAGAAATTTGGACAGGACAACGTCTGTCGGGTCAGCTAGTATATATATATATATGTCCTTATCAAATCAGGGAATTTCACTGTGAACCAACCCCAAATTATAGGGAGTCAGTGAAGTGGGTCAAATATCCATAGGAAAACAACTACTTTCCTGGCTGAAGCCTCGACGGACGTTGGGTGATATCTTATGAATAATCGTGGAAACCTGTGTACCGGTTCCAGGGTTTTTGCCCTCCCTCAGTACAGGATAGGTCATGCAAACAACAACTATTGTCTGCAAGCTCAAATTGATTCATCCAAATATCTCTACTCCACTACCATGTCTGAGGCGAGAACTATCAGGCGGAAAAGTCCGACTGGTAGCGCCACCTCAGATCAAGCGCAAGCATACGCATAATAGACACTCCAAAGCTGGAGGCAGGAATCTGTCACACATAGTCCAGTGAGTTTCTGCATGTGGCCAGAGATGTCCTGATTAAATCAGGGAATCTCACTGTGAACCAACCCCAAAATATAGGGAGTTGATGAAGAGGGTCAAGTATCCATAAAAAAACAACTACTTCCCTGGCTAAAGCCTGTACTGAGGAGGGGCAAAAACCCCGAAACAGGTAAACAGCTGGTCACCCCGAATTGCATTGGTTGAAATGTATCTGCTTCACAGCTAGCATTTGCAGAGTAATCTCTCAATAGAGGGGCTTTGCACGATTATTCATCAGATGTCATCCAATATCCGTCGAGGCTTTAGCCAGGGGAGTACTTGTTTTCTTATGTATATTTGACCCCCTTCACTAAATCCCTATAATTTGGGGTTGGTTCACAGTGAGATTCCCTGATTTAATCAGGACATCTCTGGACTATGTGTTATATGTACATATATTGTAAAAAATATAACCAACGATTTGTGAAATATTGTGTGACGCTAATTTTGCTTCAAAGTTTACTCAAGGCATTTTTGACCATTTTCGAATGCATTGCAAATCTCCAAATATTCTGCGTATGGAGGGTAATTCTAATCAGGTGATCAATTCCCTATATCATTGATGAAGATAAAGAATAGAAGTGGTTCGAGTTACGAGCCTTGCGGAACCCCAGGTGATACCGCCACAGGTGAATGTCTTTTTCGCTTACTGGGAGAAAAAGCTTATTTTTATCAATCGAATTTGTTGATAGCTAAACTAAAATGTCGAATGCATGCATTCACAAAAACTTAAACGCCTGTTGAAATGCCTGAGATACGAAAGAGTCATTCAGAAAAAAATCAAGGCAGAAAAAAATCAAGGCAGAAAAAGCCGAAGGAACACTGGAAAATGATGTGCTCTATTTCGAATCGGGTTTTACTCCTGGAAAATTACATTGCAGAAAAGCGTTTCCATCCGGTTATAAAGGAGACAGGTCACTCGTATAAAGAACTTCCGTGAGGAGAAAAAGGGAATCTAATACTTCGAAGATTAGGGTGCGGACTTAGCGGTAATAAGAAATTATTTGTTTATGCGGTGCGGATATGATGTGGAGGTGAAGGGAAAGTTTCACCTCGAAGGGGTGTATTTAAAGGAAGAACGGTATGGTGTGATGAGGATTTAGCTTCGGGGCAGATGGAAAAAGCTTTTACCCACGAGATATTCTGAAAATTATTATACTATATATTAGCAAGAATTATTTTGTTCAACCCATACAATGCGTTTGAAAAGTCGTACCTTTTACTGATTAACTTCCTAATATGTTCACGGGACCCAACAATTCCACTAATGGGAAATGGGCCAGCCATTGTTGTCAATTTTCTAGTGAAAGCTCGAAATGATTTGGACCAAAGTTTGTTTTGTTGATAGGTTCGGAAACATATGTGGATTAAAAGACTAAAAAGTTCTTCAGCCTAGCGGATCGGAAATTTAAAAAAAACAAAAACTGTTTTTTCACTTTTTTTGCCTTAATTTTGGAATCAAGCCACTTCATGGTTGAATAAAAATTATTTTCGCGAAGAGCGGCTTTTTGCACGTAAAAAGGTTTTCCATAATTATTTTTTATAATTTTATTGAAAATAAAAGTATCTCAGGTGAAATTGAGTGAGAAGCAATCGTTTTCATAGTCTTTCATTGTATAAGTGAGTAGAAAAGTTAAGCATAAGTGAGTATAAAAAAACTATGTTTCAATGTGTCCTCTATACTTATTATCATTGTCATCATTTTCTTTTTCTCTTGTTAAAATATCACCATCGCTGTCTTCATTGTTGTTCTCAGCTACACCATCGCCCTGAGTACTGAGACTGGTGACGTGTTCAATGTAGTACTATTCAAAATTTGTGGAAATACAATACTGAATACCTATAGAGTCTGGAAGTAGATACTTATTCCTTGAATAAGTAATAGTAGAGTAAAATTTGGAAACAAAGTCGCTCAGTTTTCGAGAAAAAAAAACCGTCGTAGAACCCAACCAGACTTAGTGGGATTCTTTAATAAGGTAATCGTGTACATGAAATCATTTTATACGACGTTTTTTGGTGGTCGGGAACTATTTTATTTCGGAAAAGCTTTCCTGAAAATACTGGAGCTATTAAGCTATTTTCTATTTTAGACTTCCAACAACGTCTGACTTGAACCTAATTTATTTTAAGGTGTTAAAATAATAAGAATCTCAAACTTGTTATTTTCAGTAGCGTAATTTTAGGCTATAGAGTAACAAGTTTATTTTGGAAAATTTGTATATACATCCTGCTCACAAATTGAAGCCGATAGTTGAAAAAAGTTTTCAAAATAAAAAATACCCATGTCCCGTTTGTAGTATTGAGTCAGCGATTTTTTTCGGGGTGTATTCGTTTCTTATATCAATAGGTTTAAAACAAGTAGTGATCAAAAGCATTCGTATTGTACGATAGTATTGATCATATGTTGTTAATATTAAGGGGTTGTACAATAAATATTTCAACTAGTCTCCATTTAATAAAATTGTACAATATATTAGACAATAATGATAAAGAGCGCAATAATAATATAGAGGCAGCCACTAGACCTTGAGGTTTTGAAAAGAAAAATTTAAAATATCCAAAGGACAGGTAGGTAGATATATGAATACCTATCTATAAATATCAATCAGTTTTATTGACTAGTAAGTTTACTAGACATTTTTGATTGAATTAAAGTAAAGACGTTATTTAGGCGCTACATGAAATATTTAATGTTATTACAGGAACGACATTTACACTCGTTAGTTGATACATACACCTGCAGGAAAAATGAAGGATATCAGAAAAAAAAAACTATAATTTAAATGCTGTGAAAAGTTCCTTCAGTTGGAGGAAGCTCCGATAATGATTAATTTGTTGTTGTTGCTAATTTGATCCTTAGGTCGTTTGATTTCTGGACCTGTTTGTCTTTGATTTTGTATAGTCGAAGAACCAATTCTATAACAATTTCTGAAGCGTTTTCATTAGAGAGTAATGGCTGATCAGGAAATGTTTGAAGGTCGATAAACCATTTTTTTTAAGCATCAAATGCAGATTTCTTCCCTATTTTAAAAACTCACTAAGTGGTATCACAACCAGTGAAACATTGAAGTGCCAAAAAACAAGAAGAAAAGAAGTTTGCACTACTTTGTTTATTGATAAAAATCGTCTGGTAGAGCCGTGTCTGAGTTGCATAAATAAATTAGTTTTATATAAGCCAGAGTTTGAACAAAAAAGTGAATAAGTAAAATCAAGATATCTGAATCAACTGATTTCATCAATATTCCGTTGTTAAATTTTGTTTCATATATTGCATGCAAAACCATTCTGATGCCTGCCTCTTCCTGACAACTAAATAGATCTCTGAGACTTCCTGAGTGATGTTTATGAGGTTAATTTGTTAATTTAAATCATCCAGCAAATGTTAATGTTTTTCATCGTATAACTATTCTGCAGCATTTTGACACAGATCTTCTGCCAAAAATATTAAAAGGGACTGTTTGTTTATATACGACTTCAAATATAATCGATATTTCTGTATTTTGCGACTACCAGTAACGTTGAAATTCGATACATTGACATCTCCGTGTCTTGAACGTTCAACTGTTTTTATCGAATTTTCATTGGTAGCATGAAAAACTACCGATATTCGACATCTGCGCCCAGCGTTAATTACAGATTTCATGAAAATCGTGTATGCGAGGTGTATTGCATCGCGATGACAGATTTAGCGCTGATAAAATAAATCGCTTTTGCCAAACGATACACTTCAGGAAAAACAATATTATTTCAAAAACTCTTTTGAACATTAGGCTTTATTTTCTCTGCTGCATGTTTGTAAATATTTTCAAAAATAAATAAGTTTATATATTGGTAAAAATTTCAATAGATAAAATATTTATATTTAGTTCATCTGATTTTTAGAGAAATGAAAGTGTGAATTGTGCCAAAACCGTTTATATTGGTAAAAGCGTGTGCTTTAATTTGACACATAAAAAATCGGTACCTTCAATATTTTCAAAGATGGCGGTAGAAACAAAAAAAATGTTTTCTCATATATATATATATATATATATATATATATATATATATATATAAATATATAAATATATAAATATATATATATATATATAATAAAATAAAAGAATTCCGTACCTCTGAGTCAATTGTTAAACCCCTTGTAAAACTCTAAAAACCTTAGAAAACCCGAATATTGAGGTTTCTTCATGTACAAATTAATGACGTCAATCTGTACTGAGGGTTGTATAGCAGATGGCATTACAACAAGATCTATTTGGAGAGCGGTCAACCCAATTAAATCTCTCAATATATGATGGTAGGAGATCGTTAAATCTATGTACTCGGTCATATCTCAAAGTCAATCAAGAAAAAAAAACTATAAGAATGTTGGTATAGAATATAATAAAATCATTTGAAAAACTTGAGGGATACAATCATAATTGAAAATATAAAAAAATTCACTAAAATAAATCTGATCTGGAAGTGTGTTGTTCCCAAATATTCCCAGTAATAAGTAAATGATGGTTATTCATAATATGCTGAATTAATTCACAGAAAAATCTTTCTATGAATATTCAATTGAGAATGTTTCCATTTTCATGCTGAATGAATTCTATATATTTATCATCCATGAATTATTGTCATGATCAAACAATCGGAATTAAAATCATGTATTAAATTCTTCTTACATCAATAACCAATATAAATAGGAGCATATAGCAATATAAAATGTCAAAATGTTACACTACTTGAGAGAAAACTGAATTAAATTTACGGTGAGAAAATCATATATCCTAAATAAATTCATCAGGAATTTATTGTATGATATTTTTCTAATTTACAAAATAAATGCCACCCACAACGAAGCTTCAAAGATTCAGTCCAAATTATTTTCATGAAAATATTTAATTTGTATTTGATTTATTCATGATACAAATGCAATTTTCACTTTATATTCGCGCACTATATGCATTTTCAGAATTATTAAAGTGAACTTTTATTAACGTCGTTTCATGATTTTCAAAGTCTAGTCTTGTTTAATTTCTGAGTTCAAAGTGGATTGGCATCGAATAGATATTTGATGATTATTACTTTGGTTGAATGATCTACATCTTGCATTTGTTTCTCAAGTAATAGTTTGAGTTGAATGACTGAATAATATAACTGAATAATATAACTGAATGAATCTGAATGTTATGATGGAGCTCAGCTCTTGCTTTTATAGTCTTCCCCCAGAACTAAGAATGCATAGTTTTTGTAAAACAGTGTCCTGCCGTGAAAAATCATCTATTATTACACCTAATTTCAGAACATTGGATCACAATCCGTAGTAATCTTATTTCATGACTATGGGAGATTCAAGGTTCAAGCACATAGCTATTGTTATACGACACGTGAATTTCTAACATTCCTACAAGGAGTTATTTTTATAGAGAGCTGCTTTCTCTCGATTCGAAGGAATTTAAACAACTTGGGTTCAAATCGTTATCTCCAGCATATTCTCAATTATACGTGTATATATTTAAAAAATTGAATCGTCTCCAATTCCACTTCTTTCTCTTATTGAGTAACAGACTTTTCTTACTTCTAAATATTCGTAAGAATTCACTAACTCTAACTCTTGTATGGACAAAGCTTTTATTGGTACATTTGTATTGTCTTTCCACATTAAAATTATTCATTGACCATGAAAAATCTGATAGTTTAGCCTTATAACTCTGGAATTACGACTCAAGGTTACGCCGATGACCTGATCGTTACTATTAGAGGCAAACATGACGAAACAGGATGCTTTAATCGCATACAGACAATCCCAAACATAATCAGAAGCTGGTGCGCAAAGGAGAAACTGAAAGTAAATCCTATTGAAACAGTGCTGGTTCCACAACGAGCCAAAGAATGGACTGAAAGCCCCGACTCTGAATGGAACTCAGCTATCATTTCCCAAGGAAGACAAATGATAGGGCGTTATAATCGACCGAAGACTGACATTGGCAATTGTCATTTGCAAGATCCACCATGAATTTGGTCCTCAACTCAGTCATCTGCGAGGATTGCGGAAACAAATATTCGGTATTAGGTAACACCTGAATTATTCTGACTCTCGCATTGAAACTGTTACGATGTGGAAGCAAACGACGTACTCGTTAAGCGAACATCCTGACTGATAATCAGTCATGTGAGTTAATACCATCTCGACCAGAGTTTGTGGTTACTCGTATGTACCTTTCGGAAGGGTTCTCCACGCAATGTTTAGAATCGAATGTAGAATGGCTACGCCTTCACAAGACCCAAGTGTCCGATTCCGAATGGACATTAAAAACTTCCGGGGAATGATACAGGTCGACCATGATTTCAAATTTGATTCGGTCGTCATATAGCCTATATTCCAGAAAACGGCACATCTTCCAACGACACAATTGTTGACATATATTGGATGATTGAGGTTGAATATATGTGAGAAAATCGTTCAACAAATAACTTGATATTGAACAGGAAATCGACTGATGGAAAGAAAGCAGGGAAGCTTCAACGTATAACGGAGTTTCTAGGTGGCAAAGTCAAAATTTGATGATTTGAGGGTGGGTTTCGCAGAGGTCCGGGAAAACCACCACTGCGAACTTATCAAATATTTTTCTGGGATAATGTTCGGGTTGTATAGGTACACAGGCAAGAGAAACAGAATTTTGGATATTTTAAATTTTCCAGGAGTTTTCAGGACTTTGAAGTGAACATAGGCTGTATCTCGAGAACACCACAAGATAGAGAAATTCTGCGAACGCCAGTCGAAGAGGAGAGAAAGTCGAAATATTTTTTTTTCTCAAAGAAATCACGCACGGCCTATCCATGAAAATCGACAATCATTGAAATGATTCGTATTGACTTCAAATCATAACCAAAATGTAAGAAATTTCATGATGATAATTTCCATGTAATGATGAAAACAAAGTCAAAATTTGATAATTTAGGGAGTTTTGCAGAGTTCCAGGAAACCACCTGCGAACTTATCAAAGATTTTTCTTTCTGAGAAACTTTTTAGCGTGTATAGGCACACAAAAAAAGGGAACAGAAAGATAAAGTCGAATTTTGGATATTTTCAATTTTTCAGGAGTTTTTAGGTCTTTGAAGTAAAAAGTAGGCTGTATCTCGAGAACGCCAGAATATAGAGAAATTCTGCGGACGCCAGTTGATTCAGAATGGTCGATTTGGTAGGTATATACGGTTTCTAAGAAAAAGTCGAATTTTTTTTTTCTCGAAAAAATCATGCAAGGCCTATTCCCCTGAAAATCGACGATTATTGAAAATATTCGTATCGACTTCAAATTATAACCAAAATGTTAGATATTTCATGGAGATTTTAAGGATATATTCTGTATCAGACTTCTTAATGATAATTTCCATATAATGATGAAAACAAAGTCAAAACTTGATAATTCGAGGGTGGGTCCAGGAAAACCACCACTGCGAACGTATCAACGTTTTTTCTGAGAAACTTTTTAGCGTGTATAGGAACACAGAAAAAGGAAACAGAAAGATCAAGTAAAATTTTGGATATTTTCAATTCTTCAGGAGTTTTCAGGTCTGTAAAGTAAAAAGTAGGCTGTATCTCGAGAACGCCAGAATATAGAGAAATTCTGCGAACGCCAGTCGATTCAGAATGGTCGGTTTGGTTATATGGAGGGTTTCGAAGAGAAAGTCGAAAAACAATTTTTCTCGAAAAAATCACGCAAGCCTATTTCCCTGAAAATCGACGATCATTGAAAATATTCGTATCGACTTCAAAATATAACCATAATGTAAGATATCTCATGGAGATTTCAAAAATGTATTCTGTATCAGACTTCTTGATGATATTTTCCATGTAATGATGAATACAAAAGTCAAAATTTGATATTTTGGGGGTGGGTTTGGCAGAGGCCTGAGAAAACCACCACTGCGAAGTTATCAAAGATTTTTCTGGAAAACTTTTCACGGTGTCAAGTAAAAAGGAAAGTGAAACCGGAAGAAGATAGCGAATTTTGTATATTCCAAATTTTTCAGGAGTTCAAGAGTCTGAAATAAAAAGTTGGCCGTATCTCAAGAACGCCAAAAGATAGAAACATTTTGCGAATGACAATCGATCTCGAATGGTCAAACTAGTAGGTATAAAGGATTTTTTTTATCACCCCTAAAAATCGATCAATATAAAAAATATTCGTATCGACTTCAAACTGTAACCAAAATGTAGGAAATTCCTTGGGAATTCCAAAAATATATTATCCTTCGAACATCAGAATGATACTTTCCATGCAATGATGTTGCATAAAACTTGCATCAGTAAACGGCGGGAGGATATATAAAATAACAGCCAATTTCAATATAACCATAAGTTTTTTAATGCCGTTTTATAGATCTAGACGTGATTCCGATTAGTATGTTTTTTGTTGCTTTGAGCAAAGGTTACCAGATAAAATGGCATTTGAATTTCCGTTTTTCATTTGATTTGCAAGCTGTTCAGTGGAGAATTGAACGACGAATTGGTTGGTGGTGAATCCAAATCCAATCCGATTCGAACACGAAAAAGCATCTGAATTTTCGAATGAACTTGAGATCTACCAATTTTCTTACGTAATCCTCACACACTGTACATTTTTGTGTTCAGAAGAAAATTTCCAATCAGATGAATTGATGTTCCCAGAAAAATAGCCTCACTATGAATTTTTGTGCGATTTTCATCTTCTATTGATAGAGCATTTTGCAAGAGGTCTATTTGAATGACTCTAACAAAACGAATATCTTATTTTTCTGAAAAAAATATTACACAAACCCATAATTATGCCTAGCCACAATGGTAACAGTCTGGACCTCTTTCGCGGCTAACTTCATACTGTGAGATTTTCGTAACGGTGTGCGCGCGCAGCTCCCAATTTTAATCTCAACTAAACCATCCAAATGACTTCAAAAATGATCTGATATTCTTCAGACCCATATCTGTGTCGAATTCTCACCCTGTGGATCAACGGACTGATATACAGAATTATTAAAGCTGCGTTTCTCTGCATAATTAATGGAACTCCTATCCTCCTGAGCAGAATTTTGAGGGTTCGCCTTGATTTTGCTTGAATGAAAGTACGATGAGAAAAGTTCCACTATAGTTTTTGTCGACCTCTGTATCTTCAGTGCCGATTCGTTTCCATTCTCTTGGATTTTCCACACGTTTGAACTCTTTTTGGCACGTGCCAACGATAACGAAAAGCAACGCCAGTTGAAACGGCTTTCTCCCAACTCGTATTCTCTTGGTTTCAGGTGACAAAGTTATTGCTTTGCGCATTTGATCATATGCATGTATCATGTGTTCGGATGTAACCAAATATGGATGGAAAGGGACGTGCCTCAAGTTGTTTTATGTTTTTATGACTTCATTCAACACTGCGACGTAGAACTGCGGTTTTCCCTGAGGGTTTCCTCGTGCTTTCACTAGCGTAGTTTGAAGGGAGGAGGAAAAGTATGATGCTGAGAAAATCAATGAACTCTACCCTTTCAGTCACGATGCCAGGTGGTCTCTATTTATCACGTAGATGATTGCGATCAGTATTCGATGAAGTCGAATTCCCGACGATGTCACTTGTATTTCAATCAATGCGAAGTAAAAAGTTTATATGTTTACCCAGTACTGAAGTTGAAGAGCTTTATAATACATCATTTTGACAAGAACCCAAGATTTTGTGTTGCTGTCCTTACACCTCTCATATCCACCAACTAGCCTGAAGTTACCGAATTAACTTTGAGGCAAAGCAGTGCCAAAGGACTGTGCTTAGAGCTCGTAAAAGCACTCGAAGCACAGTGTTCGATAAGCTCGATCATGGTATTCTCCTCGGAAAACTATCAATCGAGATGTTCTTATGTTTTTCTATTCTTATCTGTTCAAGAATAATTTCGAGATGGAATACCATGGTCACAGATCAACCAATATAACTGCTAGATCTGGTGTACCACACGGCTCAGTTTCGGACGCCTCCTTTTTCCCAATCTTTGGATACGACATCGGCCAAGACTTGGATTGAAGTCTTCTCCTATATGCTGATAACTGTGAGCTATATAAGGAACTGGAAATTTGATTGACAGCTCACAACTTCGAAGTTTTCTTCACAAGAAGCAATCCCAGTTGCTGGGTGATTTATCATATCTTCGATCCGATGGGATTGGGGCTGGATGTGAGTAATCGGTGATTTTTTTTTCGGTTTTGATCGCCTTTGTGGCATCGTTATCCAACTCACTCTCACCCAATTTCAACCAGGAACTTTGTATTAAGTTCATGAAGAACCGCCACTGAGTTGTTATAAATGTCCACTCTCCCTTGAATAAATTTGCAAACTCCCTGTCTCACATCAAATATAATATAGGCAAGCATAGCTGTTTTTCAACTTGGAATTTGGGTACACGCACTTTTTATCAATATAAATTCGCTCAGCTCTGTAATAATCCTCGGGACGACTTCCATACATTCTTATATTATTTTATTCATACAGTCTGGGTTGTGTAGTCATGCGAGCGTCATGAAAAATAACGGGGGAACATAATATGAACCATAGATATCGCACAACAGGTAGAATGTTGAAGAATGTGTGTATGTTAACCCTTATTTGAAGGGAAACATTTTGGTGAGGTTTTATGACGATGTAAACTATTTGTTTCAAGTAATACGCCATGATTACGTGAGGAAAAACACCTACTGTGTTCACTTTTTTATCAACAACTTGTTTGTGAGCATGGGAATCAATTTGAATTTACCTACTAACATCTTAAATTTTCAAATTCTGGATTTGATGATTTGGAGTTCACCAAAAATAGTGTCGAGGGTGGCAGCCATTTTGATTTATATTGACTACTTCGGGCAATTGGAAACTGTTAGGCAGGTAATTGGCAACGTTCACAATTACCCCTTGCGTTTTTAATTCCCCCTAGTGCTGCTGGTCGATTGTGTAGAAATGTTTTAACGTTACAAATTGTTAAAGATGCGTCGAAATTACATACGGCAGACTGATACAAACTACCAAATTGAATTACTATCGTTTCGGACGTCCATCGTCTTAATGTATTTAGAAGGTTTTCACGATGTTTCGAATGCTTGTACCTGCAATCGTCTTCAGGTGAAGAAAGGGATCGTGGAAACATTGGTGGAGAGAGCGACGCACCTATGCAACGACGTGGAGTCACTAGATGCCGCATTGAACCACATCAGAGAGGACCTCCACCGAAATGGATATCCCAAGAAACTCCTTGAAGAAGTATTGAAACAACTCCGGAGAACGAAGACGTCTGAAGAGCAACAACAAAGCACAGTGATCTGCCTTCCGTACATCAGAGGTGTCTCCGAGAAGATCAGAAGGATCGGAAACAAGTTCAACATCAAGAGCTGCTTGCAATCCGGCAGTACTTTACGGAGTTTCCTGACCAAGACCAAACCTGACAACAAAAATGAAATCAGTAAGAACTGCATTCATGAAGTTCCATGTGAATGCGGAGATTCCTACATTGGAGAGACAAAGAGACCGTTATCGGTAAGATTGGATGAGCACAAGAAATGGACTCAACGTGATGAAACATCAAAATCGGGAATCGCTGACCACACCTGGACTGAGCACCATCGAGTTCTATGGGACGACGCAAGTGTTCTACATAGATAGGAGCATTGGTTCAAACGAAAGTTCAAAGAGGCGGCCCACATCAAAGCCAATAACGCCTTCAGTCAACCAAGCGTTGAGATCAAGAACGTATGGAAACCCCTAATTGCTCTTTCTGGCGGGCTGCAGAGGCGCGAAACTTCACGCACCACCACACCGCGCGAAATTACACGCACCGCTGCACATGGCGGAATTGCATGCATCATTGCGCCGAAAGTCATATAAATTGGTAAGTAGCACCCAAACTTGTCAGTATTCACCTGAAGACGATTGCAGATACAAGCATTCGAAAAAACCTTTTAAATACATTAAGACGATGGACGTCCGAAACGTTAGTAATCAAGTTACCACATCGTCTACAACCTTCAAACCACCAAATTGAAGATCTTCGCCATGCAATCCAAGATGTCAAATGTAAAAAGCTCAATACCAGATACAACATTGTTCAAACAATTAAAACTAATCCAAGATACCAGAAGAAGGTCTGTACACTGTATTCAATAAAAAACAAGAAGACCAGCTAGAAAAATACCTTCTTGATTGCTGCAAGTCTTTTTATGGCATAATACCAAATTCATTACGTAGATTTGCTGAAGCCAACTAACTGAAACACAATTTTAACAAAGAAACCCAGCTGGCAGGCAAATGCTGGTACTATGGCTTTATGTTTCGACATCCTTCCATCAGCTTACGGAAGCTACTCCACCTGATATACTAACAGCTTTCAACGCCACCGAAGTGAATCTTTTTTTTGATCATCTTAAAGCGATTCAAATGAAACCCAATATACCTGGTCATCGTATTCATATCAAAAAAATTACATGATTTGTCTCCAAAAGGTTTAAAACAGATTGCAAAAGCGATAAGCGGAGAACGCGGTATCACAACAACAGTAGTTTGTGATGTCAGCGCTAGTGGCATATAATGTACCTCCTATGTTCATCTTCAGAAGGAAGAGAATGAACGTACTGTTGAATAAAGGCTGTAACAGCGACATGATTGCCTCAGTTTCTGATTACGGATGGATAGATAAGTCCATATTTCTTGACTACTTGCGACACTTCATTTCTTTTGTGAAACCTATCAAAGAAGTACCAGTTTTATTAATATTCGACGATCACGAAAGTCATATCAGCCTGGGAGCATACACGCTTTTCTGAGAACACAACCTGCAAGTTATCTCCTTGCCACCCCATGTATCTCACAAAATGCAGTCACCGGATCATACAATCTTCAGTTCACTGATGATGGCATACAATAAAGATTGTGAGTTCTACTTGGTTAACAATCCTGGCGAACCAATAAGCCAGTACGCGGTTGGAGAACTTTTTACAAAGGCGTACAACGAAAAGGCTAACGTGAGCAAGGCTGTCAGTGTATTTAGAGCTGCTGGAATTTATTCTATTGATCCTGACAAATTCAAAGACAGCTTTGAAAATACGAAATTTGATCAATCCCACACCTGTCAGACTCAAAAATGCGATGTTCATGAAACTGCAGCTGAGCAAAATTTGAATGAGTTCGTTAACACTGTCAGCCAGAGTCAATCACCAACACAGGATGCCACTTCTATTCCTGAAAATAACAACGATTTGAGCGTTACCATTAATACTCCTCCATCCACCCCTGTGCCTTTTGCCGAAATTATCAATGTGCCTGTCATTCCTAAAACAGGAACCACTTCTAAGCGACAGAAGGAGAAGCATTCTCCGATTCTATCCAGCACACCAATAGAAATTCAACTAGAGGAAAAACAGAAAAGACAGAGTGATAGGAATACTAAACAAGAGAATGTTCCAACTAAAAGAACATTAAAAACATACAAAGGAAGCCACGAGACACTAGTAAAGGAGTCAGAAATTTGAAGAAGGCTTTACAAGGGCATGAAAACAAAGAAGAGTTTCACTGTATGATGTGCTGCGAATAGTATGAATCCCCACCGACAGAAGATTGGATCATGTGCGCCATTTGTAAACTCTGGGCACATAAAAAATGTACTATCGGTGAGACTAGTAGAGGTTAGGTGTGTGATATCTACTATACAAAGAAATTGTAGTTTATTATGAAGATTCAATTGTGTCGTTCCAAATTTCCCCATGCCGTTCCCTTGTCTCCCGCGGGATGACCTCTATTACCCCATGAGATATAGGATGAAAACGAACTGCAATGTTTTTTGTTTTCGTTCATATTTCTAATGAAACCTTGATTTACAAGAATTTTTTTTGTTACTACTAATGAGTAGATAGATAAGGATAGTTTATGTTGCAATAAAAGTTGATTATGACTGTGATTTTATCTATAATAATTATTGAGCGTTGGAAGTTGAGTGTTCCCAATTTCCCCACTTTCCCCTATATAGGGTGATTCAAAAGTACTTTGACAAACTACAGGAGGTGATTCCTCACAATATTCTTATATGAATTGTCTAAATAAATATATGTCCAGAATTTTTGAGGTGTCCAATTCGAACCTCGTGTTATTATTGCTCTTACTCGTAGGGGGCGCCACCTACACGTCTTTTTCTTTTTTGAAGATTCATAACTTTTTTGAGCGTACTTGTAGCACATTTTTCAGTGAAAAAATCAATTTCTCTATCATATCTATGTAAAAAAACTATCCCTGTTACAAGTCGCTATAAGCAACCGTTTTCTAGATATTTGGACTTGAAAATTTCATGTCGATTATTTGATAATCGATGCGTGTTGAAGTTATTACCATTATTTTGCATTTTCCACAAGAATGCTTAGGAAATAGTTATTTTTGTAGCAAGGGTGCAAAATCTGTATTTGTTTTTATGAAATTTGCAAGAAATATCAACATTTTATTTCAAGAAATTTTTAATATGTAGAATAAAATAAAATAAAGGAAACTGAATTGTATTGAGATGAATTGTTCGAAGTGTCCACCTTCAGCTAAGATACAGGCATTCAGTCTTCTAGTCATTGAATCTCGTACCCGCTCAAAAATTATTGGTGTGGTTCTCATTGTTTCACAGGCGTCTACTATTCGTTTCTTAGATCTTCCTCGTTTGCTACTGGAGTTTTATGAACTAGTGACTTCAAATGACCCCAAAAATAAAAATCTAGCTGGTTTAGATCTGGGGACCTTGGGGCCCACGCCTGGTTAGGTTCTTCTACACCCCTACCGATCCATCGATTTGGATAGACAGTGTTAAGGAATTCCCTAGTCACAACGCCAAAAAGGGCTGGAGCCTCATCATGCATAAACCACATGCGGATACGAATTTCTAATGGTATATTCTGAAGTATTCATGGCAATTCATTTTCTGAAAAGTCTCTGTAAGTTGCGCCATTTAGTCGGAACGGAAGAAAGAAAGGACCTATCGAGTGATTATCAATTATTGTCGTCCATACATTTACAGAAAATTGATACTGATAATGTCTTTCATTACCAGCGTGCGAATTTTCCAGAGCCCAAACATATTTGTTATGAAAGTTTGTTATAGCATTTTGAGAGAAGTTTTCCTCGTCTGTCAAGAGAACATATCTTAAAAATTGAGGATTTCCAGCCAATTCTCTCAAAAACCACTGACACATAGTAATGCGTTGGGGAAAGTCTCGTGGCAGAAGAGCTTGTACCCTTTGGATATGGTATGAATAAAATTGTTGATCGTGGATAATTCTCCAAACTGTGGACTGAGTAGAATTGAGGGCTTCAGCAATCATTCTTGTACTTGTTTCTGGATTCTCCTCGAGAGCGTTCAAACAGCTTCTTCCAATTCTGGGGTTCGGACTGCTCGTGGTCATCTAATGATATCAGCTGCCCTCTTGAAGCTACCTGTTTTTGCCAAACGACGGTGGAGACTGGTAAATGTTGGAGCTGAAGGCAGTACCCGATTAGGAAATCACTCCTGGTAAATACGTCTTGCTTCGCGCGCATTGCCATCCGCAAGGCCATAAACGGAATGCTTATCGGCTAAATGAGCATTATTGTTTAAATAATCCATTTTGGAACGAAGTTCCTTATCGCGCGTTGCGAAAGGGGGCTAGACGGAATAAATTAAGACCAAAAGTTTTAACGACACTTTTTGCTATAGTGGTAAGCTGTGCGGCGTGCGCGTGTTTCTCTGTCTGTCTCTCTTTCTCTCTCTCTCTCTCATAGGAAGTAAGCCAGTTATTTTCGTTTCGTCTTTCTATTTCGCATTGAACAGTGTGGTGTCACGACGATTATTTTTGTTGAGTGTATACAGGTTTTTTGTACATAATAAATAATAAAAAATAATAACAATAATGAATCCTGACAGTGTTTCTGCACAAGTTCCGGATATTGCTGATGGAGTTAGGAAGGTAGAGATTTTATACAGACAATAATAAATGCTTATGTATTTTTAGCAAGTACGCATTATAACCTCTCTTTACTATTGTGCTAACCAAGTCATATGCGTTATAATCTCTCCATTATTGTGTGTAGCAAGTGTATGCGTCATAACTTTAATAAATTTAAAAGCGAATTATATTTTAATATTACAATATCAATGCGTATGTACTAAAATTGAGCCTACTGATTAAGTTTATATTACATTATATTTGTTAATAATAAAAAAAATATTATTATAACTTAAAAAAAAAAAATTATTACAATTCCTTCACTAATTAATCGAAAGGAACTTCGTTCCATCCGGGTGTCCCTTGACACCTCTCAAGTTTTGGATTTTCAAAATTAGTGTTTCAAAACGTACAGAAACTTCAAAAAAACAACAAAACGTTTAACTGTCACATAATATGTAATTACCAAAACTACTTACTTAAACGTCAAATTCATTTCCTAAGCATTCTTGTGAAAAATGCAAAATAATGGTAATAACTTCAACATGCATCGATTATCAAAGAATCGACTTTTTCAAATCAATTTTCAAGTTTAAATATATAGAAAACGGTTGCTTATAGCGACTTGTAATATGGGTAGCTTTTTTACGTAGATATAATAGAGGAATTTTTTTTTATTGAAAAATGTGCTAGAAGTACGTTAAAAAAAGTTATGAATCTTCAAAAAAGAAAAAGGCGTGTAGGTGGCGCCCCCTACGAGTAAGAGCAATAATAACATCCGGTTCGTATTCGACACCCCAAAAAATCTCTCAATACCAATTTTCCTTTAATTAAGGTCAGTATTTCGAAAGGTATAAAAAAAACGAAAATAAAAATAAAACTTTAACACTCTGTATCTTGGAAACGAAGCGTTACCAGACATATATTTATTTGGACAATTCATATTAGAATATTGTGAGGAAGTTTGTCAAAGTATTTTTGAATCACCCTGTATACTTGAAACCAACATATGGGGGTCATCAATGACTTGAAACCGAGGAATGAGAATAGGGCCCAGCTCTACGTACTCGATGGGATGGGTACGATGCTCGGTCCTGATAGTTGTAGTTGTAGGAACCATATGTAGAAGTATGGTGGAAAAGGAGACTGACCTCATTGTGGGATCATCTTCTTCCCTGCGAACTTCTGGTGAAACTTTGGAAAATTAGGCAATTTGTATTGATAACGATCAATGAATTCATGCACGAATGAGTCATCAGAAGCCAATTCACTCAATATTGGCCCTGAATCTTTCACTGACACAAGGGAAACTAGGCAACCTTTGAAAATCTCGGATGCGTCACTTCCAACAGTGTAATAATGGGCTTATTGCTTATTCGTCCATCAAAAATGTACTTTGTGTTACGTTCTTGGATCCATTATTGACTGGAGGATTTTCAATTCTTCGCAGAAAAGAGGATTTTCAACTCCGCGTATACAAACTTCGTCGGTGATTTATCGTGGATCGAATATTAACAGGCTCTCAAGAAAATTAACTTTGACATTTCGGATTACTTCACGTTGAGCAAATCGACGATATTTTGATTTGAAACAAATGTAGGATCAACCGTTGCTACCATGATTTGCGAAATAGATGGGATGTCCAGGAATTTGCATTTGAAGGATTTTTTTACCAAGTAGATGTATAGCAAATATAACATGGTTTGGCATTGGATAAACTCGAAGAAATTTTGCGATTGAAAAAACTTCATATGATGGAAAACAATTGCGGGTACCACTGAATTTAGGGCATAAAATATCGGTAAAAATATATGTTCAAATTGAAACAACGATCCAAAAGTTTTCCAATGCAGGCATGTGTTTTCGATGTAAAACATGTGTTTATAGATATATTTTCTGTAAGGAGAATAGATTACTGGATTAAAGTCTCGATTGAAGATTGGATAAACTTATTTTCTTCGAAGGATCAGGTTTTCTACCAGATATTTAAATTGGTGAGTAATTGACTCCTCTGGCACTTTCAAATAACTAAATATGAATACGAGTTAGGCAAGTATTGGGTATCAATTTGTTGAGTGATTTATGTATTTTTTATACTAAACATGTAGATGTTTTGTGTATTGGCTGTTTTCCAACAATAACTGAACAAGAACTTTCTTGAATTGGTTTGTATTTCTCCCCTGGGTTTCTGCAAGGTCTGTTATAGGTTTGAGATATCGTAATATTTATCCAATATACGCATCATTTTTTTCTTTTCTTATAAAACGTAGTCTCGTTATGAACTCGTTTTGGGTATTTGTATAAAGAGTTTTGCACAAAATACTGTGTTTCTCCGTTCGATCAGACAGCATGATGCTATTTTTCTCCAACAGTTGTCTTTCGTATTCGAAATCGCTTTGAGATGATATTCCAAGCTTAATCCTTCATGAATATTCATAATTCCGTGTTGGCTATTAGCGAAAGTTTCTTTATAAGAGTATTTTCCATTCGAACCATTGTTGTTCCAAGTGAAACTCATCTCATCTTTTCACATGGAATATAAAGATAAGCGGAGTTGGAATGAATTGAAGGAAGAATTTCGGATGAAAGATATATAAGATTATTATTCCAGCAGACGAAGTCGCTTATAATTCTCCAATATTTCATATATTGTTCGAACAATATATCTCTCTTAACCTGGGGGTAAGGTGAATTAGAATGGGCTATACCGGCAAACGATCGTTCCATTTTTCGAATGAATTAAGTGGAACGATTGAAGGAAAAATAAGGTATTGTTATAGGTAGACATCATATCTCTCTGATTTTCTTCTGATTTTTGGAAGGACAAATCAGGGAATTTGCCATGACACGTAATCATGTTTTTTCAAACTTTGAATATGGGAATGGAGTTTAAGTTCTCCATGCCGAAATTTTGAATTGTACATTAGTTGTGTTCAAACAGATTCTTGACACTATTCATTCCTTGCACTTCTACACTTGTATATATTTACCGATTCACTTAATTTTATTTTCAGATCGTGTAAGGTTATAAGCAAGGATGATAAATTGAAAGAATACCTATTTTATATTCGCAGCAAGCTTTTGAATCTGTTACTTACACAATAACCTAGATCAAACAGTTGAATAAATAACTTTTTTCTTTCGAGTGCATTTGTATAAAAGCTTGTGTTAAAAATGTGTTTTTGATCATTTTTAATCATCATTCATAAAATCCGTCATCTGACAAAAATTCATCATATTTTTAGAAATAAATCTCCGACCCCAAAAAACCCACATACCGATTCTGAATGGAATCGTACCATAATAACAAAACACGTCGCCATTTTGTAGACGTGAAATTGAATTCATGAATCTTGCCAAAAACATCATGATGTACGACTCCAAAACCCCCACACACCAATTTTGAATGGAATCGGGCTATAATCACAAAACTCGTCGCCACCTTGAATTCGTGGATTCCGAAAATCCCCATACACCAATTTTTATTGGAATCAGGCTATAAATTAGAAATGATAAGGTACAAGGAAATTTTTTACATAGAAACCTCCTCTACTAGCTGACAAGTGTGTAGCTCTACAGGCAGAAGTAAGTCTTGGGGCGAGCGCTCAGATAACTTCAAATGCTTTATTAATTTAACTGAGCTTGGTTGGTAGCTCATGTGGATGAACGCTCGATTTCGGAGTACCACGATAACCCTACCGAACAAAGAGTAGGATATTGTATAGATATACAGGTACCCTCACAAGAAAGTACATACGATGAAGTCAAGCACGAACCAGGTAAAGTAGAGGTGAAGTTCCACACCTTCCACCCTAACACAGAAAGGGCAACTGAGGGATCAGGGCCGCAAAAAAGTGAGACACCCACCACATCTAGCCCAGAGTACGTTGATTGCATAACGGGCACACCGGAAAACATTGGGAAAAACAACTACACCAAAAGCTGCAGAAGTCGAACAATTTTTAGATTATGGCAGAACCTCAATGATGATCCCGAATTGAAGACGATCACGTACTTACCAGGATACAGAGAGAGCCCGAAAGTTCCTCTGAGATCAATGCGGCCGGGAATTTTGGTGCTACCGCCCAAGCGACAGCACAATCGGATGAAAATCAACATCATCTAAATATATCAGACATCGCATCGACCCCTAGCAAATTAGCACCCGAAAACGAGGATCTGGCTGAGGAAACACTAGCGGACAACTCTTCAAACATAACAATGGTGCCTGCCAACACAACAGACTATGATAAAATTCCAAGATACCGAACAGACTCGGAAAATTCAATGAGAAATATAGACTCGGATACTCTTAGAGAGAAGCTTCAGATTTAAAGAGCCAGGCCAACCAGCACAACGGAATGTAATGAAGCAAACGATTGAAGTAAGGAGTAGAGGGCAAGGACCAACAGAAAGAGAATTCCAAATCAGAAGCCACTCATTACAAAATATACGTCCTTCTAATCAATAGCCATGGAAAATACATTTTGCGAATGCGGACAATTAGCTGACACACCGCATAACCTGATAATCAAAGAGAATCCCCAATGTAAAACAAGATGTGTGGGATCCATCGCAGAAACCGAGGCAAGGTATGGATACAAGCTGATCACCTCAGCTGAATATGTAAAAATGCAGATTGCAAATACGCCAACTACCCCAGACGATTGGCAGGAACAGCCTGTGGGGAAAGTTCGGAAAAAAGGATTGAAAACCACGCAAAAATACCAAAAAAAAATTAAATAGAAAATAAATGAAGGAAATAAATTGAAGAAGAGCTCAAAAAAGTCGAAAGAAAAACCCCAAAGCATGGACATATTCGAAAGCCAATACAAAAAGGAGTTAACTCCGAAAAGAAAACTGGGAAGATTCAGACACCCCCAGTTTTACGCAGGATGAACCGCCTAGATTTAGAAACAATAGCACAAATTAATACTGTACCTGAAAACTCGTACAAACCTCCGGGAAACAACCAGATGGAAACGGAAACTGATATACCAGAAGTTGATATAATATGGCTCCTTATAAAAAACAAATAGAGAGCGCAAGGGAAAGAATCACAATAAAAAAACAGAAAATAAGCTCCATAAAGTTGAAATGCACGAAATTAAGTAAGTAGTCTCAGCGAAAATTACATTTTTAATGAAATAACCAATGAAAAACCTTTTTGAAGTTAAGCTCTCAATCAAGCCGTGTACTGAAACGTATAACATAAGTTTAAGTCATCGCTGACAGTGATTTAATTATTTGTTTTCAAAAACCTTGTCGCGCGAATTGTTCATAAAAGTAGGTAGCAATTGATTTGATTTGGCAGTGATTGGTTGGTAAGTGAGAAGTTGTAGAAGTATTTATTTTATGACAATTCGCGCGACAAGTTTTTTGAAACCACATAATTCAACAAAAAATAATCAAATCATTGTCAGCGATGACTTCAACTCATTTTATACGTTTTAATGAAAGCCTATCTTTTTATTGGTTATTTTTTGTTTTATAGTTAGTTCACCTCAATCAGTTTATTTCTAATAGATCATCCTTATTACAAGGTCTCTTGCCTGTATGTTTTGAGCTGAAAGAAATCATGATCTCCAACCCCAAAAACTCCCAAACACCAATTTTGAATAGAATCTGACCATAATCACAAAACTCGTCCGCCATCCTGAAATCGTTATCTTTCTTGAATATATAGATTTTGACAAAAAATTCATAATATGGTTCGGAGATTATGAATTTTATGAAAACCCCCTACACACCAATTTTGAATGAAATATGATCATAATCAGAAAAATCGTCCTCCATCTTGTGGCCGCCATCTTTAATTCATGAATTTGGATACAAAATTCGTGATTTCTGTTTCCGAAAACCCCCACATACCACTTTTGAATACAACCGAACCATAATCACAGGACTCTTCCGCCATAGTGAAGCCGCCATTTTGTTTTTTCTCTAGCAGAAATTCCATAATTCCATGAACACCTGCCAAATTCCACGTTGATCGTACAACTTGAAGTGAGTCAAAATTAACTTGCAAGATTTGAACGAAACTTAGATACATACAAATGTGAGGTTAAATAAAAGCTTTTAAAAACATTTTTTCATAGTTATCAGTCATTATTATCAGTAATCATTTGGGAGAGCGTCATTCTGTGTGAAAATTGTGGAGTTTATTCAAAAGCATCCATCGATTTGTTCGAGAACACTCCATAAAAATACAATAATACAAAATGAATGGAGGTTCATGAAATAACCAGACTGCATTCCATATAAAATGATTTCCACTTCGCCTGGGAAACGGAAAATATCGTTTATAAAATATTTTGCAACATTAAGTATTCCACAGAAGCAACCAGCTTCAGAATTATTTCTCCCCTGTTGAATATCGAACGGTTTGATCTCAATGACATGAGACGAAAATTAGAAGAAGCTTACCGTATTTTTCTTTGACGAAAATGAAAATATAGCTGCATGTTCTCCCACAAGTTCCGTACCAAATATTGAATATTTTCGAAGGAAATGTGAACATTTTCTGACCGTTCTTTTCGTCATTCAAAAGCTAAAAAATATCTTGTGGCATTTCACCAACAGTTTGTCAATATAATGCATGAACAGTTCAAAGTCTCCTATAACAGGTAATGAGAGTTAATTCCCCATCTCGGAATTTATGATGGTCAGAATATGTTGAGCAAACTTGAAGCAATAGCGCAGAATTCCATAATACAGAATTATTGCCGTGTAGCGAAGTTGCCGTCATACATATATTTGAATCATTTGGCCCGAAACCACCCTATAGCGTGCTTTGTGACAACGCTAGATAGAAACAGCGTAGGTGTGATAAAAGCTGTTATCTGTCCAAGTACACCATCATATGAATATTAATGTAAGCCATTATTTGAGACTGGCTATGGCCCATTTAGCGAGTTTACCTTTTTCAGTACACGCGATTTGCGTACATTTGAACAACGCCTTTTCAGCAGATATGTATATCATATAGAGTGTTGCTGCACAACATAGAATGCGCATTCACATGAACTTGGACCCATGATTTATTACCATCTAATCCTCAAAGCAGCAGTCAATTTTGGAATGAAATTAAAAATACAGGAATATTTCATGGGTACATTACATATAATTTTTGTATTTGATTTTATGATCATACATTATATATATATATATATATATATATATATATATATATATATATATACAGTGTGACACACTGAAGATGAAGACAACCCTATATTTTAGACATTTTTGAAAGCAGAGATTTGATTTTTGGTACAGACGTAGACCTTCATGGGCCGCACTTTTCTCAATACTCAGCCCGAGTGACAGCCTTCAACCCAGCCCACTGCGATCCCGCGAAAAGGGCAAATTCTCGATATTTTGCTTCAGGTTGGAGATACCGAAAAAAATCATTTGAAAAAGTTGCATTTTGACCCTACATACCGAACTTCAAGGCAAAATTCGAATTTTGTTGTTTTTTGTAATTTTCATATTAAAAACAATAAATTCGTCGTAATGTAGTAATAAGAATGAAAAATCCAATATTCATTGTGAAAAAATTCAAATTTTGATTATTAGTTGTTACTAAAAAGCCACAGAGACGATAAAATCGGTCAAAATTGAATGAAAATTAATGAAAATCTGGTTATTGAACCGAATTCGAACAGGAAATGGAATAAACAACTGGTCCGCCATCAATTCTGATACATTTTTCAATTCTTTTGCTATTATTATTGGCCACTCTCCCAAGTTCTGGAATACTCATTTCACGGCAGGCTTGCCTTATTCTCTCACAAAGTTCTTGTCGATTTCGTGGCCTAGACTTGTAAACCTTATTCTTGACAGTTCCCCAGAAGTAAAAGTCCATTGGTGTTATGGCAGGAGAGCGAGGAGGCCATTGTTCATATGGGCTATTTCTACCAATCCAACGAAATGGAAAATGTTCGTTTAACCACTCTCGAACCAGCCAAGAATTATGAACGGAAGCTCCGTCTAGCTGAACATACATCTCTTGTCGCACATTGAGGGGTAGATTCTCAATGATTTCCCATAATTCATTATCAAAAAAATTCAATAGTTGTTCAGCGTTAATGGTATTATTGAAGAAAAACGGTCCAATTATTCTGTCGCCTAAAATACCACACCATACATTAATTTTTTGAGAATATTGGTCCTTACAGTTTATAACCCAGTGAAGATTTTCGGTAGTTGAGTAGATACTATTCCATTGGTAGTGAACATAGCCTCATCAGCGAACAAAATTTTTTTTGGAAATAACTATCATTTAAAAAATTTCCTTGGGCCCAATAGCAGTAATCTAATCGTTTATATTCGTCACCTCCTTTCAATGTGTTCAAGAAGTTTGGTTTAAAAGGTTTGATATTATGACGAACGAGACATCTTCTGATTTTCTCTCTACTCAAATTTAATTGCTCAGACCTTTCACGCAAACTAATTTTGGGATTGGCACGAACTGAAGCTACAAACAATTTCGATGTGGATTGTCAATAGCTGGACGATTCTTTAATACACTTCCAGTTTGAGTAAAAAGTTTATTCACGGAGGCTGCCGTTCATGAGCAACTTGTCTGCTACCTCGAGCACCATCACCAAATAACCTTATTATATCAATTTTTTCTCGTAAATTAAGACGTTCAATGGGCATTTTGTTACTGTTTTTGACGCATTTACTTTCAAACTGACATTTGGTATAAATAGTTCATATGTTTCCATGACACTCTAGCCCAAATTGAAAACTGTTGAAACACAAAATATGAGACTTATTTGAAACATTGAGAATGACGATTCTCCATCCAAAATTAGGCAAATGGTATTATTCGCAACCAATCATATTCAACAGAAAATTGAAAAATTCCTCAAAATTGGAGACAGGCTAGTAAAGGAGACTGAATTCGATTAACTTAGATTTGATAAAATAATAATTTTCAATTTTAGTTATTTTAATACGTTTATTCCATTGATTTTGACCATTTTATCATTTCTGTAGCTTCTTATTCAGAACCATTAATTTAAAATCGGACTTGAATATGAAAATTACAAAAAAATTCAAAATTCGAATTTCGCGTTGGTATGTTGGGTCAAAATCGATTTCCAAGCAACTTTTTCAAATAACTTTTTTCGGTATCTCCAACGCGAAGCAAAATATCGAAAATTTGTACAGGATCGCAGTAGGCTGGATTTAATGCTGTCACTCGGGCTGAGGTATTGTGAAAAGTGCGGCCCATGTACCAAAAATCAAATCTCTGCTTTCAAGAATGACTAAAATACAGGAGTGTCTTCATCTTAAGTGTATCAAACTGTATATATCATGAGACCGACATTTCGAATGAAATGACGATGATGTCTTCTCAATACAAATTTCTGGCGAGGGTTCCTAGAAAAGGAACATCATCGGCCCGAACATATCTGAGCTAAAAGTCGCAAGGTTTCCCACACCATGAAGGATTTTCTCAAAAAACAACTAACTCCATCGATATGGAGTTAGTTGTTGGGCGTGATAGAATTGCAACAATTGATCAATATTCAGAATTCCTCTCATGTTTCTGAATTGATGAGAAGCTGTATGAAGTTTGGAAACAGGATCCCTACAATACTAACGTTCAATATTGAGGGAGATGGTGTAGAATTGGCATGTAGGGTTGTTCTTTTAGAGGTAATGCATTGATACTGTTCTTGCAAGTAACTGTTTCAAAAAAAAATTCCATGCGGTTTTTTCAAACATTACTTTCCTCATAATTTTCCAATCCATAGCTTTACCTTCATCGTCTTGTTTCTCAAGATCTATTGACTATTTCTAAAAATGTATGAAATCCTCAGATGTCGAAGAATGTGCAATATGAAGAAAAACAAATCTCCAGCTTTCTTAATTGCATTGTCAATGGCAGTGTGGGCTGAATGCCCTTCGCTTTGGTCATGATATAGTTCGAAGAAGCGTAGAGAAAAACATATATTTTGTGATGAACTTACTGCATGAAGTTTTTATTCATTAATGAGCCCAATACAGTAAACGTGAACATCTTGGCAAGAAGGAACTCAACAATCTTGCATGTAAATTGGATCTTTATCCAAATCGTCTTAAAAATCACAGGGTTCGCAGTCTTCAATTTGTTCATTGTTATTGTCTAAGTCTTATATTGTTTGATTTAAAATTGTGTGTGACAACATTCCTATCTTCCGTATAGGTGAACAGATGGATACGTCTGTATGTCATATGTAAGTATTGATAAAAACAGTCGTATATCAAAAATGTTTTGAGTGACGAATTCTCAAGAAGGTAACGACTATCCTTGTGTGATTTTACCATTGATGATTCTGGAAAAACCTCAGTTGAGGAAGATAGATTGCTGAGAAAGGCTAGCGGCTTCGAAAACTCGTAAACTTTTCTTCCTTTTTATTCGAGATGCAATGACTTAAACATATCAGTCTCCTCATAGGTTTTGAGAAAAATGAATTACAAGGTGTAACATGATCATTCATGAACACATAGAAGTTTTTTGATCTGATTCAATCTCGTGAATATTTCAGCCATTCATGAGTAATCAAGAAGTATGACCATATATAATCGAAAAAACAGATGTCACATCCTCTAGATTTGTTTGGAAGCCTGCCACATGGAAAATTATTCTATTTTGATAGTATTATTTTTGTTTTCAAAACTAACTTTTCCATGGTATATTACTTCTCCAGATTGAAAGATCTTCCAACAAGGAATTCGTATTTTGGAGGGTTACCTATCTTCAAATTTTTATTATCATGTGATGGGAAAAATACTTCAAAATGTTTTAACGTGTCATTCATACTGAACACGTTGTGAACCTCTTTCCAATTTTAATTTTGAATCTCCTGTATATTTCTAGCACTGACTATCTTTTTAAATTTACGCGAGAAAAGCCTGCATTTGGTAGATAACTGCGAATCAAATTATGGAAGATACATTTTGCCTCCAGATTTCAAGCAATTTCATGAATGATCCATTTATTGGAATATCTGTATTTCCTGAGGTAGTATCGTTGAGCAAACTTCATCTTACTAGTTCTCGTCTGGATTCGAATTTTCAGGATATTTATTCAATCCCTTGCCAAAAATGGGGATAACCTGTTGTTGATTCATATACTTTGTTCTCATAGGAAATGGGACAAAACTTCTCCTAGATACGCTACAATACAAACCGAGAGTTGATTTCGATAGAATCGAATTTTGAAGTGTTTTCGGCTGCCATCTAGAATTTTATGAAGAGGTTATATCCAAGTTATTCTTCATATTCGAAAATATTGAATATCACTACTAAAAACTCAAATAACCACCGATAATTCATAGAACTGGGGGTTTACATAAATGATCATCTAATGAATCAATTCAATGAATTCAATTGTCGTCTATAAGAAAAATAATCAAAGACTCCAGCAGCCAACATAATCAGGAGTTCTAATGGCAGAAACATAACAGGCAACTAACAACTTTATTGACGTGGTGGTAGTATCAAAAATCACGCACAAAAAACTTCATACAGTGCTTCTTAAAAGTCCCCTCCCCCTCTCTTATTCTTGGAACGATTATACATAAACACGTGAAATTTGGAAATTGAATATTAAAGGTTGTAAACTTCCCTACTAGTGATGATAGATGACGAAATCGTCAAAAATGGCGTCACAAGGCCATTGTGACAAATTATTTTAAATGGAACCCTACGGCAAGCGACACCTCTTTTAAAAGGTATCGAAAAAACCTATTCAATGATACTAATTTTGTTTGTGTTTATGGCAGTTTTAATGGCTCATTAGTAAACATTAAAATTTAAATTCCATTCAGTATGATATTAATTACAGATTCAACAATCAGTATCTACTTGAAGAAATTGCTCGAAGTGACCTCCATTCACTTTCTGACAGTGAAATATCCTATTTTTAAACTCTTCTCATACTTTTGCGAATGTGTCTGCGGAAACAGCCTCACATTCTGCAACAATACGTTGTTTTAAAACGTCAATATTGTCAGGTTCATTGGCGTAAACCTTCGATTCAAGGTACTCCCCACAGAAAAAAGTCCAGAGGTGTGAGGTCCGGTGATCGAGCTGGCCATTCCGTTGAACCTCGTCGTCCAATCCATCTACCCCGCTACTCCTCATCCAAATACCGTCTCACTGCACCATAATAGTGTGGAGGAGCACCATCCTGTTGGAATGTTATTTCTAAATTGCCGAATTCATCTGGATAATCTTCCAAAATTTCAAGGATTAACGGTTCTATTGCGTTTCGCAACAGCTCCAGATAAACCTCAACAGTTAAATAAGTATTTAAAAAAAGAGGCCCAACGATGTGGTTTCCCAGGTAACCTGCCCAAACATTCACCTTCTGGGGTAATTGGGTATGTGTTTCACGAAACAGGTGAGGATTTGCGTCACTCCAATACCTCACATTCTGTGTATTTACATTTCCATTTAGATAGAACGTACTTTCGTCACTAAAACAAATTGTTTTGACATAGTCTGGCTGTTGGTTAATTTAAGTTTCCATATTTCCACAAAATTCTAGTCTTCGGTCAGGGTCGTCGTCTGAGAGTTGATGAACCATTTTTAATTTGTATGGATGAAATTTGTTTTTTTCAACACCCTGTGTTCTTTACTTCGACTGACTTCACAGGTAGATGCAACGTGAGTCGTTGAAGAAGGAGGATTAACTAACTATTACTTCTGCCAGTATATCAATTTTTTTCTCATCAGAAATTTGTGGTCTGCCAGATCGTTTCGCATCATTAATATTACCCGTTGTTTCAAACTTACGAAGGAGCTCCTTTAAATAAGTCCTCGAAACGGGGCGATCGGGAAACCTCTCATTAAAAATGCGTTCTGCTGCATGAATATTTTGTCCAGTTTCACCAAGAATTAGGATCGCTGCTACTTTATCACCTAAAGCACGTACCATTTCGCTTCTTGAAGCACTTAAACGTTCGGCTCACAACAGTTTAACAAATTATTAAAATGTACAAAAATATTGAAAGTACCAAAAGCTGCTGAAACAGTTGAACGTTCGATCAACAATACACAAATTATTAAATGTACAAAAACTTGGACTATTACAAAAACGTCGAATCAGGGAGACTAACAAAAACGTCAGCTTATTTGACAATTATCCAGAGGCGGAGCTTGAATTTGGAATTTTAGTATTAACTGATTTGATTCATCACACAGCATTGCGTTTTTTGAAAGCGAGTTGCCAAAACTGCCATAAACACAAACAAAATTAGTATCATTGAATAGGTTTTTTCGATACCTTTTGAAAGAGGTGTCGCTTGCCGTAGCGTTTCATTTAAAATTATTGGTCACAATGGCCTTGTGACGTCATCTTTGATGATTTCGTCATCTATCATCACTAGTAGGGAAGTTTACAACCTTTAATATTCAGTTTCCAAATTTCACTTGTTTATGTATAATCGTTCCAAAAATAAGAGGGGGTGGGGACTTTCGAGAAGTACTGTATATGTGCTGCAATATCACTTGATCATTATGAGATTTGAAATTTTCCTGATGGGGAAGGTGCATCATTAATCCACAATCAATAACTCATTGGCATGTTTCATATGACATTGGATTAATATCGATGTTTTCAATAGTTCATTCATGGAATGACTTGAAGTTTTGAGTATAGACATTCAAAGAAATTCTGTTGTAGGGAGTGTAACATCCATAGTTCGTTTCACGTCATGCTCAGACATTAATTTCGGTTATCTGAAGATTTAAAAAAATTATTACATACATGGATCCACCACAGGATCATCCAGTATAACACTTGAATCACTAATTTAACTAATATTCAGAAGCTCTGGCATTGATCAAAGTTTGTAGAGAAATAGCAGAACTTTTGACAGATCACTCTTCCTGATAGGTTTCAGAACACTTTCAGATATGATGTTGGAATGACAAAGCAGATGGGAAGGTGGCATTGTTATTCACGTAGTTGTTGCAAACTTTTGATGAAGATCGAAACAGGATTACAGTACTGATTAAACCAGGATATTCGGTTACTTTAATCGAATTACGAGATTCCACATTCATACTGATAGATGAAGTAGCTCCTGAACTCGTATCAACAGATTTGATGTCATTGGAGATTCACCTGAAGCCATGATGCATTCATTGAAAAATCATTGGCTCAACATGTAAGGAGGGATTTTCAACTGGGGAATTCGATGTGAATGAGAAAATACCCTTCTTGCTAACCATTCATTATTAACGAAAATGGTCTAGTTTAATTACGAGCGTACCTGTTGATCTCCTAGCATTATGAATAGACTAACTACGAATCGGAGATTCAGCTACAAATGCCAAGGTTTTACCTTGTACACCTGTTTATTCCGTTGGCTGTTAATCCTCTCGAGCTTCTACAAACAAACTTTCACTGAATTATTTGTGTGCCCATTAAAAATACAGAAAGTCAATTTCTCGCGTTTGAAACATGGTTTCTCAAGAGATATTCACTGCGGGGGAGAATATTTACGCAAAGTTCGATTCTCCATCAACATGGAAAAAAAATATCTTGGTTTAGATACTTGCGAGAAAATCTCAATCACTCAGTTATTAGGATTCTAGGCGGAATAATTTTACGAAAAGATTGAACAGAAGCTTCAGGATGGGGCGATAAAAATCAAACAATCATTCGAATTAGAAAATGTTTCATGAATGTCTTTAAGTCACAAACGCACTGCGCGGCATACTGTTTCCCGATTTGCCGACTAATAAGGAGTTTTCAAAAAATTGTACAACACTACACTTACTCACTTCTAGTCAGTCTTCGAGGAATTATATATCCCAGTGCCTGTGCAGATATTTCCACAGAATATTTTAAATTTTCATACGATCTTCCTGTAGCCAGAAAACGGAGAGTAGCCGTTAAGCGTTCCTCTGCAGTAATTGATTCTCTCATTGGAGTATCTTGTTTTGTAAGGGCCTCTCTTACTGAACTCAATAACAGGTCGTACAGTTCAACCATTTTCAATGCAGAAGCTGTTTCTATAAGGAGCAAATCAAAAACTCACTTCGCTTACACGAGCGTATATGCGAAGTAACGGAACGAAAAATAATGTGTACTACTAGTAAACATTCTCCGTCGCCGAACGGAAGATCAAAAGAGAATCACAAGAGCCGACAGTCAACGTGGGTTTGAGTGACAGCTGTTTAGTTCTACAGCAGTTTCGCCTGAGCCAGTCAAAACGAACCGCAAGCCAATGATAATGCTTGTAGGTGTGTCCATACTGATAAATAACGAGTTATATTTGTGTTTGAAGAGGTCTGAAGAGGTCTGGGATCGAAATAGGTTTCAAAATATTCTATAGTTCTGTTGTATATTGTTGGACAATATGGCTTTTTTCCGACCATAGGAAAATGAAATCATGATATGATTACCTATCAATGCATACTTCCTCGCTTATGGCATATTTTTTTATTTTAACGTATTTTTAAAATATTGAAATATCTAAATAAAACTGGTTATATCTGTTTCTGTTGCTCAAAGGATACTGCTTCCAGACTGCGAAACTTCAAGCTTCTGCAATTGTAAATGGTTGAACTATATGTCTATACATCCATCCTCAGTTGTCAGGGTCCTTTTCTCTTAGCTCCTTCAATAGTGGAATATGACTAAATTGTTGTTTCTTAAGTGAATAACTCTCAACCCATCTAGAGCGCCGCTTTCTTACACCAGTATTTGCCATCTTCTGCATATAAATCATTGTACACGGGAGAGCCTGCTTTTTTACAAGATGGTATTCAACTCAACTTGTTAGTTTGTTAGTAAGTATTTTTGGGACAAATCTTGCTACTTAATTTTGACCCCCTTCTAGTTGTCCGATAAACGTGAAATTTGGCAGGTGTTCATAATTCTGGTGACAATGCATTATAAAAATTTTGTTGGAGAAAAAAACAAAATGCAAGTTAATAGTATCCCATAAACTGGGGGGATTTTGATTTTGGTTTATGGTATTCTGAAAATATGTTGCTGTTTCAACAGATTTTGTATTTATTTTTCAGATATTCACCATCAGGGTTTCGAGGAGCTCCAGGTGAGATATAACTCCTTTTTCCTTTTGATTTTTGTAGTCTTGATGTCATTCTCCATTTCCGTGTTTTCGTGGCTGTTTCTCGAATAAAATACGTTTATATTGTTGTTCATATGACATTCGATGAGTTGTTGAAAAGTTTATTCGATATCAATATTCAAAAAAATGCCTGAAATCAAAAAGTTCTTTCTAATGATTGTTGTGATTTGAATTAATTTTTATCAATGTTCCAATAGGTGGGTGGTCTATAATACTGCCTAAACATAATTGATATTGTATATATATATATATATATATATATATATATATATATATATATATATATATATATATATAACAGAGTGGCCACTTTTTTAATGGGATTGTATTGGTAACTTTTAAACAATAAGAGTTAGAAGGTCGGTCGAATGGAGAAAAAGTTGCATTCATAGAAGCATTGTCAAGCAGTTCAAACAAATCGAGATTATCAGGGCCGGTTATTGAGATATCATAAAAAAAGTAAATTCTGTCATTTTGATTTTTCTTTTTTTCCCACTTTATTTCGAATATTATCAAAAAATGTCAAGGGAGTTTTTTATTCGACAGTAAATTATCCACAATTTGACATAATCAGATTTTGTATCCAACGTTTCGTACGCTCTGGGCCACTCTCAACCTCATTTTTTTCAATACGGACCTGCATATTTTATAACACTTTTCGAAATAACTTTCAAGGCTGAATTCAACGATATATCATACAATGTCATTCAAAGTTGATTTTCAGGTGATTTTGATCCTTATCCAAATTTCTTTGGGTCGGATCTTTATTACATTTAGGTACCTTTAATTTAATTAACAACATGCAATACATTTCGATAAGAAAATCAACTTACTCTTCTTCAACTGAATGGAACGTAACAGAATCAAAGCAAGAAACAAGTAATAATTATTTACAAATTTCAAGAGGTGAAAAACCTAATTCATAATAATTAAACGAAACTATCATTTAATGAAAGAAAAATCAAATGATTATTCTAAAGTAAATGATGAACATTAATGAAGTAAGTGTTCGAAATGTCCACCATTTTGAAAAATGCACTTTGCGGTTCTGGAACCCATACTTCTTATACATCTTCTCGCGAAGAATCTCTATTGTTGGGTTCGTAGTATCATAAATTTTATTTTTGAGATATCCCCACAAATAAAAATCCAGCGGATTCAAATCCGGAGATCTGGCAGGCCATGCTACTGGACCTCTTGTTCCAATCCATGAATCGGGAAAAGTTCGATTTAGATAGTCTGTGACTATTCTTGAGTTGTGTGGACCACATCCGTCTTGTTGGAACCATGGACTATTACGCCGATACCGTATAGGAAGTTCATCCAACATTTCTTCTATAATTTCTACATATTTTGCTCCGGTTAGGTTGCCGTCAATAAAATAGGGTCCCACTAATTTATTATTCAACAAACCGCACCATATGTTCGAAGAAAAACGATATTGATGTCTAACTTCATGAATTAAGTGAGGATTTTCTGTGGCATAAAAATGTTTGTTCCTTCGATTGAACATGCCAGAATTTGTGAATGTCGTTTCGTCTCCCCAAATGATATTGTGCGCAAAATTGTTGTTATTCCGCACCTTCCGTTGAAACCAATTACAGAATAGCAACCTTCTCTCAGGATCATTGCGATATAGTTTTTGCACGGCTTAAATTTATAGTCATGGTATCCGTGTCTCTTGAGTATTTTATCAACAGCACTTTTTGATAAATTGCATTCAGTGGCCATAGTTCTCGATCCTATTCCTGGATTCATCCGAATTTGGGCCAGAACATTGATGTCATTGATATGCCCATTTCGTCGTACATAAGGACCTCTAGGTTTGATGAATGAATTATGTGCAAGTAACGTTGTAGATAAACGTCGAAACATTTTAATATTTGGTGTTGTTCTTTCAGGATATAATTCACCATACCTTTGTTGTGCTTTGAACGAATTTCTATCTAGTTTTATGTACACTTCGTACATATCTCTCTTCTCTTCATTTGTGTATCTAACGATATCGACTAAGTTAAATTGAAATTACTCAGAAATGTATTCAATGACAAGTTCTTGTGACACAATAATAAACGAAGTGACAAATAATATGACATTTCTTGTTGTTCTTTTTTATCCCCGGCCTACTACTTGAAAATAATACATTCAATAAATCTAGAGTTGTGTGTATGTAAGAAAAAACAAGTCTATCAACGATATCAATGTTCTGACCCGAATTCAATTGAACCCAGAAAAAAAATCGAGAACTGTGGCCAGTGAATGCAATTTATCAAAAACTGCTGTTAATAAAATAGTCAAGAGACGCGAATACAATGTTTTTAAATTTGAATACCAAGCCTTTCAAAAATTATATCGTAATGATCTCAAAATAAAGTTCGATTCTGTAATTTGTTTCAACGGAACAAATGACAAATCCAACAATAATGATTCCTCGCGAGAAGATTGAGAATGTATTGGAAGGTATTCAAGGAGACGAAATAAGCAAATGTATAAGAAGTATGGATTCCAGACCCGCAAAGTACATTTTACAAAATGGTGGACATTTCGAACACTTACTTCATTAATGTTCATCATTTACTTTAGAATAATCATTTGATTTTTCTTTCATTAAATGATAGTTTGTTTCTTTTAATTATTATGAATTAGGTTTTTCACCAAATTTGTAAATAATTATTACTTGTTTCTTGCTTTGATTCTGTTGCGTTCCATTCAGTTGAAGATGAGTAAGTTGATTTTCTTATCGAAATGTATTGCATGTTGTTAATTAAACTAAAGGTACCTAAATGTAATACAGATCCGACCCAAAGAAAGTTGGATGAGGGTCAAAATTACCTGAAAATCAACTTTGAATGACATTGTATGATATATCGTTGAATTCAGCATTAAAAGTTATTTCGAAAAGTGTCATAAAATATGTAGGTCCGTATTGAAAAAAATGAGGTTGAGGGTGACCCAGAGCGTACGAAACGTTGGATACAAATTCTGATTATGTCAAATTGAGGATAATTCACTGTCGAATAAAAAACTCCCATGACATTTTTTGATAATATTCGAAATAAAGTGGGAAAAATAGAAAAATCAAAATGACAGAATTTACTTTTTTTAAGATATCTCAATAACCGGCCCTGATAACCTCGATTTGTTTGAACTGCTTGACAATGCTTCTATGAATGCAACTTTTTCTCCATTCGACCGACCTTCTAACTCTTATGGTTTAAAAGTTACCAATACAATCCCATTAAAAAAGTGGCCACTCTGTATATCTGTATTTTAGATAGTGACACCTCTAATCTGTGTGTTGAAGCTTAGACCTGTTATATTATAGGTGTCACTATCTATAATTTGATGCTTTTCACATTTTTGTACTTACCGGTAGGTATTAGCGCTATGAGATTGTGCAACCATGAAACAGCTGTTGGCGGATGGTGGGCTCTCTTGGATTCGTAACACATTTCTCTTATTCTCTATATATGTATATAAGAGAATGAGAGAAATTTGTTTCCCAATCATCAGGACGGCTTGTGGTCTCTTTCAAATTCGAATAAAATATCTCATAGTGCTAATACCTACCGGCAAGTACAAAAATGTGGAAAGCATCAAATTATAGATAGTGACACCTATAATCTGTGTGTTGAAGCTCAGACCTGTTATCGTGGAATTTTAATGACACGAAATTCCGTGCACATTAATAGGTCACCAACAGAGCCAGCATAGGCCAATCCACGACACCAATAGTCGTACTCCTAGTGCGTTCTGAGTAACGCAAAACAAATAACGAGAATAAGAGAAATTTGTTACGAATCCAAGAGAGCCCACCATCCGCCAACAGCGGTTTCATGGTTTCCCAATCATCGGGACGGCTTGTGGTCTCTTTTAAATCCGTATAAAATATCTCATAGTGCTAATACCTACCGGCAAGTACAAAAATGTGAAAAGCATCAAATTATAGATAGTGACACCTATAATCTGTGTGTTGAAGCTTAGACCTGTTATCGTGGAATTTTAATGACACGAAATTCCGTGCACATTAATAGGTCACCAACAGAGCCAGCATAGGCCAATCCACGACACCAATAGTCCTACTCCTAGTGCGTTCTGAGTAACGCAAAACAAATAACGATAATAAGAGAAATTTGTTACGAATCCAAGAGATCGTGGGCTCAACACAAGATTATAGGTGTCACTATCTATAATTTGATGCTTTATATATATATATATATATATATATATATATATATATATATACAGTGTCCGCCAAAATCTTGGAACCATATGGGTTTTTTTTTATTAATAGTTTCTCAGAAAATGTAATTTTTCATAAAAGTTGGTGCATTCAATTAGACTGAATACGCGCATAGCCGTTATTATCAGTGACGTGCGGCTAAGCGGGAATCGGGCGATATTATAAATTCACTATAGACATTATTACGGAAAATATCGAAACATTACTATGGAAAATATCGAAAAATGTTATTTAAAAAAGTTGTTTGCAAATAAAAATAGATTCCCAGTTATCCAGTTCAGTCCACCAATGGCTAATTTCAATAACTGCTTAATGATTTGGCCTCAATCTTTAATGGGAATTATCGACACAAAATTTTTCATAGTAAATTACTGAATTAGCATAAATTGTCTGTCAAAGCAATTAACTGATCCAACAAAATCTTGAAGATGAGTTCAAAAAAACAGTAATGAAAAGATAATGAAATAAAGCCAGGATCCTTAAAAAAGAGGTCAATCTTTATTAATCCATAACTACAACATAAATATTTAAATTGACACTTGGTAGGTAGGTGTACCTTAAAATCTCAGCTCCCTGTAGTTCAAAAGTTAAGACCTTTAGGACATATGATTTTTTTTCTCAAAATGGACCCAAGAATAACTCCAAATATTAGCATGTTATCAAGAATTCATTCGTCGACGAAATATTGGATGATTACCAAATAAACGAATATCTATCAAAGATTAATTATCACAATAATAGTAGGCTGATCTAATTCTTATCAACTGTAGAACTCTCCAAAACCCCCAAATATAATTCATCATCAGAAAGAGTAGTTGTTTTGTTTTGTTTTGGATAATATAAATAACATTATAGTAACTAGTCAGAATTGGAAATCCAGGTATTTGAAATGCATATATATTTTGCTTAGGTTGGCAATGTGTCAAAGGAAATTTATGCATTTTCACGCATTTGATCCCGTTAATGCCCGGGCTCCGGTTATACGCAGAATTGTTTCGAAATATGAATACAAACTAATGTGCCAACAGTGGCGGGTAGCAAAATATTTTGCCAGGGTGAATTATTGCTAATCACTATTTGGAAAAGATTGATATGAATGTTATACCTGTGTGAGAATATTCGAAACCGATTTTTGAAAAAACAGCAAGAAAATTGGCACTGTGAGTCGGATAGAGGTAAGAAAATTCGACTAAATGAGCGCTGAGATTTTCATCTCACATTGATGGAGAAATGAAAGTAACTGATAATGATATTGAATAAGATCACATTCATAATTTTTGAGTTGCTGACAATAGTACTGTGAACACATATCAAGCAAAATAATAATTACATAAAATTTTTTCATTATTAGTATTGGACACACCAAGTTTTCAATTCTTTAGTGGAGTCCAAATCTCTACCAGTTTTTTCTGGATTATGAAAAAAACGCTTTATCAGTTTCATTTGCATGTCGGTTTAAGAACCAAACCAACATCCGAATACATTTATGAGTGGGTACATGTTTTCCATGACAATATACGTCAACCCTTTGAGATGATGTATATTTGAAACGGCGTCTCCGGAATTTCAGAAAATGTATTGTATGTATCTGGTGGTTTTGAGAATAATAGATTGTGAATTTTCAATATGAACTTCAAAATTCACCATGGCTCTATGGAATGATAGTAATTTTTGACGAGATTCTGATCGAAATCTATATCTGAGAATTCCACAACTTGAGAATATAGAGAAAGCACACATATTCGCTGATACGCGGCAGATGTTTCCACATTTAATCACATAGGTGCTTGAGGATGAAGTGGAGGAGGAAGGACTAACCTTACCCTGAAAAATCACCTGGGTTCTACCTGACAACCAGGAAAATTCTGAAACACTTGCCCAGGAAAGATACTATAATGCCCATATACATCATCAATGAGGCTTTTTGTGAAAAACTCTGATCTAGAAAGCATCTGAAGTAATCATGTCACCGCAATTCTTGGTTGTCACTGAATGATGTTATCAGATCAACCTCATTCTCACGGGTTTATCCAAGCCCTTTGAGTAGCTATACGAAACCTATCAGAAATAATCATACTATCAATTTGTATTTGGGCCAAAATTCCCTACTATTGATCAAGTACATTGAATGATTAATGTTATTGTGGAAACACTTGGAGATGAGAAAATAATCTCAAACAGAGTGTGGCTTAGGATCTTGATATACACTTTGAATAAAATATTCTCACACGTTAGTTTAGAATAAAAGAATATATACTTTATAGGTGTTCCACAGGAAAGAGTCCTGGGATATATATATATATATATATATATATATATATATATATATATATATATATTTCACTTGATATACAGAATGAATGTAATAATATACCGAGATACATTTGAAGAATGAAGAAATCGTCTATGATATATTGATTGTGATCTGATGGGTACATTTTGATTGATATTTTATGTCGGTGGTGAAACCGTACATACAGCGTTTTATGGAAATTGCAGTGAATTGAGTTGCACCACGTAACTAATTGATTCGAGAGTGTTACATTTTTCCTCTTGATAGAAATCAGGAGTTATGTGTCACCTACTTTACTGTTGGTATCAACGTAGTATAACATAAATAACATGGGACCCTTGGGGTACTCCAACAATTGAAGTTCTTGTATCAGAAATTCATTAATGATGTGAGAGAGTTATTTTATTCTCTTCAAAGTAATATCAATTGTTTTCGGTTGACATGTACCGAACATATATCCAATAACTACGGATATTCATAATGAGATGAGCCTATTTAGATCTAGAACGATTGAATATCGATTTTCACATACGGGTGATTAAAAATGAATGAACATGCGCTCAAATGAAATCAGATTTCTGATCAGAGGCACAATATTGTTTGTCCATCCCGCTCTAATTGTCATTGTTTTACGTAAAATATTATTGATTTATAACAAGCTTATGTCAAATTTCCACAATGATAACATAACCACAAAATTGTGAATTGGCTGTTGACTGGAAGTAAAACAAAAAATTGGTATGAAACTTTTTCTAATTGTAAGTTCAAATTTAATCAATTACTAACTAACTTATTGGAGAAATTGATTGATCAATGGTTTTCTAGTGGAAATGTTGAATAAACTAATCTTCAATATTTATGTCATGTGTCGTAAATTGAAAGTTTTCTAAAACTCGTAAAAAAGGACAGACTGATTTTCTAGACTCCCCTTCGTCTAATAGAGTGTTATCTTGGTAGTTGGTGAATATATGGTTTCGAACCTATTTGACTATTGACCAACAAACTTTGCCCTCAAAATGACCAGTGATTTCGTGTAGCACATACTGCTTAGAGTGGTATGTCTCTCATTAGTCTCCGCCACTGTTCCAAATTATTTCTGTTCGTTGGTTATTGTGCAGCAATGGCTCTCATGAATACTAAATTCCACGAAGTGAAAAAGTTCCGGCTATGATTGTATTATTGGAATAATTGAATGACCAGTAACATGAGGCTTCAATTGAGAGATGAAAGTATGCATTTGATTCATACACAAAATGAGGGAAATATCCGGCGATCCCTAGAGTTCAACAGTTGAAATGAAAAATTGTATTCAACTTTCCATCGAGAGAATATCAATCAATATCAAGTTTAACTTCTTCATAGTAGCTACAGATTTTTTCGAATACATATTGATCATGTAGTTGATAAGAGTATGAATCAGGAAATGCATTTTTGTATTTTGTAATTACCAAAGGAACGTTGATATGAGTTGCGATTTCATGTTTCTAATGAGCAAATGGGACTTCTAATGAAATCAAGTTATCTGAGGTGATAACCATGTCCTCATTACCAAAGAATATTCTTCTAATGTAGTTTGTGATAAGCTTTAGATGAGACACATAGTTATTCGACATCTCAAGTGAAAGCTTCAAATCATTTAGAATGAAACGTCCAAATTCCTGTTCAAAATGCAATAACTGAAGAACACCGTTACAAAATTAGACAAAAAAATCAAGAACTGAAGGAAGGAGTGGAATACCTTAAAAGAGACCAGAAAAAAAAACAGGACTGAATGAAAAACGAGAAAAAATTATTGTAGAAAATCTCTGTAGGGATCTCAATTCCAAAACGCAGTAACGTACAACAGCAAATTCACCATTGGCCTTCCAAGATTCGATAACTGTTTTTTTCACTTCCAGGCAGAAAACATAACAAGGAAATTGAAATAATTGTATTGATACATTCCCGAAAAACAATAGTAATGCCCTAAATTTCCTCCTTCAATGAGCAGAATTTTATGTTACACATGGATGTTATATCACGCGATGTTGAAGGACTGAAAACGAATGACCGATTTTATCAGAGCCACAATTATCAAACTATCAAACATGACGGTCATTTCATACCCATATAAAATCTGTATTCGTGATTTCTTTCTTTCCACTTGGGTGGTGCGCAGTCTTAAAATGGGGCAGATGATTTTTCTATAATTCCATTCCTTCCGAATACATCACACGCGATGTTTTCGATGGTTATTCCAGTAAGAAAACGGCGTCTTGGCCTGCAGAGATTCGGAATTGGGTTGGCGACGAAACAAACACTCGGGCATCAAGCCAGCTGGTCTAGTGATCTAGTTAACTTGTGTCCATTACAACGTGACCTTCATACATTCCACAGCCATTATGGAGATGATTCAATTATAACCTTCGAATTTTTATTTTTATTCCATTGATATATATATATATATATATATATATATTTTATTTATGAAAAACCAGTTATATATTTTAAAAAGAAAAAAACCACAAAAACAAAAATTATTTAATAGCTATTAGTTTCAAGAGATTGTTTTTACATAATTTTTGAAGTTCTATTTCCTTTATTAAGCCTCTGTATAATATGAATAGATAAAAATATCCAAATACTATAATACAATCAATTTCATACACTGTCATAATGATTACAACCCATAATTGTTCAAAAGACAACAAAAAGTCTAGATTTACAAAATCTTCCTGAATAAAATGTGATCCACAAAATTATAAGCTTGAAACATACAGTATATGAAATTGTATCTAACTAAAAGTAGCCAATGATAGAACAGCAAACTTCTTGATGACAATAGCCAATCAGGGAACAGTATGGTCAAATGTAAGATTAGAAATTGTGAGAAAATAAGAACGAGAAAGTGTCAGAGACAATTATCACTAAAATTGTATATAGTTTATGAGAAAGTAAAAATAGTTGTATTAATAAGTTTTGACAAATAACCCCAAACAGTGAAAATGTGACAATATAGTGCGCGAATTCAAAAATTCAAATCGAAAGGAATGAGGAAAAATGGTATCCAGGAGACGGAGAAAACAAAGCCAGAGGAGACCGAAAATAATTTGAAAACGAATGCCACGTTTTATTTGGGAGAAAGAAAAATTCATAAATTCTAACATTATAAACAGAAAACCAACATTACCTTATTTGTACATCATATACAAGTATTCCAAAGCTGATCTCTGAATTTGTATGGTTCCTTCCATTTGGTATTGAAGTTCCTGAGAGCATTGGAGTGAAAGAGAATCCAAATCTGGATATTGAACAGCGACAGTTCCAGCGACAGGTATTAACTTTCCTAGTGCACGTCACGAACTGAACAATTTCATTAATAACTCATATCCCATCAGAAGAACTTTATTTCATTTGAATTTGAACTATTGAAGACAATTTCACTTTCAAGGTAAAAATGAGGTTATGTCCATTTATCCATGACCTGTTTCTCATGATTATCCATGAAAATTTGTAGATTGACATTAGAATAAGTTATCGATCGTAGGCCAGGTAAATTTAAGTTTTCCTGAATAAAGGAAATAATTGCTTTTTGATACTTTGTTGCTTATTTTCCACAATTATCAGCAATCGTATTTAAAAACACTGAATAGAAATTGAAATCAAGCAGTGGCTAGTGGCTCAATTGCCTGAACCGGCTATCTGAGACAAGAGGCGTACCAACTGTGCTTAGCTGTAGTAAGGAAAGTGATAACAATTGGCAGCAACGTGACGAGAGAACAGTGACGTTAGCTAACAATTATTATTACATTATTATTACATCACAAAATATATTATACAGGGCACAAACAATTATCTATCTCATATCAATTTATATATCAATTTATTCCCAAAACAGGGCAAAATTAAATTAATAATTTTTTTTCAATTCATCATTACATAACAATATATATATATATATATATATATATATATATATATATATATATATATATATATATTATATATATATATATATATATATTTATAGATATATATATATTTATAGATATATATATATTTATAGATATATATATATTAGGGTATTTTTTTACAATTTTTTTCATTTTTTGCTCCCAACCGAATGTTTGTTGGAAATGTCCAAAAAAACTTCCCTAAAAATTTGAGCTTTTAATATCAACATCAAGTACTTTCCCAGAGCCTGGAAAACTTCCCATTTAAAATACATGTAGACTTTTTTTTCAAATATCCATAACTCAGCGGCACTTTATATATATATATATATATATATATATATATATATATATATATATATATATATATATATATATATATATATCAAACTTCATTAGCACCGTGCTCTTCATTACAGTGCATATACATAAAGTACAAAAAGTCAATGAGTAAAAAAAACATAAAACTCAGATACATACATTAACGTCATATTTTAGGATTTGAAAACAAATAACTAGATCTCTATCATTTGGTGATTTACTATTTACAATTTTCTCGTTTTTCAATCAATTGTTTCCTTTTACGAATAACACACACGAATTTTCAAAACTATTTAGTGACACAGATCTTTTCATTTCATAAGGCAAATTGTTGAACAAGACTAGACCTATTCTAAATGAAGTGTCACAGAAAACATTTTCAGAATTTATATAGAAATCGTTTGCTGCTTGCCTTCTAGTATTGTGACAATGAACATTTCGAACATAATTCAGCTCATTCAATAAATACGAGGGTAACATGTTATTTTTCAATTTGGATACAAAAATTAGTGTATTATATGTAACTCTTTGCTTAATGTTCATTAATTGCAGTGTGTACAGCATTATTGTGATTGGAGTACGCCTTTTACAATTCAAAATCGCTCTCATTGCACGATTTTGTATTTTTTGTAGTGTTAGTGTATTAGTCTGTTCATTACTTAGGAAACTTAGTAAGGTGCCACAATAATCAATATGAGATGCAATGATTAACTTGTAGATTGTCAATTTAGTAAAATGATACACTTTATCCCCGAGCCTGTACATGTAACATATTTTTCGCACCATTTTCTTTTTAATATAGTCACAATGACTGTTAAAATTCAGTTGCTTATCAATGATCACTTCCAAATACTTGAATATTTTCACTTCTTCAATGCTTTCTCCGTTTATTTGAATATTGAATTTTATTTTATTTTCCTTGATGTTTTTCATATTTGCTTTCGAGGATATAATCATGAATTTCGTTTTTGTAACATTAATTTTTAGACCATTATCACAAATCCAGTTGCAGATATTCACAAGATCTTCGTTTAAGAACTTTTCCACATCCTCTTTTTCACCAGAGAAGTAAAGTAGATTATCATCCGCAAAAAGTTTCAGCTTACAATTTTGAACGTGATGTATAATGTCATTTATATATAAAATAAATACTATTGGTCCCAGTACCGACCCTTGAGGCACTCCATACTTGACCTGCTTTTCACTTGAGTATATGTTATTATATTTAACAAGTTGTCTTCTATTTTGTAAATAGCTCTGAAACCGCTCAAAAACTTCACCTCCAATTCCATATTTACCTAATTTTTTCAAAAGTAATTCTGTACTTATAGTTTCAAATGCCCTCTGTAAGTCCAAGAAAACCACCCCTATGATTTTCTGTTCATGAATGTCCACTTTCCATTTGGATATCAAAAACTGCAGTGCCGTTTCACATGAGTGAGATTTTCTGAAACCTGATTGTTGTTCCATTAGTATTTCATTAGCACTGATGATTTGAAGGAGTTGATCTTTGACTGCAAGCTCTAAATATCTTATCATACCAAAGCGGATTACATGCTCTACAAATACTATACCCAGAATGTGGGAAATTCTATGATGATCCCAAAAATGTATTCGTCTTTAGATTTCATGATGATAATTTCCATGCAATGATGAAAACAAGTCAAAATTTACTATTTTGAGGGTGGGTTTTGCAGAGGTCCTGGTAAACCACCACTGCGAACTCATCAAATATATTACTGAGACAAGTTTCAGGGCGTATAGAGAGAAAGGAAAGGAAAATAGGAAAATAAGGAGATAGGAAAAGTCGAATTTTGGATATTTTCAATTTTTCAGTTTTCAGTACTCTGAAGTAAAAAGTAGGCTGTATCTCGAGAACTCCTAAAGATAGATGAATTTTGCGAACGCCAGTCGATTCAGAATGGCCGATTCAGTAGATACAGAGAGTTTCCAAGAGAAAGTCAGATTTATTTTTTCTAAAAAAATCGCGAAAGGCACATACCCCTAGAAATCGACGAATATGGAAAATATTTGTATCGACTTTAAACTATAACCAAAATGTAGGATATTCTATGGTAACTCCAAAAATGTATTTTTCATTAGATTTCATAATAATAATTTCCATGCAATGATGAAAACAAGTCAAAATTTGCTATTTTGAGGGTGGGTTTTGCAGAGGTCCTGGTAAACCACCACTGCGAACTTATCAAAGATCTTACTGAAACACTTCTCAGGGCGTATAGAGAAGGAGGGAAGGAAAATAGCAAAATGAAGTCGAATTTCGGATATTTTCAATTTTTCAGGAGTTTTCAGTACTCTGAAGTTAAAAGTAGGCTGTATCTCGAGAACTTCTGAAGATAGATGAATTTTGCGAACGCCAGTCGATTCAGAATGGTCGATTCAGTAGGTGAAGAGAGTTTCCAAGAGAAAGTCTGGAGATTTATTTTTCCTGAAAAAATCGCGCAAGGCAAATCCCCCTAAAAATCGACGAATATGGAATATATTCGTATCGACTTCAAACTATAACCAAAATGTAGGAAATTCTATGATGACTCCAAAAATGTATTCTTCATTAGATTTCATGACGATAATTTCCATGCAATGATGAAAACAAGTCAAAATTTGCTATTTTGAGGGTGGGTTTTGCAGAGGTCCTGGTAAACCACCACTGCGAACTTATCAACTGAGACACTTTTCAGAGCGTGTAGGGAGAGAGGAAAGGAAAATAGGAAAATGAAGTTGAATTTTGGATATTTTCCATTTTTCAGGAGTTTTCAGTACTCTGAAGTAAAAAGTAGGCTGTATCTCGAGAACTCCTAAAGATAGATGAAGTTTGCGAACGTCAGTCGATTCAGAATGGTCGATTTAGTAGGTACAGTGGGTTCCCAAGAGAAAGACAGGAGATTTAGTTCTTCTGAAAAAATGGCGCAAGGCATATACCCCTAAAAATCGACGAATATGGAAAATATTCGTATCGACTTCAAACTATAACCAAAATGTAGGATATTTTATGGTGACTCCAAAAATGTATTTTTCATTAGATTTCATAATAATAATTTCCATGCAATGATGAAAACAAGTCAAAATTTGCTATTTTGAGGGTGGGTTTTGCAGAGGTCATTGTAAACCACCACTGCGAACTTATCAAAGATTTTACTGAAATACTTTTTAGCGCGTATAGAAAGAGAGGGAAGGAAAATGAAGTCGAATTTTGGATATTTTCAGTTTTTCAGGAGTTTTCAGTACTCTGAAATAAAAAGTAGGCTGTATCTCGAGAACTCCTAAAGACAGATGAATTTTGCGAATGCCAGTCGATTCAGAATGGTCGATTCAGTAGGTTCAGAGGGTTTCCAAGAGAAAGACAGGAGATTCATTTTTTCTGAAAAAATCGCGCAAGGCATAAAAATCGACGAATATGGAATATATTTGTATCGACTTCAAACTATGACCAACATGTAGGAAATTCTATGATGACTCCAAAAATGTATTCTTTATTGGATTTCATGATGATAATTTCCAGCAATGATGAAAACAAGTCAAAATTTGCTATTTTGAGGGTGGGTTTTGCAGAGGTCCTGGTAAACCACCACTGCGAACTTATCAAATATTTTACTAAAACACTTTTCAGGGCGTATAGAGAGAGAGGGAAGGAAAATAGGAAAATGAAGTCAAATTTTAGATATTTTTAATTTTTCAGGAGTTTTCAGTACTCTGAATTAAAAGAAGGCTGTATCTCGAGAACTCCTAAAGATAGATGAATTTTACGAACGCCAGTCGATTCAGAATGGTCGATTCAGTAGGTAAAGAGGGTATCCAAGAGAAAGTCAGAAGATTTATTTTTCTGGAAAAATCGCGCAAGGCACATCCCCCTAAAAATCGACGAATATGGAATATATTCATATCGACTTCAAAGTATAACCCAAACGTAGGGAATTCTATGATGACTCCACAAATGTATTCTCCGTTAGATTTCATGATGATAATTTTCATGCAATGATGAAAACAAGTCAAAATTTGCTATTTTGAGAGTGGGTTTTGTTGAGGTCCTGGTAAACGATCACTGCGAACTCCTCAAAGATTTTACTGAGACATTTTTCAGGGCGTATAGAAAGAGAGGAAAGGAAACTAGGAACCTGGAGTCGAAGTTTGGATAATTTTAATTTTTCAGGAGTTTCTAGTACTCTGGAGTAAAAAGTAGGCTGTATCTCGAGAACTCCTAAAGATAGATGAATTTTGCGAACGTCAGTCGATTCAAAATGGTCGATTCGGTAGGTACAGAGGGTTTCCAAGAGAAAATTTGCTATTTTGAATGTGGATTTTGCAGAGGTCAACTCATAATCGACCTTATTTTTTAATTGGTCTACATTTCGCTTCATAATATTACGAGGCCCGGAAAAATATTCGGTGAAGTGAACTACAAAATAAATGAAGCCTCTGGGCCAGGATGCTCACTGGCCAACCAGCCCTTTTTTCATCTACCATCGATAGACTATTCCATACATAGTCTCGTATCGATAGTCCATGAGTTTGTTTTTTGTGTTACGGGTACATAATCCACCTAGTTCGATACAATTACATGGCAGTTGTGATCGAAGTTGAACAACATCGTATGCACAAAATACAAACAAATCCCTGTTCTGGTAACTAATCACACTGCAGTTGACTTTGTGTATCAATGAAACCATCATATCACGTACTCAATATTGATAAATGTAAACTGTAATTGAGTTGTTAATTGCACGTGGATCACATTTCCTTTGTAAATTAGATATCAGTAATTAATAGATTGCCTGGTAGCACTATAATTGATGTGGCCAATCAATAATTCAATTCATGATCAATTAGAAAATACGTCGTGGGACAAAATTGAAATAGATTGAATCGCAGAAATACCAGTAGGTCCAGAAACAAACCCTGGATAATTATATTCAGATCTGGTTGTTGCAACAAAAATGCCACCGAAACAAACGTCAGTCCAAATGATTGTGATCATCTTATAATAAAAAAATAATATCATGTAGAATTCGCATTATTCAATTTCAGAAATTACAGGTCTTGTTGGAAATATTGGAATATTTTTTCATTGGCTGGATAGTAGGGAAGTGTTTTAATAATTTTCGGATAGAACTAGAGCACATTGAAGGTGTAAAAAATTCAGGTAATCATAGCGAATCACATCTGAATGACAAATTGATTATATTTCCAGAGATTCTGGAGATCCATGGTAAATGGTGGCAGAAACTTTTTAACTATGAGATACGAAAATAATGAGGAATACGAATGAATGAAAAATCCTCCAGTTGCGCCATTGTCTTTCTATAATCCAGTGGTAGTTTATTTCCGCCCCTGAGTGGCTTCAGACTGCACCAGACATCAAACTGGAAATCTGAAGATTCTGGAAAATATTACCCTAGAATTCAGGTACAAACCATCAGATGTTATGCCAGCTACGCACGACTTTGAAGTGAATTATGAAGTGATTATAAACAACAACCATATATTCACAACGAACAGGCCTCAACTAGGAAGGGATGCATAAGTTTGGTATACTGATGGATCCAAGATGGAGTGAAAGAAACTGGTCCTAGTCTTAGGCTTTAAAAACCCCTAGGCAAGGCCTCAACAATTTTTCAAGCGGAAATCTAGGCTATGGAAGTTTGTGCCACAGAATGCCTTGCGAAAGTAAGAACAAACTACCACAAAAGACAAAGACAAAAATGTTTATATTATTTATCGTGCACATCGCGTACTGTTTTCTGATTGGTTGCTACGTGAGATCTTTCAATCACCAGCGAATCAGATTTTTTTAAATTTTTTTACTTTTATCATTTTCAACCCTTTTGCGAGTATATGTCACCATGTGTTGTATCTTCTGACGGTTAATATGAAGTTCTAGTGGATATAGAGATCCTTTGGATTTTTTGTAACGAAATATTTAGGTATGTCTCTGCTGTTGTTGCCTTCTGCTCGATGATGTTGATTGGATTTCAGAACATTCATTGTTCGATGTTCCTTTCGACGCATTTCTGATGGTTTCGATATTTCACCGATATATCTTGAACTGCAAGAACAAGCTGTATGAATATGTATGTGGCATGTGGATACCCATACAAAAAACAATTGAAAGGTGCTGAATTGATACCATTATCAAGTAATCGGATGTCATCCTCGACATTCAATACAAATTTCTAGTTTTTGGCCAGATTATTCAGAGTATGATAGGTTACTGATCTAGTATTCCTTTTTTCGCAGAAAATTGTGCTTAATTTCATTCAGATATAGCAAAAATAACTATAATGTCTCTGGTTTCTGTTACTGTAGCGCTATTTCGACAAAAGAATAGAATCTCGTATTTTTAGTGGCCATCGGATGGTGTGGAAAATATTCAAATTGCTGGAAAATGGGAGAATTGAGTCAGTGGTGCACGATTGCATTCTTTACAGCACGAACACTATGAATTCACGAAACTCTACCTGATCACGTTTATTGTAGGTCGTAAAACGGGGACGAAGCTTTCATTTCTGTGAGAGCAAACGCAGTTTTGTGAACATAACATTCCCAAATGGAGAACTTTTCGATTCGGTATAAAATATATATTAGATTTCATCGAAAAATGACACCTAGAAGAATTACTTTTTCACATGGAATCATATACGAACAAAAACACTTCAACACGATTTTCACAAAAAAATTGGTTTACAAAACCCACGACACGTGTTTCGCTATACTATTAGTCTAAGATCCGAACCTAAGTCGACCTTCACCGAGCTGATAATAGAATAAAACTTATTTTATAATAAATTTAGTATATAAGAAAATATATTAAAAATGGGTTGGCTGAAAAAATCCTGGACAGAATATTTTTAATTATTTAAAAAAAAAAGATTTTTCATTGAATGTTGCAACATCAAGATAATAAGAAAATTTTATACTGGCCTTAAAGTATAAAACATATCGAATGTGCAGACGTTGGGTTGTCTATTATTTACCTGGACGAACTACAGGGTTGCCAGGTATAAACAGGTATGTCGATGCCAGTTACTTTCACTTGATTGGATAATAGAAAAAATTGTAGCGCTGTTTTATTGCGAACACGTTGATATAGGGTTGGGTTGTCTGCAAAAAATTCGGTCCTAATAGAGGTTTGCGAATTTTAAAGATTTAAATTTCAACGCGTGTGGAAATGAGTGACAGAGAGATCCGAGGTGAGTATACTGTGGGACCCTGAGTATAAGAAAGTGCGCATGCTCGGTACGTAAACTATGGAGGGTAGAGGTACCTCTATTACCCTCCATATAGTAAACAATACGCGTTATTTTGGAGCAACTGACATTTGAATTGCAAACAAAATAATCAATTAAATACATAACAATTTAATATATTTAATATAATACAAAAATATTAAACAATATAACATCAATTGAACAAATAAATAAATATATATATATATATATATATATATACATATATTAACTTATAAGTATAATAATATATCTATAATAGAAAAGTTTTTGTAACTCAAAATATGATAACGTAATTAATGAAAATATCAATTACTTACTTTGAATTTTTTTTGCTCTTTTTGAAAAAAATTATAGAAACAAAGTGGACTGCCGGAAATTCAAATAAAAAAAAACAAAAAAAATAGACTAGAGATCTTGCATTATATTTAAAAAATTTATTACAGAACAGCATAAGTACAAAAATAATATTAATGAAAAATAAATTTTAATAAATATTTTCTATTCAATATCTGATTCATCAGAAATAAAATTGTCACTCTCGAATTCATCAGGTTCTTTCTCATTAACTTCCATTTCAATAATGTCCTGGTAGAGGTACCTCTACCCTCCATAGTTTACATACCGAGCATGCGCACTTTCTTATACTCAGGGTCCTATCAGACACGACTGCAATGTTCGGTCCTTTATTATTACACAGTATACTTACCTCGGCTCGGATCTCTCTGTCACTCATTTCCACACGCGTTGAAATTTAAGTGTGGATTCATGCAGCACAAAATAACAATTATCAAATAAGAAATAAGAAATAACATTTAGTAATATAAGTTGAACTCTATAGTTTTAAATGACTATGTTCATGCAGACAAATAACAATTATCATTCAAGAAATAACATGTAGAAGTTGGCCAACTTTTATCTTTTTACATTATTTTAACGAAATTTTCTTCTAGTGCGCAACTAGTACGCAGATGACCGCGGATTGGTCAAACCGATGATGAAAATAACCTCACTTTTTCTAATATTTGAGATATTGTTTTTGTTTCATATTGTTTATTGGACATTTTGAATTTTTACTTGTTTCTTATTATCGAGGGGGCATGGAATTTCGAAAAAGTAGGATTACTTAATTTAAATGCCTCGGATCTCCGTCTTGTACGCATGCTTACTTTTTATTTCTTAATTGTTATTTTGAGTGCATGAATGCTACATTTTAATTCTTGTTAATTGATCATTGTTATTTGTTATTTCTTATTTGATAATTGTTATTTTGTGCTGCATGAATCCACACTTAGTGGACCGAATTTTTTGCAGACAACCCTATATCAACGTCTTCGCAATAAAACAGTGCTTATGTTGATATACAATTTTTTCTATTATCCAATCAAGTGAAAGTAACTGGCATCGACATACCTGTTTATACCTGGCAACCCTGTAGTTCGTCCAGGTAAATAATAGACAACCCAACGTCTGCACATTCTATATGTTTTATACTTTAAGTCCAGTATAAAATTTTCTTATTATCTTGATGTTGCAACATTTAATGAAAAATCATTTTTTTTCAAATAATTAAAAATATTCTGTCCAGGATTATTTTAGCCAACCCATTTTTAATATATTTTCTAATATACTAAATTTATTATAAAATAAGTTTTATTCTATTATCAGCTCGGTGAAGGTCGACTTAGGTTCGGATCTTCTACTATATAGCTTTTTCAAGTGGCGATAAACTGATTTGCCGAGGTTTGATATAAATAATAGGAGCAGGTAGTCAGTTGGATATTAGGTAATTAAGTTATTATTGGACGAAAGATTATCCAATTTCTAGTAAACAGATTCAAAAGGGGCGAGTTATTCAAATCAATCTGGCCATTGAATAAGTTTTGTGAATTCTTGTCTTTGTTAATCTCTAAGCTTTCTAGGAAATTGAGTATTTGATTCTACTTGCAAAAGTTCAAAGTCATTAGCAAAGCGATGCTTTTCAGTCAGGAGATGGTTAGCCGAAGTTGAATTAGATTTGCCTTAATAAAACTGTTACTATGCTCAGATATGCGTTGCTTGAAAGTTCTACATGTTTGTCCAATGTAAAAACTTGAACAAGTACCACAAGTTAGTTTATATACTCCAGATTTGTCGGACTTTTCGAATCGATCTTTGCTGTTTTTCCCAAAGTATCATTTGTTCTGTAAGCAATATTAATATCTTTATGTCTTAAATAATTAGAAATCGTGTTTATTCTTTATTTTCGTTATGGTCAAATCTAAGAAGTTTATCGAATCATTCATTTCAATTCCTTTTGTCAATTTTATTGAGCGATGAATGCCATAATTGAAATCAAAATTGTATTCAATTGTCTATCAGTTCTCACAAAGCAACATAAGATATCGTCTACATATCTATACCAGTATAAGACGTTTTTTATGAACGGGTTGTTATGAATTTAATTTTCGAGATTATCCATGATAATTTCCGATTGTAACGGACTCAAAGGACTAACCATTAATAACCATTTACCAGAAGAATTAAAATCATTATTAAATTGGAAATAATTTTGTGTTGAACAAACTGTAAGTAAATCCAATATCTCATCTTTGATGATCCGGTTAACACGATTCCTATCCAGTAGGTTACCTACTAGTATGATTGTTCCATCTGGTGGTATACTCGAAAAAATATTTTGAACATCGAAAGAAATGAGTTTAATAAATTATTCATCGTCCCAAGAATTGAATATAGTTGGATGACGTTTCGGAATTAATTTCTACCTTTTTCAAAGCTTTAAAACTAAGTTTTTCCTGCTCATGGATTCAACTGAAAAACTATTGAGTACTCGATACAAACTCTGGTCGATAAAAACACATTGGCACAAATTACACATTATTAAATTGTATATAAACAGACACATTAAAATAATAATATATTTACCAATAAAATGATATAAAATTGATATAAATAATAAAATGATATAAAATAGAGACACTATCAGTAAAGCAGGTAAATACAGGTAACCCACAAAGGGATGAATGCCTGTGCTTGGAACAACACTCAACCGTGTATGGTCAATATGCAACTGAGTTTGGAATTTTTAGGAAGATGCACGTTCTTAATTTTATGAATTAATTCATAAGAATTCCTCAAGCTAAACAAATGAACACATTTACAATTACTCGTGATGAGATCTATTAATTTTTCAGAGATTTTCACTGATGCTGTAAAGAAAGATACTACTGGCCGGACAGCGTAATTTTGTATATGAGGTTTTATAACTGAATAGAGTTTTGTAATTTGAGGGTTCATGATAGCGCATCTTATTTTTTCATAGCCGTTAAGAATATATTGAATTTATTTTAGTATTTCTTTAACTTTTTCTTGGTGAAACATGGTGAACTCTGAAGTTTTTTATCTGCCGTTTAAAAACAACTTTATTTTGAATGGATTTAGTATAAATTGTTTTGGATGTAGACATTTTTTCTATTATGTTCAATGTTAAATTTTGATTTTTCTGATTCCAATATGTTAGCTGTGATGCGTTCATTGATATTCGAATTAGAAGTACCCTTTAGTGGTGTTGAACAGAAATTGCAATTACAGAATTTTTTGGAAGCCGAGCTTGCCAGTATGATTTGGATGCAAGATATGGCAACCCCGCATAGTGTCCAACCTGTTCAAAAATATTTGAATAATGTATTCCCAATATGAATAGGAAATAATGGAAGTATTAAATGGCCACCTAACAGTCCGGATTTGACCCCTATGGATTCGTTTGTCTGGGGATTGCTGAAAGACATTGTTTATAATAATGATGATAATATTAAACTCATTGAAGACACGATTCGACTTGAAATAGAGAATCTGAATGTCAATAAGGGAGCAATTTCCAATGCACTCATAAATATAAGAAGAGTTTATCAATTATGCATTGACAATAATGGTGGACACAGTAAACATCTTTTATGAGTTATCATGTTATTAAAATTCCCTAAATAAATGTTTGATATTTATTTTTGTATAAATATTTTAACTTTTACTTCCTGACTGTAAACCGTTTTAATTATAGCATTAAAGAAATGTCACTAAACAAACAAAATATAGTTGTCATTTTGATAGCTCACTTTAGAAATGTTAACTTTTATAGGATAGATATTTATAGTAACAACTAGTCTAAGTTATTCGGCGTTTAATAACCCAAAAAAATAGGGTATATTTTTGAAGCCATTACATTTTTTTAATAATATACAGGGTATCCCATTAAAAAAATATCCCCTGATATCTGCACGCTTTTGTATTTTTGATAGCATTTTATCAAAATTCAGTCATAACCACACATCTTTTACATTTATCTTTATTTTTATAGGCAATTATAACGATTATAATGGGTGGGTGATTTATAGTAAATAACCCTGTACCAATTTTTCGTCTCAAAACCATGTTCGTACTTAGATTCGTCCCTAAAATAAAAAGAAGAAACTATACAGGGTGTTCCATTAAAAATGACCGGAAGTGACGGGAGAGTGTGAAATATTGAAAATATTTCGAATCTTGAATAAAACACCCCTGCCCTCGGATCTCTGGAAGCATGGCTTATCTAAAGGATATGTTGACACCTGGTGAACGATTATTAATTTTTGTTTATGTTTTCTCTTCCTGACATCTGAAAGGCAATCCTCCATGTATAATTTTCACATATCAGCTGTTTTCCTCTCGAATACCTGATAACATCATAATGGAAACGTTGTATATCAAAGTTGTCCTGATGATTTTGAAGAATGAGGGATATTGGAAAAGTTTGTCCCAGTGATGAACCACAACTAATCAATTGGAGTTTGATACCTTTAATGGAAACCAGAGCTCTGATATTGAAAATTCAAAACAACGGTGATGTTGAACTGATTTTAATTAATTTCGGGCTGAAACTGTGTATTTTATATTAATTGAGTTTGTGAATACTGCCCCAACAATAGTAATTGCTACCGTTATTGAAATGAGGGAAAGAAATGAATTCGATATGATTTCCAGAAAACAATTTTGTGGAATTGGCAATTTGAATTTTATTTTCAATCGACTCATCTGGTTGTTTATCATCAGCGGTATACAAATAGTAATTCATTTTATTAATGGAACAAATTGGACTCTTTTTTCATTCTTGATACACATCATCAATTCATTAGAAATTTCGGCAAAGAAAATAATATTCAGATATTTCGAGCCGGTAATTTCCACCACCGAGTGGAGTTATCTATAGAGAGAAATATATGATTTTCCAGATTTTGCTGAGGCAGTTAGATAAGCTAATTTCTTGAATATGAAAGTTATACCTATGACTGACTCGCAATTTCAAAGAATAGTCTTCAGTTTACAAATTAAAAAAGCAACATCATCGCCTCTATATCAGAGATATGGTGCAGGTCACATCTACAATAGGTACAAAAATATTAACGTATAAATCTTGTTTTTCCTCAGAAGAAATTACTCTCAATTCCTTGAAAGCAAATAATTTATAGAATGGAGTTCCATTTGTAAAAGAGGAGGAGCCAGAGAGAGGTGTAACTAAAGCAAGAAAAAAAAATACTAACGAAATTAGGATCTATCGTGCCAAAACATAGGCTAGTTTTGGAAAAATTTACTGTAAATGAAAAAGTGATGAATCTACTCACCAACATTGAGGATGAGTTATGGTTATAGATAATGTTGATTGAGCTTTGCTATCTTGTTGTGAAATATTTCTCGAACGATCATATATTATCAGGTTGAAAATAACTTTGAAAACTGAGTTATCTCCAAATTATCTTTTTGGAGCTACCACTTTTAAGCTTAGCACGCCAGTGGTAGAGACGAAAGTTATACTAATGATATCAATATTAATTGTGTTGCATATCCTGAATTCCCCAGATGCCTTCATAAAAAAATCTAGGATTGAAATCACGAGACCGTGAAGGTTGAGCAACAGAACCACCTTGATAGATTCATCGCTTAGGTATCTAGTGACTGAAGTTTTTTTTTTTCACATCCCGTTCATATATTCGAAGTGTTGACAACTTCTGAACTCCTATATAGAACTACGAATCATTTTCTATTTCATAGTGTAGTATATTGTAAAATATAACCAAATTGGTAGATGACGGTTTAGAATAAGTGCGCATGAATTAAGTGGCGATTTAAATGTGGAACGTCAGTTCGTGTCGGGTATTCATGGTGTTTGTACATTCAATTGTAATATATTTAGTTTTAGTGTGAATAGTGTTCTCCTCTCTGGCAAAATCCTAAATGGGGAAACCTCAAACATGACATATAAAATATCGAGCAGAGATTGAGAAAATGTTTAATCACGGACTGATCTGATGATGATTCTATCCATAATCCTACAAATTCATGATGAAATATTCATTGTTTCACTATTTGAACGGTTATGTCAAATTAAAAACCGTGTTTGGAAAATTCAGCTTTTGCCATCATATTGAAATATATTTCCGTATTGATTTTTAGAATTCAATTAACTCGAAATATTGATTTTTTTTTTAGAATCATCTGAACGATATTTTTATTTCCATATCTAACTTGACCACATGTTTTTGAATCTTTTCCGGATCAATAATGCCCCTCCAATATTTGGATAGAATGAGGAGTTGAATAAATAGCGAACTGTTAACCACAAAGGAATATCAATCTTACCAGGATCCCATTTAAAAGCAGACGCCAAATCGATCGACCCCATAGAGAGACTTGCAATTCCAATAATTGACCCATTATACCCAGCCAAAAAACACCAGCTATCTGACAACGACGTTTGAAAATCGTGGACGGAATGATCGACCTCAATTGGGAAACCTGGATGAAATTATACAGAGGGATTCTCTAAATATGTACCCGAATATATCGAAGATATGAAGGCATTCAGAGAGTGGAAATAGGAAGGAAGATTAGAAGGAGGCGAAGAAAAAAAATATTACTTGATGTTTCCAACCTTCCACACCATGAACGTTGAATGAATTAATCATGGAAAGTCTGGGGAAACAACTTATTTTCCTATTGCAGGAAAATATCATCAGACGTTTCTCGAAATCATTCAAAATATAGGATCATTTTTATAGTCTCATGTAGATTTTGAAAAAAATTCTACCTATGCTAATTTTTCCTTAATTTAAGCTCAAGTAAGCAAATTGGAAACTAACTCAAGGAACTGAAGAAGGAGAAATCGAAATAATCAAAATCATCAAATTATCAATTTATCGAATCATCGAATCGTTGAATCGTCGAATCGTCAAATCATGAAATCATGAAATCATCAAAATCATCGAACCCATCAAAGTTATTGATATAAATCATCGACAAAATTAAAGTCATCAATATCATCGAAATCATGAAAATTTTCGAAATAATCGCAATCATCGAAATCATCGGAATCATCGAAATCATTGAAAATATCGACAATATTGAAATCTCGACAACATCAACAACATCGACATCATCGACAACATCGATGACATCGATGACATCGAAATCATCAGAATCATCGACCCATCTAAGTCATCAGAATGAATTATCGAAATCATCAACAATATTGAAATCATCGATATCATCATAACAAATCATTCAAATCATCCAAAGCATCCAAATCATCCAAATCATCCAAATCATCCAAATCATCCAAATCATCCAAATCATCCAAATCATCCAAATCATCCAAATCATCCAAATCATCCAAATCATCCAAATCATCCAAATCATCCAAACCATCCAAATCATCCAAATCATCGAATCATCAAATCGTCAAATCATCAAATCATCGAAAGCATCAAAATCATTAATATGAATCATCAAACATCGACAAACATCGATACATCAAATTCATCAAATCATCGGAATCGTCGAAATCATCAAAATAAATCATACAAATCGCCAACGATATTGAAATATCGAAATCATCAACAATATTGAAATTTCGACAACATCGACAACATCGCCAACATCGATAACATCGAAATCATCCAAATCATCGACATCATCCAAATCCTCCAAATCATCGAAATCAAATCATCGAAATCATCGTATCATCGAAATAATCGAAATAATCGAAAAAATCGAAATATTCGAAATTATCGAAATCAAATCATCATATTGAAATCTCGACTACATCGACATCATCGACAACATCAAAATTATCAAAATAATCGAAATAATCGAAATAATCGAAATCATCGAAATAATCGAAGACATCGAAATCTAAGGTACACTGCCAGGAAAGTCATCAGGTTTGGCACAAGATGACGTGAACAGGCTGGCTTTCAATCTGTTCAGAAGGAGAAGGAGTTAAATGACCCTTACACCCTGAATCATTTTCTGGCACAGCGAAAACTCTGCTAAAAAATTATTTCGTTCCGTTATATATGTAAAACTTTGTTTGAAATAGTGTAAGATCTTTGCCAAAAAACATTCAGTGGATCTTTCATAATTTCAATTGAAAACTTCAATTATAAAATCAAACTTTGCATATCTATGCGCTTCCATTTCTATCATGCAAAATTTCAACTGCAGGGTGTAAAAAATATAGTATATCAAACTGGTAAATGGTTTCTGTATTTGTTCCTGGCTTACAACCAAAATTCTGAAAGTTCAACAATTCGGTGAATATTAATGTATTATCATTCACCTGCGTGAAATATTCCATTAATCAAAGGAACTGGTGAAAGTGTATCATTATCATACCCCAATTGAACGCAGTATCACCAATGTGTATGTGTGTGATTGGAGAAAACAATCAATAATCCGGTATACAATCATTACTTGTGTGATTTGTTTATAAATACTGTGATTATACATTCACGAAAGCGTTCGATGCTTATGAAACTATCATTGAATACCTCTGTTCGTTTCGACTAATCACCCAAACAAACGTGAATAATCTAAACGTTTGCTCATTTCCTATTATCTCTTGGATATTGTTATGTTTCATAGAATTCCAAATAGCGAACATAATTGATAATACAATTTGTCATCAAAATTCGGATGTACTCATTATTGAACAACATATAGAATATGGAAAGTAAAGACATAAGACAAATGTTGACAACCTACAACATGTAACTTTCCTTCTCACATTTTTTTAAAACACAGTGGCTTGTAGGGGAAGACGTATTTTTTTTTTCTCAATATTAGTAGGTTTCTTGTACACGCTTTTTATAATAAAAATATGGAAACTGGTCTCCAATGATCGTCAAGAGATGTGCTCCTGAACTAACTTCACTTGTGTTGACTCTTCACCCTATTGGCAATTTCTCATCCAACTGGGAAACAGCTCAAGTACAGTCCATTTCTGGGTAGGAAATAAAATTCTTTCTCCCTATTCCCATTGCCTGTTATCTCAAAAGTGATGGAAAGAGCCTTAAAAATCGAGCACGTGAGCTATTCATTCTCATGTACACCACCACAATAGTTGGAATCAACTACAGGGTGGGCTCAAAACTTCAACTAACAAATTATTTTTACATATGAATTAAATTTGAGTACACAACATAGGATACGGACCACTTAGGAAAATATAGGATGAAACCAAACTGAAAAAAAGCACCATGAAGAGAAAATATTTTAATTTAGGTTATTTTTCTATATTAAAAAATAGTATATGAATTTCTTTTTTCGGTTTCCTACCATCCAACCAAATTTGGAAATTACTTTCCTTTCTTATTGAGAATGACACATCCCAACTAGTATTTTCAGATTTCACGCAATATGAATGATATAGCAATAAGAAAGGCAAATAATTTTCAAATTTGGTTGGATGGTAGGAAACCGAAAAATAAACAAATTTTTCATATCATATTTTTCAAATATAGAGAAATAACCTAAATTGAAAACTTTATTCTCCGTGGAGCTTTTTTTTAACCGACGAAACCAAAAAGGAGGAGGTTCTCTATAGTCGACTCGTATATTTTTTTTCCATCATTCTTTTTTCCATCATTTTTTTTATGTATGATCACGCATAACTTTTTACTGAGGCGTCCGATTCCGATAACTCTTTTTTCAGTGGATAGAATGTACTTCGAAGGTGGTCCCATTTGAATTTTAAAGATGAAGTCCACCCCTAAGGGTAGCAAAATGAAGGATATTGATCACTCACCCTCTGAATTCTGGTCCTTTAACCGATTCTATCAGGCATAACTTTGTACTGGGTCCTTCGATTTGGATGATTCTTTTTTTAATAGATAGGGTATACCTTATGTTCAGATTTCGAATTATATACCCTTACGGGTGGAAAAATAGGGGATAATTGATTTTTCACTTATGAACATTGGCACACACATACGTAGTTGACAATGACATATCGCTACTGACATTATTTCTGTTCCACATCCGTCAAAACCATTATATTCTATGAGAAGATGGAATGATATACAAAGTAATGGAATAAACCAACCAGAACAACAAAAATAATTTATATTACAACAAATAGTAAAAGTAGATAATCATATTATTTAACTTGTAATAGTTGAAGTAAGGTGGGTAAGTAAGTATTTTGGAAGTAATCAAAAAACAAGTAGGTAGTAATAAGTATATTTTAGCCATAAAAAATTGAAAAATGAAAACTTTTTAACAAAAAATTAAACCGACGAAATACGGAACTGAAAAGTAAAAAATATAATGAACCTTCTCAGTCTCAGTAACTAAGCTACTAAACTAATATAAGTAACTGATTTTGAGTCGGCGCCAAACAAACAATCAACGAGCATCATTAAATTACTTCAAAAAAATTATCAGAATGTCACCGTGCAACTCGATGCCATCATTTTACGCCTTACCTAATTCATTTGCTTGTTTGTTTGGCGCCGACTCAAAATTAGTTACTTACATTAGTTCAGGAGCTTAGTTACTGAGACTAAGAAGGTTTATTTTGTTTTTTACTTTTCTGTACCGTATTTCGTCGGTTTAATTTTTTGTTGAAAAGTTTTTTCAGTTAGTTTAATTCCATATTTTCCCAAGTGTTACGTGTGCTATGGTGTGTACTCAAATTTAACTCCCATGTAAAAATAATTTATTATCCGAAGTTTTAAGCCCACCCTGTAATTGATTTCAACTATTGTGCTCGATTTTTAAGACTCTTTTGTTCACTTTTGGGATGACAGGCAATGGGAATTGGCAAAAAGAATTTTATTTCCTACCCAGCAATGGGCTGTACTCGAGCTGTTTTCCAGTTGGATGAGAAATTGCCGATAGCGTGAAGAGTCAAAAATTTGTTTATTATTCGGTTTCCTACCATCCTACCAAATCAGGAAATTATTTTCCCTTCTTATTGATGTATCATTCCAAAGAGGAGATGAGTATTGTGGAAACTTGTTCTTTATATTGAGAATATACAAAAAGTTAGGTTATTTCTCTATATTTCGAAAAATATTAGGTATTCATATGAAAAATTTATTTATATTTTGGTTTCCTACCATCCGACCAAATTTAAACCAATTTGGACAAGTTTGATTTTTTTTACATTAACTTAACCTCACTAGTTTTTCGACTAATTCAATAATAAGTTAAGTTTAAGTCAGAATATAGCGGTACAGTACAGTAAGCTGTGCGGCATATTTTAGAGTTAAATTAGAATTGGATTATTCAGTCAAGTTGCGAATGAAGAAGGTGCGACAATAGCAACTAGTGTCAATCGAGAAACTTTGACATCCTTTTCATTAGTTCATCCAAGTGTCCAACTTCACACAACACGTACCGAAGGCAAGTTGCCTATCCTGCCTAATGTATACTCCTGCGCTATGACTAATGTATTCCACCCAGCTCTGACTATGAGTAATGCATTTCAACGAGTAAGTGGGCACTTCGAATCGAAAGGTTGAATGGAAACATGATATTTTATTCATCAATACTTTTGGTCTGATGATAGTGTTCGAACGGCTGTTAGTTCGATTCCATAACAAACAATTCCACTAGAGAAATCATATTCATTCAATATTAACCTATTTCATTACATCAAGTGATAATATCGGGGGATATGATGAGCTGATTATTTGGTGGATATAGATGGAAATTATTGATTCGAAGTTAGTCGGAATCACTTAGTGAAACGCCATAATGTTCAAGATATCTACCCAGAGCTTCCGTAATTTTTTCGACAACTCCATTGAGTGCTTTCCTGTAGAGTTATTCATCCACTTAGTTTGAAATATGTTTCCATTGGGTGGTAACTCACATTGCTAACAACTAACAAATCATCTCCAAAACTGGGAGAAGAAGACGAACGAAGAAATATAATTTAAGAAATATTTTATTGCAACAAAGGAACTGACTCTATATTTTCTGGCTTGGAAAAGGGCATTAGCCAGGACAACTAACGAAAAAATAGTTGTTTTCTCACTTATAATATTCCTAGAGCATGAATTATTTTTGAGGTCAAAATGGAAAATTTCCCAAGGCTCTACCCGAGAGAAAATTCTGTCAAAAAATTCACGACCAAGGAAAACATTTTGGGTTTTAATTGGCTTGGTTAGAAAATTGTATACCAATATGATTCGGAAAATAGATTACAATTTTCTGTAAGACCTAAATAAGACAGTCATGACCTGCATTATGACGTTTCTGCCTAGGTGAGCTTTGACAAGTTGACAATTTCGAAAGCATAGTGTATGTAAGTTCCATTGAGTCTATATTTCTGTGAAAATATCGAGGTTTGGAATAGAAAACTGTGGAGTAATGAGAAAAGAAGTGAAGTAAACTTAAAACATTTCACAACGCTTTTCACAAAAAAGTGGTTAACAAAACCCACGACACGTGTTTCGCTAAGGTGTAGCTTTTTCAATTGGAGATAAACTAAATTACGATTACTAGGGTTTTATATAAATAATATGAGCAGGTAGTCAGTTGTATATTAGGTAAATGATTGTGATTATTGGACGAAATATTGTTCAATTTATAGTTAAGAGATTTAAAAGGGGCCAATTATTCAAATTAATCTGTTCATTTAATAAGTATTGTAAATTATTGTCTTAGTTAATCTCTAAGCTTTCTAGGGGATTGAGTTTGTGACCTTATTTTCTACATACAAAAGTTCAAAGTCTTTAGCAAAGCAATGCTTTTCCGACAGGAGATGGTCAGCAAAAGTTGAATTAGATTTTCCCTTAATGAAACTGTTTCTATGCTCAGATATGCGTTGCTTGGAATTTCTACCTGTGTGTCCTATGTAAAACTTGGACAAGTACCACAAGTTAGTTTAAATACTCCAGATTTGTCAGACTATGCAATTCGATCTTTGTTGTTTTTAATAAATTTTACCAAAGTATTATTTGTTCTGTAAGCAATATTGAAATATTGTCTTGAATAATAAGAAATATTCTCTGAACGTTTACCGAAATTAGTAATAACCCTGAAATTTTACTTTATTGCATAAACTTCCTGAATTGCTTTTTTTTATAGTTTTTTCGATAGAATGCTGTCAACTAAACTTGAGTTAAAACCGTTATTGGCTGCAATTTGTTTAATTATATTTAATTCTTCATTGAAATCCCTTTCTGTCAGAAACATTCACTAGTCTGTGGATCATACTATTATATGCGGCTACTTTGTGTTGGAAGGGATGAGTGGTAGTACTGTGTATTGTAATATCTGTATACGAATGTTTGTGGAAATATGAAAAATCTTGTTTATTGTTTATTTTTGTTATGGTCAAATCTAAGAAGTTTATCGAACCGTTAATTTCAATTTCTTTTGTAAATTTGATTGAGCGATGAATGCCATTAATGGAGTCAAAAAATGTATTGAATTGTCTATCAGTTCCTACAAAGCAACATAAGATGTCGTCTACATGTCTATACCATTCAAATTCATATGTTTGCACTACATAGATATATACATATATTACACTAACACTAATATATATATTTACAGTTACAGTTCTTTGAATAAAAAATACATTTAGGATATAATATAGAGACATTATTTCAAATAGGTTTATATACCATGGTGGAGTTTTTTATCACAGTATTGTTATGAATTTTACTTTTGCGATTATCTATGAAAATTTCCGCTGGAAACAGACTTAAAAAATTACCCATTATCGACCTTTCACTAGAAGACTGAAAATTATTATTATATTGGAAATAATTTTGTGTTAAACAAACTGTAAGTAAATCCAGTATCTCATCTTTGATGATCGGATTAACGTGGTTTCTATCCAGTGGGTTACCTACTAGTTAGTATGATTGTTTCATCTGGTGGTATGCTCGGAAAAAGATTTTGAACATTAATTCATATATTTCTTCAAGCTAAATCCAGGAACAAATTTACAATTACTCTAGATGAGATCTTTTAATTTTTCACTGATGGTGCTGTAATGAAAGATACTACTGGCAGGATAGGTAATTTTCTCCATGAAGTCTTATAACTGAATGGAATTTTGAAATTTGAGGGTTCATAACAGTGCATCCTATTTTTTCATAGTCGTTAAGAACATATTGAATCGATTTCAGTATTTCTTTAACTTCTTTTTGGTAAAAGCATGTAGGATTTTCTTTCAAGATATCAAAAAACTCTGTAGTTTTTTGTAAGTAATCAGCTTCATTAATCGCGATCACGTTTTTCCTTTATCTGCCGTGTAAAAACAACTTTATTTTGAATGGATTCAGTTTTAATTGTTTTGGCTGTTGAAATTCATCTCTTATGTCAATGCTAGATTTTTATTGTTCTGATTAGAATATGTTAGATGTGATGTGTTTATTGATATTCGAATTGAAAGTACCATTCAGTGCAATTTCTGTTTCAACAAGAAGAAGGTCTAGATTTTGTGTGGTATTGGTATGAGGTTGTAATTAAATCCCTTTTCTCGTTCGGAGTGAAATTTGTATTTGATAGATGAAAAATGACAAATCTGGAGTATATAAACTAACTTGTGGTATTTGTCCAAGTTTTTACATAGGACAAACAGGTAGAACTTTCAAACATCGCATATCTGAGCATAGAAACAGTTTTATTAAGGGCCACTCTAATTCAACTTCCGCTTACCATATCCTGACTGTGCTAAAAACTCTGAACTTCTGCATGTGCAAGAAAAAAGGTCAAAAATTCAATTTCCTAGAAATCTTAGAGATTAACAAAGACCAGAATTCACAATACTTATTAAATGGCCAGATTAATTTGAATAATTTGTCCCTTCTAAATCTGTTTACTAGAAATTGATCTTGTCCAATAATCACTTAATTACCTAACATCCAACTGACTACCTACTTATTATTCATTTCACACTCCAATTTTTTTGAAATATACTTCAAAATATAAATATAATTATGGAAAGCTCTCTGTAATTATATTGATCATGACTCTTCCACAACCACATACATAGATACATAAAAAAATCTTTACTATGCTTTTGTGAGATCTAAGTTTGAAAATGCATCGGTTATCTGGAACCCTTATCATCAAGTGCACATCTATAAACTGGAATCAATACAAAGATACTTCCTCAAGTTTTAAAATAGATCAGACTTATCCACCAATTGGCACGTCACATGAGAGCCTACTGTCGAGACACAGCTTCATCAGTCTGGACATAAGAAGAAAATGTTCAAGTGCTATACAAAATAATCAACAATGGAATAAGATGTGAATGCTAACTACATCACATAAAATTTAAAATTCCCCGTCAGGCATCTCGATACACCGACTCATTCTACGCTACCACGCCACCTACAAATATTTATAAAAACTCCCCTGTTCAAACTATGTGTAGCAACTTTAATTTAGTGAGTGATCAACTTGATATATTCTATTGTAGTGTGAGACAAATCAAGAACTTTTACTTTCAGCAGTAACATTCCTGTATTAGACTTAAGCTTTCTTCTATTGTTAGTCTTCTTTGCAAATTGCGTATTAGTCTTGAGTTTCTACTAATGTTAGTATTATGGTGCAATTTTTTTTTCTACTCAATTCCTGTTCTGTAATTGGAAATCTTTTTCTGAAGAACAGTGAAAATAAATAAATAAACAACCAAAGCGAGAACTCACAAAATAAAAACAAATATATTGAACAGGAATCATGTTAAATAAAAATATGACGTGGGTTCTGGAGATTTTCAATTTTCATTTAGTCTAACTACGGTTCTGCAAATACCCCTCAGCAACGCACGCCTCCATGTAGAATTCGGTTAGCTTTATCTCTTCTCTTAATCATATAACATCGCGTATGCTTTGTCGTATTTGTCAAAATTCCCAAAACTACCGCAACGTGTTGGTGAATTATCAGAAACGTTTAAACAGGAGCATATGTACATGAATGAGTTGTAAAGGATAGTCTTGACGGAGAAAATTCACGTCTGCCTTGCGAATTCTGTTGGCTGCTGGTTTTATTCAAGTTTTCCAGAAATCTGGGATGGAGTTTTTCCCACACCAGTCTACACAGTACTCCATATCATGGATGTTTGCTGATCACCTCCGACTCTGAAGTCTGAGATTCGTGAACGAAAGATTGAGGGACTTCTTAAATATAGACCCAAACAAATTATAGTTCCAATGTCATCTCAAGAAAAAATGAATATCAATCATCACCAGTATCTCTAAGAAAGTGGAAGAAACCTATCAGTCGAGGTAATGGCTTCTTTACTATCGAGTGAGAATCCGGTACGTATGTTGAACTTTGCGAAACTATATTAAAAGTTCACGGAGAACAGTGTATCCCTGACGTTTGTGAATCTTGAATGTTTTTCATTCGATTTGACCACCGAAGTTGTTCAATCTTTTTGTTTCCCGACTTCAATGAATCTACGCGAACCGTAAATATATATCTCAGGGAGGGCAAAGTTTCTCCACTTCATCAGCCCATACTTTGGAACGCTTATTCCCAATGAAATCAGGCATTGTGGAAATTAGGAAGATACTTGAGTTCCGGGAGTTTTGTTGAAGTTCACAGAACTAATAGGAGGTTCATTCTTGGATTGTGGGAGGCATGTAATGGAGACCTTTGGGAAAAAAGCATGGGGGTTTTTGGTTTCAAACTGAATACAGTTCTGATGCAAAAACAGAACTTTTGTCACATATCTAACAAAAAATATTTTTGATCTTTTTGGTACATTTCCTCACCATAAATTAATGGCCATTTTTAATTTTGACAAAATATTCACAACTCCTCTCCCTTGAAAAATCGTTCTTTGAAATAGTTCAGAAAATAGGTCACAAAACTCCTCCTCCATCTTCGAGTTGCCATCTTCAATTTTCCATCAACATAAACCGTTAAAATGTATTGTCACGCGAAACCCGTGCCTCAAATAAAAAGGTTTTTGATCATCACCACAAGAACTGGCAGAATGGAAATGTGAAATAAAATGTTGCCGTTACCAAAAATGCAGATAACTCTCTAGAAAAAAAATTATTCGTATCAACATTTGACTCGAAATCCAATATTGAATCGACTGATTCGTGAAAAGCAGGAATGCTTCAACGGATAACGGAGTTCCTATGTGGCAAAGTAAAAATTTCAGGGTGTATGGGTGAAGGAGAAAGAGAAACAGGAAAATGAAGTGGAATTTAGGATATTTTCAATTCTTCAGGAGTTTTCAGGACTTGAAATAAAAAGTAGGCTGTATCTCGAGAACGACAAAAGATAGAAAAATTTCGCGAACGCCAATCGATTCAGAATGATCGATTTGGTGGGTATGCAGGATTTTGGAGAGAAATTCAGAATATTTTTTTTCGTAAAAAAATCCCGCAATGCCAATACTCCTTAAAATGGTCGAATATCGAAAATATTCGTATCGACTCCAATTTATTACCAAAATGTAGGAAATTTCATAGAGATTCCAACAATGTATTATTTAGAAAAAAAGAAAAATCGAATTAAACGGTTTTCTTCACATAAAAGATTCAATATAAATTGAACCAGGAAATGGTAGATCTCAGGTGAAAAACAACTACTTTCCTAGCAAATACCACGCAGAACGTTGAATGATATTCACCTGAAAATCCATGCATACCTCCATATAAATGGACATTGAATGCAAATGTTCCTTTCTGATAAGCTCGATCATGTTTAATTTATGTCGTGTTCACCTAACAATCCGCATACCGGTTTCAGGCATTTTTGGCCCTCATCGGTACGGAGGAGTCAACCAGCCAAAGGTCCGAAGAGCTCTGGCTGAAGCGAGACACAACATAACCAAAACCATCATCGAGTTTATAACACCTATAGGTACGCCGGAAAAAAAAACTTTTAACTGGCGGTACCTAGTGACAGAAAGAAACACTCCGAAAATCTTCCACCTCGATAGGTTTCTAAATAAAAGATTCCTTCTCAGTAGGATTGGCAAGCCCGACTAGCATATAGTGAAAGATAAACGCCATGTGAAGTGGAATAAATAGAAAAATCGAATTAAACGGTTTTCTTCACATAAAGATTCAATATAATTGAACCAGAAAATGGTAGATCTCAGGTGAAAACAAATACTTTCCTAGCAGATACCACGCAGAACGTTGAATGATATTCACCTAAAAATCCATGCATACCTCCATATAAATGGACATTGAATGCAAATGTTTCTTTCTGATAAGCTCGATTATGTTTAATTTATGTCATGTTCACCTAACAATCCGCATACCGGTTTCGGGCTTTTTTTGGCCCTCATCAGTACGGAGTAGTCAACCAGCCAAAGTCGAAGAGCTCTGGCTGAAGCGAACACAACATACCAAAACCATCATCGAGTCTATAACACCTATAGGTACGCCGGAAAAGAAAACTTTAACTGGCGTTACCTGTGACGAAAATAAACACTCGAAAATCTCCCACCTCGATAGGTTTCTAAATAAAGATTCCTTCTCAGTAGAGTGCAAGCCCGACTAGCATATAGTGAAGATAAACGCCATGTGAAGTGGAATAAATATAAAATCGATTAAACGGTTTTCTTCACATAAAAGATTCAATATAAATTGAACCAGAAAATGGTAGATCTCAGGTGAAAAACAACTACTTTCCTAGCAAATACCACGCAGAACGTTGAATGATATTCACCTGAAAATCCATGCATACCTCCATATAAATGTACATTGAATGCAAATGTTTCTTTCTGATAAGCTCGATTATGTTCAATTTATGTCGTGTTCACCTAACAATCCCCATACCGGTTTCAGGCTTTTTTTGGTTATGTTGTGTCTCGCTTCAGCCAGAGCTCTTCGGACCTTTGGCTGGTTGACCGTACTGATGAGGACCAAAAAAGCCTGGAACCGGTATGCGGATTGTTAGGTGAACACGACATAAATTAAACATAATCGAGCTTATCAGAAAGAAACATTTGCATTCAATGTCCATTTATATGGAGGTATGCATGGATTTTCAGGTGAATATCATTCAACGTTCTGCGGTATTGCTAAGAAAGTAGTTGTTTTCACCTGAGATCTACCATTTTCTGGTTCAATTTATATTGAATCTTTAGTGAAGAAACCGTTTAATTAATTTTTCTATTTATTCCACTTCACATGGCGTTTATCTTCCACTATATGCTAGTCGGGCTTGCCATCTACTGAGAAGGAATTTTATGTAGAAACCTATCGAGGTCGAGATTTTGAGTGTTTCTTTCTGTCACTAGGTACCGCCAGTTGAAAGTTTTCTTTCCGGCGTACCTATAGGTGTTATAGACTCGATGATGGTTTTGGTATGTTGTGTCTCGCTTCAGCCAGAGCTCTTCTGACCTTTGGCCGGTTGACTACTCGTACTGATGAGGGCCAAAAGCCTGAAACCGGTATGCGGATTGTTAGTGAACACGACATAAATTAAACATAATCGAGCTTATCAGAAAGAAACATTTGCATTCAATGTCCATTTATATGGAGGTATAGATGGATTCCAGGTGAATATCATTCAACGTTCTGCGTGGTATTGCTAGGAAATGGTTTTTCACCGAGATCTACCAGTGAAAAAAACCGATAAATGCAATTTTCTATTTATTCCACTTCACATGGCGTCAATTATATTGAATCTTTTTTGTGAAGAAAACCGTTTAATTCGATTTTTCTATTTATTCCACTTCACATGGCGTTTATCTTTCAATGTATTATTTATCAGACTTCATGAGGATAATTTCCATGCAATGATGAAAACAAAGTCAACATTATTTGATATTTTGGGGTTTAGTTTCGCAAAAGTCCGGAAAAACCACCAGTGCGAACTTATCAAAGATTTTCATTTCATAAGAAAATTTCCAGGGTGTATGGGTGAAGATTTGGAGCTACTTCAGCAGAAAGGAGAGGGGAGGGGTATATTAGATCTGATTCGGTCGGGGTGCATTTGTCACCACCAACAATTACCATTATCAACCCTTATAATCGGAAACTATTTCATCGAGGCCTTCGACATTTTTTTTTTCAATACTCATGCAGAAATAAAAAAGTACACGAAAAATCGTGATAGCCACCGCGTCAGTCCCATTGAATCGTGCTTGCGTAGATATACTTGGAGAACGATAGTGCATGCTGTGATAGAGTTCTTTCGTTGGTCAATAATAGTAGAAAGTTTGCAAAATGAACGCATAATTTTTACCGCTGAGAACGAAACTTGTTGCCACTAGTAGGCATCTATGTAGCGATAATAAACTATATCACACCCCCTACTCAATGTTGGGGTAAAGAAAGCCAGATAAATAACAGCCTATGCGAGTTACAGCAGCAATGGCGTTTCCCGTGTTTGTGACGGTCACCCCTGACAGATGTTCCACGGGATAAGGATCAGAGTAATTCCAGCTACCACGTTCGGAACTTGCCAAACTTTTAAAGAAGATTTCGACTCATCTTTTTACACCGTGGAAAGGGAATTCCCTGGAAAACTCGCTGTCGGATGTTTGTTAGAATCTTATCTTTTGTGAAGGAACGCTTATTCTCGATGAATTTTCTCTGTTTACCTTTCACTATCTGAACAAACTGGAAATCGTTCACGAATATAGCTGAATATATATTAGCTTACAAGGAGCGAATCATTGATAGTAGTAGTAGTGATTGATTGATCTAGATGAATTTAATTTTAAAACATTCAAACAATCCTTGAAAATACACATGAAGTACGGAATTCAATAACTCTAGTTGGATGAGGTTGAACGATCTTCGAAATCTACACCTACTATCAATAACCCACAAAGTTCTTATAACGAAAACTCCTAAATACCTTCATGAAAAATTGAAGACTTTTCAGCACTGAACAACCTCAGAACACGGAATAGACACATTCTTGACATTCCTTCTCAATCCACTACAATTTACACAAGATGTTTTTCATACAATGCTGCCAAATTGTAAAACCAGTTACCTAATGCATTCAGACTGTACACAGTAAGTAACTTCAAAAAGAGACTGAAACTTCAGCCAAAGAATAGGCAGTTTTTGTTCTTACGTTGATAGAATCCCGCTTCTGACATGTTTTGACATGTTGAGTATCACTAACCAATAAGGTATAAAACAGTAACGAACTTTATTATTAACTTTTTTCATTTAATTATATGCTTCAGTATATCATTTTTGACGATTTAACCTTATTTATTTCTTTTCTTTTTGTTTTTTATCTTTTTTGTGGTCGAGTTAAAAAACAGCTATAGCTGACCCTTGACCTTTTCATCGTTCACCTTCTCTATATTGATTAATACTGTTGTATTTTTCTTTTGTTATTTGTAGAAATTGAAATTATAAATAAAGCCGCTTTATTATGAACTCTTTCTTCTCAAAACCGAAAACCAAATTGTACAACCAGTTACCCAATGAATTCCGACTGTACACACTAAGTAACTTCAAAAAGAGACTGAAATTTCAGCTAAAGAATAGGCAGTTTTTGTTCTTACGTTGATAGATCCCGCTTCTGACTTATGTTTTGAAATGTTGAGTATCACTAACCAATAAGGTATAAAACAGTAACAAACTTTATTATTAACTTTTCTCATTTTATTATATGCTTTCGTATATTATTTTTGACGATTCAACCTCATTTACTTCTTTTCTTTTCTTTTTGTTTTATTTGTTTTTTTTTGTTTTTGATCTTTTGTGTGGTCGAGTTGAAAAACAGCTATAGCTGACCTTCGCCTTTTCATCGTTCACCTTCTCTCTATTAATTGATACTGTTGTAATTTTCTTTTGTTATATGTAGAAATTGGAATTATAAATAAAATTTATTGAATTAATTCAAACTTTCGAAAAATAAGTTATTCATGCATCGTTTAGAATTAGTTCTATTGATGTTAAAATAGTATATTAAAGTATAAGTGGATAAAAAAGGGCTTTAAAACACGCGCGATTTTTCGAGCACGACGGCGCAGCCGGAGTGCTCGAAATAGAGCAAGTGTTTTTAAGACCAGTTATCCACGAATACTTTACGTTATTTTTTTTTATTGGTGCACTTTGAAATCATATATACTGGTATTATTACTACAAAAAATAGAAATAAGAACTAATAATTAAAGAAGGTTGAATTCGTGATGTGACATCAGTATACCTTTCGTTGTCATGGAAATGAGAAAACATTCATTTGCAATTTGTTACCAAAGATCAATATTTGTTGTCACCAGAGCTCAAAATGAATGATTCTAATATCGTTTTTTTGAATAGTGAGGCAGAATCGCGGTTAATACCGCGAAAATCCAGTGATATATATAAAAGAATATGAAAAGTTCATCAAATGGATGGAGGAGCACATATAAATGAACGAATTGTGAGTAATATTTTATTTGACAAGGTACTCCTGTCAGATCAATTATCAAAAATTTGTCATTTAGACTTCACGTTTCTCGATTTGTTGATGTTGTCATGGTTACCTTTAAAAAACGCGCGTTTTTTAAAGTTCGATTTAAACACGCTGAGGCGTGCTTTAAATGGGTAAAAAGGGGCACCAATAAAAAAAACGTTATTATACGTGGTGTTATAATGATGAACATCTCTATTTAAAATTATAAAATCATAAAAATAAGTTGGTTGGAATCTACTGACAATCTTAAAAATAAAATAATTGATAAAGAAATTTTTTTTAAAGACAAGCTTTTTAGTAAAAAGTAAAAATTTTCGTCTTTGGATGTGCGACATAGGTTATTCCTGAATCCCAGGATAGAAATATCTGCAAGACAGAAATCTGTAACAACATTCTTGATAGCCAGCCATAATTTCATTGAAAATGAAAAATGTTTTATTTCTCAAGACAGCTGACTACAATAACCTATACAATAGGTGTATGTTGGTCGCATATCCATCGAAAAACAACTACTTCCCTGGCTAATGCCTCGACGGACGTTGACATTCATTGGTTATGTTTTAGTTGCACTAGTTCTGTTGAGATGGCGTTAGTTCAGTTCTGCTAATTCCATTCCATCAAATGCTTTGAAATTGGATTGATATTAATTATTTCAGTCAGGTAACGCAGACATTAGTTATTGTCTGCTTTACCCACCCTGTACTGATGAGGGTTGAATACCCCGAAACCGGTCTACAGGTGGTCAGCCTGAGTGAAGTGGTTAATATTGATCCATTTCGCAACAAACATTTGCAAAGTACCTTGTAACATATTTTTGGCAGAAGGAAAAGTTCGCGCTTCATCAACTGAAAGTCTTGAAGCAGCGCTCTTCCACTTATCACAAAACTTGTCCACCATCTTGGAGCTGCCATCTTGAATTTATGAATTTTGACAATAAATTCATAATCTCTGGCCCCGAAAACCTCCACATACCAATTTTGAATAGAACCGGACCATAATCACAGAGATTATCCGCCATCTTGGAGCCGCCATTTTTATTTCATGAATTTTGTCAAAAAATGCTCTATCTTCGACCCCGAAAACCTTCACATACCAGTTTCGAATCCAATCGGACCATAATTACAGAACTCGTCCGCAATCTTGTAGCCGCCATCTAGAATTCGTGAATTTTGAAAAAAAAATGGATAATCTCCTATCCCGAAAATCCCCACATACCAATTTTGAATAGAATCGGACTATAATCACAGAGATCGTCGGCTCTCTTGGCTATTTTTATTTTATGAATCATGACAACAAATTCATAATCTTCGACCCCGAAAACCCTCAGATACCAATTTTGAGTCGAATCTGACCATAAACACAAACCTCGTCCGCCATCTTAGAGCGGCCATCTTGTTTTTTTCTCTAACAAAAATTCCGTAATGCATTGTCATGGGAACTATGAACACCTGCCAAATTTCACGTTAATCGGGCAACTGAAAGTGGGTTCAATTTAACATGCAAGATTTTATTACAGACAGACAGAAACTGGAACAAGTGAAATTAAATAAAAGCTTGTAATGAAACCCATTGTTGAAAACACAGCCTTTTCTTCACTGATAATCCTGAACTAATCCGACATATACGTAATAGGATTGTAGCGACTGCATTTAAGAATCATATGCATTTCACGATTCTGCAACTGGCACACTCTATTTCACATATGTAGGTGACAATGACTAGTAACAAAAGTGAAAATGAAATATTTGAAAGACGTGTTTTACAGATTCCATGGTATATTCATTCTAGAATATATAGAATGAAACTTAACTTGCATCATAATTGTTAGTGTTCAGAATTATTCAAGGTGAATGGAAGTCAACCCGAAACACAACGGAGTGAGAGAGATGAGGAGATAGATACTGGTGTATCTATGTATTTATAACCAATTGTGTATATATCATATAAAAGTAGTTCGAGTATGGGTTCTTGTGGCATACCTTTATTGATAATGGTAGTGTCATTTTCTCAATCCTGACCAGAAAAATGATTTGGGAAAAACTATTTTGGAAATGGTTGATAATAGTTCCTGCTTTCTGAAGGAATTGAATAGTTTCCCTCCGATTTTTCACAGTGTTTTTTGAACTGAGCCTCTTCGCTTCTTCGAGTGTTTTTTTACACAGTAAAGATTTGGCGATTTGTCCTGAATTTTAATAAAAAGACAACTAGATTTTTAGTTCTGTCCTACTTATTTTTGAACTTGGCAAGCGCACGTGTCTTGACATTTTGGCACATTCACAAAAAAAATCTGTTCCAATATGGCGAACGTATCAATTTTACCATTACCGATTCCATTCGCCCCGAAATTGATATATTTGGGATCTCCAGGTCGTTGACCATAAATATTGGGTCATTATTTAAAATTTTAAAATCGATCGAGTATGGTTTGATTGGCTAGAAATTGATATATGAGAACAGATACCAAATTCTGTAATTGTGATTTGCTAACTGAAATTGTATTCCTTTTTTTATGTCTAACCAATCTATCATGAGTATATCTTCCTTCTTTTGATGTTCATATATTGATCAATATATTGATTTTTCTGGAAGTTGTTTTCCAATAATACATATGAACTTTCCGTGGAAAGTTTCATCCGGTCGTTTTGAATATATTTTGTTCTTGATTTCATTCTCTAGGAATCAATCATCTGGGACAAATCTAATGGAGTTGCATCTAACCTGAAGAATCTCAATTTCAACGATCAATATATTTTCATTGCCCAACAAGGGATAAGCTGAACATTCGCTACAAAATGGAATACATCGACCTATATGTGCATATTGCAATTTACGTTGTATAACATTTATTTTAATTACCTATCAAACTTTCATGCGAATAAAAAACGTCAATAAAATTTATTGACTTTATGATGAAAGTTTGGTTTATTGATGGTTGCATAAAGGACTTTCAGGCCGACCTTATAAATGGCTTTCAGACTTTGGCGGATATTCCAGGAACTTCTTTAGGAAAACTAGTTGAAATTCAATGGTTCCGGTGGAGGAAAATATCCTTTTTGAGTGCTTATATGACATTTTTATATTCTTTTAACAGTTGAAACATCGAGTTAACGATGCATTGAGCTTTTATTATAAAGCACTTATCTTCCCGAAGGGAAGCGAAAAAGTTCATTCTACAAGGCATTAACTTTCATGATTACGGGAAGATTCGATTCGAAGTGCTTTACCCACTGAAAAAGAAGTGGATGAGAATATGAAAATTATGATGATTTGAATTATCACATCGGATATTTATGAAAAAAATCAAATTGGGGCTGGTCATTTCTAGTAGTTCATGATTTTGAAATAGTTTTCGGTATTTCGCTACTGCATTATTGTCTGGGGTGAAGTTACACAAAAAACCCTAATGAAAATATTGTTTAATAAAAATCGGATATACGGAACTGAAGATGAAATATAAGTAGCTATCAATGCCTTATCTGGACAAAAAAATTTACTTTCTCTCCAGAAATATATTACCATCATACCCCAAGTACGGCGAGGCAGGTAATTCCTATTCGCTTGCATAATAGAACCACCATTACCCAGAAATTTGTTACCTATTATGGTCCTGAACTTGTTAACCTACTACCTACTAGAATCTGAAATGTACAAAACAAAAACAAGTTTAAAGAACAAACGAAAAAGTTTCTTTCATAACCCTAATCTAGAGAATCAATTTATGATTCCTATTCACTCTGTATAAATCAATATGGAAATGTACGATAAGAGAATGTTCCACGGAACAAGCTATCCTAAGGTGGCTCTTATCAATGAAAAAAAAATATGTTAAGATCTAACGGAATAAACCCTACTCTACTCTCTACGTGTTTCCTTCCTAGAATTCTAATATTGAATTGAACTAACCCAGTAGGTTAATGCATCTATTTGCAAGCGAAATAACATCGATAGAAAACCCAATGTTTTTTGTTTTATAATTATAGATATAATTTGGAATCAGAATTTGGCAATAGAAATTGGTCTATATATATACAACATCGAGCATGAACTGATCTTCTGTAAAAGGAATCATAAACATTTAGTAGGTGGCTGTCACGTTTTATTTGCACAAATTCAGTGAGAAAAAAGTTCATACACATCACCACCACAAATATGAAACTATATTATATGTTCAGTAAGAATCATTATGATTGCAAGATAGCTATTTTGATGTCAGTTAGCCTGCAGTTGAAAATATCTACGTTATTCTGGATTGACAAGTAATCAAAGCATATTTTGTACAGAGGAGAGCGTGTAAGCACATTTGTATGAGGAAAGGGGAGGTAAAATGTATTACTATTACGTACAGGTAGCCTGGGAACATGCAAATTTATATGTGAAAGTAAGTATGGACAATTAATTATAGATAATATAACCTTGTGCAAAAATAATATACCTAGGTATTTACGACGATTGTCTAGAGAGTGAACCTGGAATCTCAAAAGTAGCACTTCATGCGGATAGAATCCATCACACTCAAAACTAATGTACTTCAAGAATCGTCTCTGAATATTCTCTAAATTTATGACTTGTATGTTGTAACAAGGATTCCACACGACACATAGTCTAGTTAACAAGTGCTTTTTAGGTCAAATTTTTTTCGCATTCTCCGGAAATTATGATTCAGGTGTCATTCGATTCGGAATGGCATGTAGATATTTTTTGAGAAAATGCTAAGGCCGCCGCAAAAATTGCAATAGGTATAAACAATTGAGTGAAAAAAAAGGGATTTTGGTTTTTCGCCAAGATCTCAAAAACTATTTGAGATAATTCAAATTTGAAACAAGATGCAGAAAGAAAAGGAAATTTCCTACGGAGAAATTTGACTCCCAGAACTGTAGGACCAATATTTATAATTTTCCCAGAGGGTTGAAAATACGCCCGAAAACGGGTACTCCGGCTTTCGCAAGCCACGTCCCCTTCGGACCTTTAATGAATAAATATTATTTAAACTTATTAAATATAAAAATTAAAATTGAAAAAATTCAGGCGCCTGTAGGATAGATCAATGAACAATGATCCATGGTCCAAAAATTTTTATCGCGATTTTTCAATAAGTTATCTATTAGTTAATTAACAATTTTTTGTAGCACGAACATTAACATTGCAAGTGCGATAATTGTTAAACTATTAATCTGAGAATGTTCTCCTTCCGTGTAGCTATTCTCCAAAGGTCTGAGAATAGATTCCCGTTGGAAAAATTGAAAAATTGTTAATTTTCGATTTGTTATTAACAATTTACTATGGTGAAAAATTATAAAGCTTCATTAAACATTGAAAAAAACTTTTTTTCATAATATTATTATCGATCCGTTTTCTTATGATCGAATTGGAATTTAGCAACGTTATATTTCCAGTTTGTTATACATATTTTATGAACACATTGTATTATATGTAGATGTATAAATGTTGACAATTGTTAATGTCAGATTGAATGATATATATTCTGAAGTTCAGTCAGAAGTAATTTCTTGCTACCAAATAACTAAAATAACCAACACAGAAGCTACTTTAAAATGATTTTTAATAATTTTTATCTCCTATTGTTTAAAAAATTGTTATAAACAAATGCGTTTTTTATGAGATAATTTAAAAAAAAATTATAACATGATCTTTGATGATAATTATGATTTTTCAAAAAAAACCTTTAAAAAAAAAAAACGCATTTGGTTAGTAAATTTTTTTTTACCACTTGTTATGTAAATAAAGGAACAATTTTTTTTTAAATCATTATTTATCTTGGTCTTCCATATTAAAAAAAACGTTTATTATTTAAATTTTCATTGTTTATTTAATAAACAATTTGATATAAAGAAATGAATTATCTCTTTGTATTTTTTTCTTTTTCTACTCAAAAAAACAAAGACAACCATGTATTATTTTTAGAAAAAAAAAAAAAATATATTTTTTATTGAACTTTAAATTTTCTGTTCTCTTTCATTTCACCACTCTGACCTGGTTTTTTATGTTTAATTTTATTATAACTTTTTAACTAATGGAGATATAAGAAAAAAATTTAAGACTTATTTATTCTTTATTAATTAAACAACAAATTGAGCCTAAATTTGAAGCTCTCAATTATTTATTCAATTTATACCATTTGTTTATAAAAATAATTTTTCAGAAGAAAAATTTCTACAATATTTTATGAATAAATTACTTGAATTAAATAATTTTTAATTTTTAGTTGCTGAGATGCTTAGGCTAATAAACTTGGAGATTTTTTTTTTCAAGCTTATTTTTATTCATTATTAAAAAAATTACCGAGCAAACTAAAATTTATAAGCTAAAATTGTTGATAAATATACGTTAGATAAAAAGTTACATAAGTTGTATGGTCATATTTATATTAGTTTATAAGATATTCAGACATAGAAGTAGAAAACTGTTTTGGCTTAATTTGTTGTTTAATCAATAAAGAATAAATAAGTCCTGAATTTTTTCCTTGTATCTTCATTAGTTAAAGAGTTATAATAAAATTATACATAAAAAACCAGTTCAGAGTGGTGGAATGAAAGGGAACAGAAAATTGAAAGTTCAATAAAAAATATAAATACTTTTTTTCTAAAAATAATACAGGGTTGTTTTTGTTTTTTGTTAAAAAAAAAAAAAAAAAATAATATTGTTAATTTTTTTTAATATCGAAGACGAAGATAAATAATGATTTAAAAAAAATAGTTTTTAATTTTCATAACAAGGAAAAAAAATGTTATTTAACAAATACGTTTTTAAGCAATAAAATTATTTTATTAAGAAACTGTTTTTTGTGAAAAATCATAATTATTGTCAAAGATTATTTTATAAAAATTTTTTTTTAATTATCTCATAAACAACGCATTTGTTTATAACAATTTTTAAAACAATAGGAGATAAAAATTATTAAAAATCATTTTTAAGTAGTTTCTGATCATAAGAGAACGGATCAATAATAATATTATAAAAAAAAAGTTTTCTTCAATGTTTAATGAAGTTTATAATTTTTCACCTTAGTAAATTGTTAATAACAAAACGAAAAGTAACAATTTTTCGATTTTCTAACGGAAATCTATTCTTAGACCTTTGAAAACTAGCTCCACGAAAGGAAAACATTCTCAGAATAATAGTTTAACAATTATCGCACTTGCAATGTTAATGTTCGTGCTACAAAAAATTGTTAATTAACTAATGGATAACTTATTGAAAAATCGCGATACAAATGTTTGGACCACGGATTATTGTTCATTGATCTATTCTGCAGGCGCCTGAATTTTTTTAAGTTTAAATTTTCATATTTAATAAGTTTAAATAATATTTATTCATTAAAGGTCAGAAGGGGACGTGGCTTGCGCAAGCCGGAGCACCCGGTTTCGGGCGTATTTTCAACCCTCTGGGAAAATTATGAATATTGGTCCTACAGTTCCGGGAGTCGGAACTTTTTCTTAGAAAATTTGAATTATCTCAAATTGTTTTTGAGATATTGGCGAAAAACCAACCCCCCCTTTGTTCTTTCACTTAATTGTTTATAAATATTGCAATTTTTGCGAGCGGCCTTAGCATTTTCTCAAAAAATATATAAATGCCATTCCAAATCTAATGACACCTCAATCATAATTTTCGGAGAATGCGAAAAAATGTTGACCTGAAAAGCACTTGTTAACTAGACTAACAGCAATACTCGAACCTTGATCTCACAAGCGCATTGAAAAGGGTTTTGCAGAGGTCCGGGAAAATCACCACTGCAAACTTATAAAAAAAAAACTGGTAAAATTTCCAGGGTGCATAGGTAAAGAGAACGGGGAAACAGAAAGATGAAATCGAATTTTAGATATTCTCAATTTTTCAGGAGTTATCGATACTCTGAAGTAAAACGAAGGCTGTATCTCGAAAACGCTTAAAGATAGGGAAATTTTGCGAACGCCAGTCGATTCAGAATGGCTGATTTAGTAGATATATAGGGTGTCAAGGAGAAAGTCAACATATTTTTTTGTCTCGAAATAGTCACCTAAAAATCGACGAATATTGATAATACTCGTATCGGCTTCAAATTATAACCAAAATGTAGGAAATTCTATGGATAATTCAAAAATGTATTTTCCATCAGACTTCACGCTGATAATTTCCATGCAATGATGAAAACAAAGTCAAAATTTAATATTTTCGGTGTGGGTTTTGCAGAGGTCCGGGAAAACCACCACTGCAAACTTATCAAAAACATTTCTGAGAAAATTTCCAGGGTGCATAGGTGAAAAGAAAAGGGAAACAGAAAGATGAAGTCGAATTTTGGATATTCCAAATTTTTTAGGAGTTATCGATACTTTGAAGTAAAAAGAAGGCTGTATCTCGGAAACGCTGGAAGATAGGGAAATTTTGCGAACGCCAGTCGAATCACAATGGCTTACTCAGTAGGTATAGAGGGTGTCGAGGAGAAAGTCGACATATTTGTTGTGTCTCGAAAAAATCACGCAAGGCCCAAAAATCTACGAATATATATATATATATATATATATATATATATATATATATATATATATATACATAAAGAGAAGGCTCAAAAACTGAGTCATTTGGTAAACCATCGAGAATATTATTATTCCTGACTTCAACAGTATATCTCATATAATATAGAACGTACTTATACAGGAGAATTGTTCGTTCTTGAAATCTTTTTTTGTCCTGGTATTTTTGTGTTCTGTAGTTTCCATATATACCACATGATATGTGCATTCTTTTTCTGAAATATTCATTCTTTCGTTAATTATTCGATATTTCAATACGTGGAATAATTTTTGTTTGTATCTAGTATTTGTTGAACGGTTTTGGAGGAACGCCTGATATTTTGAGTTATTGATCCACCACAATAGCCAAGATTTATGTATACGCTCATATACTTACAGAATACTCCGGAATAATAAACATCGATGACCGTTATATATCCTCTTTCCTCGATCAAATCCGAATATATGTGGTCAACTTCTCATAACAGGGAAATAAACCAAATCGAGATACCGAAATACATCAGAAAAAATGGGTAGGAATACGATATCTCTGATCTTCTATTTCCATTTTATACATGAATAATACATATCATTGTGGAGTATATTTCATTGGATTGATATGGGCTCAGGTAAGAAGAGACATAACTCGATATAGGAAACACATTGATGAATATTTTCCCTCGGAAATGCGATTGAGGGCGGTGCCTCACTAGTTAGTACGCGTATATTTTGTCCAGTCCTCACTCAACTTGACTTGAGCCTGAATCGAGGTTTGCATTGAAATCACGAAACCCACTACTTCTGCTGGTACTATATTCTGACATAGATCCTGAGTCCCTTTACTTTTCGTGAAACTTATGTGGGAAGTACACTCTGAATGTAACATTGCTTCAATTTACAGTTGCATTCAACACTGCGACAACACTTGGGGCTTGATCCTCTTGAACACTTTTTATAATCCCACAACGTCTGGGAGTGAAATTGTATCGATTTTTAGATAACAATTTCTGTACCTTTCTGAGGAGTTCTCCTCTCCAGTCGTCATTTTTGACGGCCCAGTTCGTAGTACAGCCACACTAAGACTCAACCGAACATTTACGAAAAAGAATGGTGATCGTATGATCAATAATAGCGTGCCAAAAATTCACACTCGGCTCGTTACATCTTAGTCATATGAAAAATATCATCTACAATGTCTTTTGTTAAGTATTTTTTTCAGTGTAAAGTGTAATCTATTGAGGTAGCAACTAGATCATTCTATTCATCTTCTTCGAGCGCAAGAACACCTTTTCATTTGGGAATGATAGTAGAAGCAAAAAATATTAACAACAGGGTTTCGGAGTGATATGAGGTCAGTTTATTTTCTTAGAAAGGATTAAACAATCAATCACTAATATGAACTATGAGAACAATGAATCAGTTCTATACACTTGGTGCTCGTATCATACTCGCTCTCAACTTTTTTTTCAACAGGGTGCCATGACAATATGTTTTCTGTCACTACAAAGGATTCCCAACTTGGATAATTTCCACGCACAGTATATTGTAATCGATCCAGTTTCAATCGATATTCGTATTAAAATTTATTTTATATCCGGACTTATTCCATTAACTCCACTAGAAGTCATCTAGAAATGTCGATCAAGGAAAAGTACAGCAATATATTATTCAAAGCAAAAGTATGGATTACCAGCTCCTTCCATCATTATGCCACCAGAGTTCAGAATGATGGAAATATATTCGCATATTTTCCAATCAACAAATTGCCTTCCAGTCAAATCGTGGAGGTCCTAGCTCGATCCCATAATCAGCAGTTTTGAGAAGAAAAACAACAAGGGAAAAGCGATATGACCTTTCTCGTGGTGAAAGCATATACGCTGCTCCTGAGTGGAATATCCCGATCGTAGCAATTTCTTTGGGAAAACTGCTCCCACAAGCCTGATTTATTCACATACATCTACGTATGTTGTCCTAGAAACCAACGAAATTAATCCAATCGGAAGTCGAAGTAAATACAGAATGAGCAAAAACAATTATGAAGTACAAGTAGAAAATTTTAATGGAAATAATATATATATATATATATATAATAAATATATATATATATATATATATATATATATATATATATATATATATATATATATATATATATATATATATATATATATATATATATATATATATATATATATATATATATATATATATATATATATATATATATATATATATATATATATATATATATATATATATATATATATATATATATATATATATATATATCTATATATATATTATGATGGGTGTTTATATGATTTTAAATTTGTATATTTGTTATGTGAATTTATTTCATAGACTATATTTCTGAATCCCTATGATAACAAATGAGAAAAACTGGCTATGTTATGTTACTTTTTTTTTTTCAAACCCTTTTACCTTATCCCAGCTCAGTCAGGTACGCCTATGAACATGAGTTACTCCTTCTCAGTAGCCGGTTCCTGTAATCGGTGTTGCCTACTATGGCACTGACGATTCGATTAGAAAAGCTGTTCAGTGGAGAAAAGTGAGGTCAGAAATTGAAAAATAAACACCAGTTTTGCAGAGAATAATCATATTGATGGTTTTTATTCAAATCAAAACTCATAAATACCCTACTCTGCGATAGCTATCTTATACTAGCAAAACAATGATATACAATAGTGCAGTTTGGATAATTGTGACAATGAAACCTTGAGGAAGAAAGTTCGAACTTATTATCGTTTTTTTTGCATGGAATTTTATGAAAGTTCAACCCAAAATAAAGTAACTAGTGGTTTAAACACGTAAAGTTATTGGTTTAGTGTGAAAGTTGCACTTTGATGAGTTCGGATATTAGTATACCTTGTTGCTGCCTTCCTATTTAAGTTTCCAGTCCGGTGGACGTATTTCTGGAATCTCAATGACAGCTCACCTGCACTCCTTCAAAAATGTATCCTCTAGACCAGGTAGGTGGAATGTTTGTTGACTATTTACTTCTTCAGTTCTGCTTTTCAAGAATTATTCTCGTTCGGGAATTTTTAATTACAGGTTTTCTTGTATTATCTATAATGCTTCTACGTGGCTTCACTTTCTGAACTTTTTTCAATCTCTTCTAGAACTTGTTATCCTGATCCATAGCAACACTCACAATTTTTTAATTTTTTTACAGATTTCCGAATTTGTATTACTTCCTACCAAATTATTTGCTGTTCTGCTTAATATTATTGATTTTATAATTAATTAACTACTATTTACAAATTCTTATAGAATTATAATTTTTCAATTTCTTCCATTACATTTTATTGTATATCATCACTTTTCCCACACAAACTCTTTCGAATCCCATTGGTGGGTTTTCTGTTGATGTGAATTGTCATACAGGATTTTCAAAACTTATCTATACGTTGATCTTACTTTAATTCAATGTTTGCTATAAATTTCAATTTTGATATGGTTTAATCGTGGATTTTTATTAGATATATCATTGGATATGTATTTTTGATACCAGAACTACTTCAGGAATGCCCTCTCTATACATGTGTATCGACTAGAGCATAGTATAAGGTTCTATAGTAGTGAAAAAGGTGAAGAAAATTGTAAAATAACATAGCATTAACGATGATAATAAAAATAACTAATAATAATAATGATAATTATATGTTTAATTATTTAACAACATTTCCATAACAATATATATATATATATATATATATATATATATATATATATATATATAAGAGCGCAATGAATGTGTCAAAACAAAGAGTAATAATTCGAGTTTAATTGATCTACCAGTTATAATTGTATTTCCTGTTAATGTCATCTAGTTGTGTGTTACTGTATAATCGCAGACAATACAAACTGAAATAGATGTTTCAAATTGAAAAACATATTTGACTTTGAACTAAACTCGACCAACATGATAATGATGATAGGAAGCCCAGCTTTTTGTTGCATTTGCTGATGATATAGTCAAAGTAATCTTTGATTTCGTTCACTCTATTCAAAACAGTATCCGAAATTCCATAATTGAATACAAATTCCAATACATTTCTGGTGAAAGAAATAGTGTAATATTTGTTAGAACTCAGGAAAAGTCAATTTTGTTGACAATACTGGGAGAACCGCCTCAGATCGGAGTTTAGCTTAGCACAGTCATCCCGTAATTTAATTACCTAGAATTCCCAATACATCTGCGTAGAGTACAAATTTACTGTCTTGATATCATTGATACAGATTGAAAATAGCAGAGGGCCTGAGTTTGACCCTTGAGGCACTCCTGAGGTACGATTGTTACCTATTGATCTTTATAATCTCTGATTTGCTCAAAATGTAGGATGCAAACCAACGCAAGAGAACCCCCAGTACATCCACTTTAACAACAATATTTAATTATGATCTATTTTGTCAAATGTTTTCCCTGAGCACGTTCAGCCATCTGATTTTGAATATACTGATATATGTCACTGAATTTGTTTCTATTGCGCGTTTAGTGAAAAATCTGTTTTGTTTCTCACTAGAATATACTAGACTTTCCAATGTTGTTATGATGATTAAGATGATGATTCAGAAGCCACTGGCGATACTCAATTCTTGCATGATGATCTTGGTGTTGTTATACATCCAATTCTGTTTTAGATGAAATAAAAATGTGGATATGGGGTAGCGATTGAATGGCAGGACTAATAATATATCTGTTATTATGCAACTATTGAATAGATTTACTTTGCAGAAATCACTTATTTTGTGAGTTCTACGTTCTATCGAAATATATTCGACCAAATTCATTTTCTGTTCGATGTGATACACGAAGGAAATCCTCAGACTCGTAATAGATTCATTTGGACTTGTACTCAGTGGAAACTCAGTTTAATGGGTATTTGGTCTTTCAGTTCCGCAAGATACTGACAAAACCAATTAGACTTCACGTGCTCTGAATTCATGATGGGGAACAGTGACGTGAGCCGGAGGATCGCTGCAAACCGTTACTCACTGAGAAGACATACAGGAATCTGTGCATGTCACGTGTTCGCCTAACTTATAGAAAAGTGCCAATAGGTAATGTCCATGAAGTCAACCAACCCCATTTTTTTTGTCTAACGTTAGTGAGCAAATATTCAGACAGTAAGACGTATAGTCGCAAAGAAATAACACACCTCACATCCTTCAAATTTAATATTTGCATAGATATTTCACATTTGCATTAAAAAATTGTATAAATATACATATATATATATATATATATATATATATATATATATATATATGAAAGAGAGTAATATCGAGGGGACTGTTAAAAACAAAATGGAAAGAATTTAATGGACATAGCCCTCAGAGAGAGAAGTGTTAACCGTAGACACGTGTTTCGGGCTCCCGGCCCTCGTGTCTACGGTTAACACTTCTCTCTGAGGGCTATGTCCATTAAATTCTTTCCATTTTGTTTTTAACAGTCCCCTCGATATTACTCTCTTTCATATTTATATTCCTGGACTCGGATGTCACGCAGGTAGCTATAGCTGCCTCCGTGGTGACGTTGGTTGTTGCCCTGGAATTCAGGGTCTGCTGACCGAAATCACAAATGAGCGGCTGGCTTCTGCTTGTTGACTCCGTTGATTTGTCGTTTTCTACCAAGTGTTGTTCATCCTTGCACTTCTCCACCGTACTGATGAGGGCCGGGAGCCCGAAACACGTGTCTACGGTTAACACTTATATATATATATATATATATATATATATATATATATATATATATATATATATATATATATATATATATATATATATATATATATATATATATATATATATATATATATATATAAATATATATATTATATATATAATATGAGAAAAAATACTTGAAATGAAGGAAGTACTTACAGTAATGTGAGTGGTTGATTGATGAACATCAACTTTAAAAAAAAAAGAAACGTAAAATATTATTTTCAAAGAATAAGAATGCACACACCCATATTTCATATTTTTCTGACGATTAATCATAATAGGTAGTAATTTCAAATCCTTCAATCTCACTTGAAACGTCAAAGCTATAACATCATTCCGACCAATGTTTTCATATTTTACGTTTTTTTTCTTTTTCTAAAAGTTAATGTTCATCAATCAACCACTCACATTACTGTGAGTACTTTCTTCATTTTAAGTATTTTTTCTCAATGATGTAATTTACATATTTTAGGACCCCGAAGAAGTTTCAAAATTGAAACGAAAGCTCTGTCCAAAGTATTAAAGAGTTTTTATATTTCAACACTGTGCTGACTGAAGATCCCCGTTTTCCCCACTGTTAAATATATATATATATATATATATATATATATATATATATGTATATATATATATATATATACTAGCTGACCCGACAGACGTTGTCCTGTCCAGATTTCTATGTTCCCTAAAATGTTTTTTCCGAAAACTCTCGTCCGCGTAGAATTTCTTTTTTTCTATGTTTTCCTTTATGTTGTTCCATCTAGACTATGCTTTTGACTCCTTCCGCTTCCTGTTATCCCATTTTCCTGCTATCCCGTTTTTTCTTCATTTCGTTATCCCGTTATCCCCTTATCCTGTCATCCCATTATCCCGTTTTTTTGTTATCCCGTTATTCCCGTTATTCCCGTTATTCCGTTATCCCATTTTCCTGTTATCCCGTTTTTTCTTTATCCCGTTATCCCCTTATCCTGTCATCCCGTTATCCCGTTTTTTCGTTATCCCGTTATTCCCGTTATCCCGTTTTCCTGTTATCCCGTTTTTTATTTATCCCGTTATTCCGTTTTCCCGTTATTCCCTTATCCTGTCATCACGTTTTTTCGTTATTCCGTTATTCCCGTTATCCCGTTTTCCTGTTATCCCGTTTTTTCTTTATCCCGTTATCCCGTTTTCAATTTATCGTACTACACAATATTATATTCGATTGCCATCTTGCAACCCTATTGCGGATCTGTGTATGAAATAAAATAGAATAAAAATTGCGATGGAAAAATAGGGGTTGATCGTAGAAGGGTGAAAATTCAGGGTGGTATGTATTTTTGAATGCTGTATCATAAAAATATAAAAACACCAAATTTTATCTAAAAAATAAAATAAAAATTGAGGGGTGGACCACCCTTAACATTTAGGGGGATGAAAAATAGATATTGTTCGATTCGCAGACCTAACCGACATGCACACAAAATTTCATGAGAATCGGTCGAGCCATTTCGGAGGAGTTTAATTACAAACACCGTTTCACGAGAATTTTATATATTAGATATATATATATATATATATATATATATATATATATATATATATATATATATATATATATATATATATATATATATATATATATATATATATATATATATATATATATATATACAGTGTGGTCATCTAAGTGTGCAACATATGGGAATTTTTCCAATTGCACAAATATTGCCGAAAGTTGGTGCATGTGCAATAATCTTATCAGGTGCAAGTCAAACAGCATACAGGGTAGGTCAAAAAATATGAAAATTGTACACAATTGAAGTACTATTATTTCAGCAAAATATTTTTGAGAAAAGTTGTTGAGAATTAAAAGTTGTGCCTTAATACCAAAACATGGCCTACCAAGATTTTTTTTAAACATCAATAATTTCCCATTTTTTTAAATATTATCCCCAAACACTTTCATGAATTAATCAAAATCGAATCAATTTCGCATAACTCTGTTGAAATTCAAACATATTTGTAAAATTAACTTTGATTTAAAAATTTTCAGGGAATTACAAACATCATGTTTGTTGCAACGATAATAAACACAACTTTAAAATTTCGCATTTTTTTTCAAATCAATCGACGAACATGAAATTCTACTAAAGTAATCGCGGATAGCCGTGGAAAAAAACAAATGAGGGTAAAAAGTAAACATTTTAACAGACTGGTGTCATTATTTTTTCATTCTTCAATAATTATTGTTCGATTATTAAGTTTAATTGATTTCAAATGCCTCTTACAAGACAGTTAACGTTAGCAGAGAAGGCATTATTATTTTTAATATGTGAAGCAGCAGTTATTTCTAGACAAACAAGTTCACTATTCAACTGTTAGCATAATTTTGATTAATTTTGAACAGACAGGGTCTTCAAACTGTGAGTACAAAAATGAACTCAACAAAACTGTATGACTGAAGAAAATCAATTACAATTACTTCAGGCAATTGTTGAGAACCCTAGAGAATCCACCCAAGAAATTTCCGCGTATACGGGTGTGAAACAAGGCTCTATTAAGAGGATTCTTAAAAAAATTTCATGCCTAGTCAAAGTTTATTTGCACGTTTCAAGTACGAGACTATGCATTGCATGTGGATTCAAGGACGAATAGAAAATCAAAGACTACTGTTTTCTGATTGGCTGGTGAATGAAAGATCTCACTTGATTAACAACCAATAAAGGCACTACATTTTTTGAGGGCCAGTTCCGAAAAAAACTGTATGGATTTTAGTATGGTACCCATCATAATACAGAACGTTTCCTAGTTTTTGGTTGATTGAACGTTAATGAAAGGTTTCAAGAAGCCGATCGGCATCGATAGTCAATGAGAGAGTCGGGCAAAAACACCGTTTTTTCATAGAGATATGAATGTAGGTCACCATCAATTCCATCAAAAATTGAAGTATTCTCCAAATCACCAATAAAGAAGTTCATCCTCTATTATACGATGGAATGATTTAACAAAGGGAATTTCCCCCAATCTCAGCCATTTCCGTTTGTGAGGATCCATTATTCCACAATCATATGAAACTTCACTTAAATATTATTAGCATGTATAAACAGTTATGAGAGACAGCAAACTTCACCAAGAATTACCAATTACTCAGAATTTGACTTTGGCTAAACTTGAATGGAATTAAGTGAACTTATATTACACTCCACAATGGATACTTTGAACTATATACATCGAGCCGAGACCTTGAAATTCCGCTCATCTAGAAAATTGCATGTGCATAACTTGTGGGAGATTTTTTATTCCAACATGGGTTGAATCCATTCCAGAAAAAGTCGTTGATATGTTATTCTCACAAATATGAAAAGATGTAAGCTGATCATTTAGGATTTATTTTTTATGACATTTTTCTCGTCCTGTTTCATTCCATTCGGTGATATATCGAATGGATAATCTGGAATTATTCATCAGTCGGTTTTTAATGTAACACTATGTTCAGTTTTCCATAATGGTCTAGAGGATTCACCAATAACTTGCTTCCTACGTTTTTAGCAGATCACAGATTGTGAATATCAATTGGAATCAGTCTAGAGCTTTCATTGCTACCTCGGGAGTACCTCAAGGCTCATACTTAGACCCTCTGCTATTTTTAATCTTCATCAATGATATTGGGGAATGCTTCAAATATAGTAAATTCGTTGTCTACGCCAATGATTTAAAAATATTATCTGTAATCAAATCTCCGATCTGAGGCGGTTCACCCAGTATTCTCAACAGGACAGACTATCCCTGAATTCGAACAAAGGTTCCACAGTCCCTTTCACAAAAAAACGTAGAGAAATTTGAGATTTTGGATACTGTTTTGAATAGGAGTAAACGAAATATGAGACTTATCTTGGAATCTAAGATGACCTTTGTCAAACACTTTGTCTATATCATCAGTGAATGGAACAAAATACTGGGCTTCCCTACTCGTATTTGGAAAAAAATTAAATATCAAAAATCATCAAACATGCTTAACTTTGCATTCGTGCATAGCAGATTGAACTTTGCCAGTGTCATTTGGAATCCTGGAAATAGCATATATGAAATCAGATCAGAAAGAGTTCAAAATAAATTTGTAGGGTTTCTGAATTTCGATTATTGAAACCCAACAATTTTCACTTCCAGATCAAATGAAAATAATTTACTATCCAACCATCCTCTTTGGACTCCATATATTTATTATGGAAAAAAACTTTTTAACAAAAAGTTAAACCGACGAAATACAGAACTGAAAAGTAAAAAATAAAATAAACCTTCTTAGTCTCAGTAACTAAGCTTCTAAACTGATGTAAGTAACCAATTTTGAGTCGGCGCCAAACAAACAAGCAAATGAATTAGGAAGGCGTAAAATGATGGCATCGAGTTGCGCGGTGACATTCTGATAATTTTTTGAAGTAATTCAATGATGTTCGTTGATAGTTTGTTTGGCGCCGACTCAAAATTAGTTACTTACATTAGTTTAGTAGCTTAGCTACTGAGACTAAGAAGGTTCATTTTATTTTTTACTCTTCAGTTCCGTATTTCGTCGGTTTAATTTTTTGTTAATGGTTTTTATTTTTCAATTTTTTATGGCTAAAATATACTAATTACTACCTACTTGTTTTTTGATTACTTCCAAAATACTTACTTACCCACCTTACTTCAACTATTACCAGTTAAATAATATGATTATCTATTGATTTGTTGAAAATATAAACAGGATGTTAATAAAATCAGATGTGGAATCATCTGCGACTGAAAGATAAACTTCAGTCACTATCTTCCATCGTCAAGATAACCTCTTGTGGGGTATTCATGTTGAAAAGGGAAACATTCTCAATTGAATATTGATAGAAATATTTTTCTGTTAATTGAAAAATCCACGATTAAAATGAAGTTATTTTTTGTGAATGTCTAACAGAAAACAACTACTTCACCGGCTAAAGCCACGCTGGACATTGAACTACATCTGATAGATATTCTGAAAAGGCCCTAACTCAAAAGAAAAACTCTAGAAAAAAAAATGTGCATTTTCATTCAGATAGTTATTTGATTTTCTATTCAAGTCTTGATTAAGAACTATATAGACTATAAAGATGAATGAGGCAAAGAAGAATGTTTTCCAAAAGAGAGTACTCACCAGATATCATTCGTAACATTGACGCAGGAGAAACATCGCATTCACTAGGTCTTCAATACATTTTTGTCGACGAAAATCTATTTCACGCTTCCACGATCATCAGGAAGACCGGAAGAAATGGGAAACACATTTTCAAGAAGCAATCTCACTTTGCAAAGATGGAAAAAGTTAGAATAATTTCTTTTGGAGAGACACTTTGAAATTAGTGTTTTCTGACATTAAAACCTGTCATGGGGTATGATAGATTGTATTGAAGACCTAGTGAATGCGATGTTTCTCCTGCGTCAATGTTACGAATGATTTCTGGTGAGTACTATCTTTTGGAAAACATTCTTCTTTGCCTCATTCATCTTTATGAGTTCTTAATTAAGACTGGAATGGAAAATCAAATAACTATCTGAATGAAAATGCAAATTTTCAATTCTAGAGTTTTTCTTTTGAGTTAGGGCCTTTTCAGAATATCTATCAGATGTAGTTCAATGTCCAGTGTGGCTTAAGCCGGGGAAGTAGTTGTTTTCTGTTAGACATTCACAAAAAATAACTTCATTTTAATCGTGGATTTTTCAATTAACAAAAAAATATTTTTATTAATATTCAATTGAGAATGTTTCCCTTTTCAACATGATTATCTACTTTTACTATTTATTGTAATATAAATTATTTTAGTTGTTCTGGTTAGTTTATTTCATTACTTTGTATATCATTCCATCCTCTCATAGAATATAATGGTTTTGACGGATGTTGAACAGAAATAATGTCAGTAGCGATATGTCATTGTCAACTACGTATGTGTGTGCCAATGTTCATAAGTGAAAAATCAATTATCCCCTATTTTTCTACCCGTGAGGGTATATAATTCCATTCGAAATCTAAATATGAGGTATACTCTATCTATTAAAAACAGAATCATCCAAATCGAAGAACCCAGCACAAAGTTATGCCTGATAGAAACGGTTAACGGACCAGAATTCAGAGGGTGAGTGATCAATACCTTCATGTTGCTACCCTTAGGGGGGATTTCATCTTTTAAATTCAAATGGGACCACCTTCGAAGTACACCCTATCCACTGAAAAAAGAGTTATCGGAATCGGACGCCTCAGTAAAAAGTTACGCGTGATCATACATTAAAAAAAATGATGGAAAAAAAAAATACGGGTCGACTAAAGAACCTCCTCCTTTCTGGTTTCGTCGGTTAAAAAGGCCTCCCGTGTTCGTTGCAAAAACTTAATGAGTTCCTTTCTCTGACAGCTCGAAAAACTTGAGTTATATTTGATTCCTCCCTCAATTCCAATGGCCATGTCAATGTACTGATTCGAAGAGCTTTCTGTAACCCGAAATTGATATATTCTAACAGAAAAATGCCGGATAAAAGAGGAAAAAAAACTATCTGCCAATCATTAGTTCTCTCACACTTGAATTACACAGATACCTTCTTTGACCCCGCAATCACCAAAAGAGACGCCCAGCGAATACAACGGGTCGAGAATTCTTGTGTACGCCTATCTCTTCCCCCCTCAAGATCTTGGATGGCTAAATACCGAAAAAAGAAGAACACTCCACTTATGCACCTTATTTCATAATATAATAACCCCCGTACCTGTATGACAAAATTACCTTCCTCACAGACTTTCATCACATTAATATTCATTCCAATCGTCATTCTCCTTCAATATTACTCGGCCTTACAACATGATCCTGAACGGTTAAAAACACTATCCACTATGTTCCAAACGCAAACTCAAAAATTGTCCGTTATCTGGGAAATTACTCTATGATGCTGCTCTCCATACATACTTTCTGCTAATTATCATACCTTTATATTCTTATATTTACTCTAACGATATGCTAGTCAGGCTTGCCACTCCTACTGAGAAGGAATCTTTCATTTAGAATCCTATCGAGGTGGGAGATGTATGGAGTGTTTCTCTCTGTCACTAGGTACCGCCAGTTAAAAGTTATCTTTTCCGTCCGATGTTATGAGCTCGATGATGATTTCTTTACGTTGTGTCTCGCTTCGGACAGAGCTCTTCGGATCTTTGGCTGGTGACTACTCCGTACTGATGAGGGCTAAAAAGCATGAAACCGGTATGCGGATTGTTAGGCGAACACCACTTAAATTAAACATATTCGAGCTTATCAGAAAGAAACATTTGCAATCAATTTCCATTTATATGGAAGTTTGCATGGATTTTCAGGTGAATATCATTCAACGTTCTGCTTGGTATTTGCTAGGAAAGTAGGTGTTTTTCCCCTGTGATCTACCATTTTGTGGTTCAATCTATATTGAATCTTTGTGTGAAATAGACTGTGTACGTCGATTTTTCTATTCTTATATTCTTTTATAACCCCTTTATATTTTTAATCATTTCTGATGGGCTTAGCAAAACATAATGTATTGCACTAACACTTATTATATTTCGAGTGGTTGCGTAGTTTTAGTCTTTTTCGAATTCAAAAAAGACCACAAGCCGTCCTGATGATTGGGAAACCAAGAAAAAGCTGGAGGCTTTTTTGGAATTGAAACAAATCTCTCTTTCTTTCGTATATATATGTATATATATATATTCCATTTCTCTTATTTACTTTTACTTCTTTTGGCCTCAATAAATATCTCTAAATTCTTTTTCAAGTTGAAAAACAGCTGTAGCTGACACTTCGCCTTTTCATCATTTTGTTTTTCTCTTCCGTATTTATGGTGCTCTGTTTTTCTATGTTAATATATTGAAATGCTGAATAAAGCCGCTTTATCATTATTATATTTTTTTCATATTGACAAAACAGTTTCTATGATCGGATATTCGCTTTTCGAATGTTCTGCCTGTTTGACCAATGTCGAAACTTGGTAAAGGATGGTGATTGTCCATCAAAAATATGATTTTTTCGCAAATAATAATTTTTTAACAATATCCAGAAAGGGTCACATGATGTCTCTGTCCTTCGAAGCTGCCATGGGATTACTACCAGCTATCGTTAACATATAACGAATTCATACACTAGGAGCAATCCAATTTTGTCAGATATCCATGGATCATCCAAGTTTTTTACGCAATAACATGAAAAATAAAAATAAAAACTTTTTTATCTGTGTGAAAGTCTCCATTTTGAATATCAGTTAATCCTCGCCCCGCTTAAAAATTTATGTTTGTATGTAAAACCTCTTCGTGGTGGGTCAAATCAATATTACAAAAAGCAGACCAATTCAGTTTCTTTTGTTGCTGAACTATAATTGTACTGCACAATGCAACCAGTCAATAGCGAACGATGGCGAAATTTATTGCACTGACCTGATTTTACATAAGAGTTCTCCGATGCTCGAAGTATGATTCGAGCCGAGGCGGGAATTGCATTTCACGAAAGGATAGTACAAATAGGAGTTCGCTTCCATCTGATCGAAGTGTTTCTATGATGAAAGCGAAAGATTTCAGAAACTGAATCACTTGAAAAGGAACATGGTGGACATCATACCGGTAGTTTAGAGATTATTTCAGAGTCTTGATGATGTTCCAAAGAGGTAATATTTCAGAAATTGGTTAAGAGGTACAGAGTATCAAAACACGAGTTAAATTTCTTATTGTCAAAATTATATGTCAACTCATTCAATACCTATAGAAAAACGGTAAATGCAAAAATGATTATACATATGATGTTGAGCTCACAACGTACAATTTGATATTGAAAATTCGAATATACCTTTTATCCTGCTACGGGTCGCGAATGATTCATCCATAACTATTGAATCCTCAATCCAAGAATTGGACAATGAGGCACACAAAAATACACCTCAAAATACCCAAAACAAAATTTGTGACACCAAATAACTTGGAAACATACGTAATCCATCATATTCCTTGCAATGAATAACTTCAACACAGTACATATTGGACTAACATCTGGCAAACAGAATAAACGGAAATTCTGTCGCCAATCATGATTTCAAGAATTACAAATCCAAAATTTTAGCTCAAAAGGAGAATTCCTAGAAATAATATACGGGGTGGTCCACTTACGACTATCCACCCTCAATAACTCCCAGAAAAATTATTTTACAAAAAAATGCCGAGACACGTCGATTTTTGTTTAGAGGGAGACACCATTTGACGAGCAGAAGATATGTTATATACTTCAACCTACTCCCCAGAGCAACCCCCTCTATAATTCTAATGGGGAATGAGGGTCATGTCATACATCATTGTGAAAGTAATTGAATTGCAAAATTTCCTGAATTTGAAAAAGGCGTGCTCGAGATATTCGAGTTCAAATGGTACATTGGTGAATTGTGCGTAAATAAATTGAACGAAATAGATTATCAAACAATTATTCACAGAAAATTCCACCACAAGATCCAAGATATATCTAGAATGATAAAAAAATATCAAAACCTTTTTCTATAACCATTTTTCCTAATACTCACTTGTGAGTTACGTTTCTGTTTTCATGTCTCTCATCGAAGATCCGAGCTGTTGCTCGTGTACAGTCATTTTGAGCAGCAAAAATAAAAATCATTTCAACTTTCTCGTCTTTTATGTAAACCATCGCGATACAAGTAGAATTGTTGAAATACGTGGTCACTTTTCTATTCTACTCTATCACCATTTCACAGAAAAATGGTTCTCAGAGATTAGTATTCCTTCTTTAACAGTCATGTTGACAACAAAAAACTGAAACGTGTACTCGGTGGACAGATAAAATAAGACAATCGGTGGATAATTACGACTGAACTGTACTACTGTCTGGGAGACAATAATGGAGATCATTTTGAACATTTGAACTCGAATATCTCGAGAACGCCTAATTCATATTCAGAAAATTTTGCACTGCTATTATCAGAATTGAATTACCTTCACAATGATGTGACGACCCTCATTCCCTATTAAAATTATAGAGGGGGTTGCTCTGGGGAATAGGGGGTTGAAGTATAACATAACTTCCTCTCGTCAAATGGTGTCCCCCTCCAAACAAAATCGACATGTCTCGGCGATTTTTTGTAAAATAATTTTTCTGGGAGTTATTGAGGGTGGATAGTCGTAAGTGGACCACCCGGTATAAGCAGACATACAAGAATTTCAGCAAACTATACCACACAATATATTCAAATACCATTCACAGAAAAAAAAATTGTCAGGTGTTATAGTACCGTTGACTTTTTACAACTCCCATATTCGTGGTTTTTGGAAAAATCACTTATTTTTTTATATGTATTATTCTGTTAACACTACATCGTGAAATATTTATTTCCGCTGCTGGTTCAGGTGAAAATTCTCTTGTAGCATCAATAAAACTTGCAACTCATTTCCGTTATTGATCCGACCATCAACAACTTTTTTATGGTGTAAGACACACCTGTGGAGAGTTCTTGCTTCTGGATATTTTTCATGGTACCTTCTGCTTGCTGATAAAAGATTCCTGTCGAATTCGCCAATACAGTAGACCATATTAACTAATTCTTCGCGAGTGCAATTTTTTAACATTTCACGACCGCGGCCTACCCGAATCAATTTTTTTTCGAAAAAAACCATCAAAACTTCTTGTTTTGCAACAAATCTCGCAAACTAGGAAAAATAGACCACGAGTCGAGTAATTGCCATTTGTAATTTGTCATTTGAAAGAAATCGTAGTAGATGTAACATCGCCTGCATCTCAAAACATGTGCTAATGCCTGAGGAATTGACTGAAAAAAAAAGTTAACTCTTTGAGGGACAGACAATTATATTAAATGAAAATCCTAGTTGAGCAAAGAAAAATATTTTATTATTCAAGCAAATTTTTTTATAAACTCATTTGTATTCTTAAGGCGAATGTGAAACTATAAAAAAAATTACATAGAATTCAGGGTGGTACATCCTCCAGTTATCGTATATTATTTGGTAGACTATTTTTTCTATTATAAAAATGAACAGCTTGGATGAATTCCATATCAACCATTTCTATTCTAGTGATTATAAGAGATTTTTTCCGTCAATAATTCATACCGCGATCCCACCCAGATATTTACTCACCTAAGATAATATAAATCCTCTCATAATCCACACATTTTGTCACTGACAGCATCGACGAAAGTTATGAGAAACTGTTGAGGAAGTATCCCCTTGACAAGGACCCTTCTTGACAAAGATCAAAAACCCGACGCCGGTGTTATCATAAGATGGATAAGCTATTAAAGTATCCGAAGAGGCTCTAATCCCGAAATGTATGAGATACTGTTTTTACGTATTGGATGTTAGGGTTTCAAAAGAAACTTCTATATTGAATTTCATGATGGTAGCTTCGATCGCAGGAGCATTCGTACCGAGTTCATGAATGAAGGGAGATGAAGCTGATATTCCATAGAGAAATGAAAATGGATAGCTTTCTACAATGTTCAACATATATTCGATAGTGCTCATTCATTTATTATACGGGTATTTATTATTTATTCCTTGTTTACTCAGTATAAATATTTCCAAAACAGTTTTCATTCCTTTATATATATATATATATATATATATATATATATATATATATATATATATATATATATATATATATATATATATATATATATATATATATATATATATATATACATATTTATATATTGGGGTGACCCATTTTGACCGACTTTTTTTTTGCAAGTCTCGCATGAGAATATATTTGTTTTTTGTTATTGAGGAGCCCTCTTGAAATTTAAGATGCATCAAATATTCTAAAGAGGTCGCTCAAGAATTTTTAAAATTTCGAAAATGGTAAAAATTCGATTTTTTGTTTTTATTTTCTATCTCTCATGGTGGCAATTGTTTATACATATGAAAAAAAATAACTTCCTGAAAATTTCAGTTTAAAGTATACATTTTCAAAGATCGCTCACGGACTATGAATTTCGGGAGTAGTATAGATTAGACGTTTTCGAGCGACCTTTAAATATTAATTTGAAGACTATGTTTTTTCTACAATTCATTAACATAATTACGAACCAACACGAGTTACATAACAATACCAATGAATATATTTTTACCAGCATACTTAATTAATATGGATAATGTAAAGAAACTGGACCCGTTTTTATTAAAATTTACTCGATAAATTACACTTCGAAATCTCAACATATGACAATAAAATACGCAATCACAGTTTACCATTTTACCATTTACCAAGCTGCACCAAAATTCATCTTGAATTCGCTAATATGAATTACTACTTTCAATAAATGACTCCTCCCTCAGCGGTACTCCCGCTACTATATATACTTATCCTTGGCATCCAGAATTTTCGAACGGTTCGTGGAAACATCGGGATCATTTGATGGGAAATGCCCAGCGTGATGTCAACCAGTTAATCGTCATATTTCTGGGATTTCGCCTGATTAAAAACCGTCACATCGTCTGACCTGTGCGAGATAAACAACGCAGAAGGGTACTGTACTTCTTTTCGTAACAATAATTGAACAAAAAACAAATTCATTCAGAAAAAAATTGTGTTACAATATTTGTTATGAACACTTTATTATGTTATTTACAAATGTAATTACACAATTCGAAATACCTACATAACAAAAATTTCTAATTTATTTTATTTCAGTTCCATATTTCAAATTGAATTACTAATCAGAGAAGATATTTAAGCTGGACAATGAGTAAAAAATTTTTTTTTCAAATATCCATATTAATTACTAGTAACAATATATTTATTGGTATTTTTATGTATCTCGTTTATATTTGTTCATAACTATGTTAATGGACGGTAGAAAAATATTGAGCCTCAAAATTAATATTTAAAGGTCGTTCGAAAACGTCTAATCTGTAGTACTCCCTAAGATTCAAAAACGTTTACTACAATTTTGACTTAGATCAAAATTATATCATTGACAACTAATTCATAAAAACATTCTTTTTTCTATTTACAAAGTTAACAAAAATACAACCAAACACTATCTTCAACATATATATATATATATATAGTCCCTCCCTCGAAAAAAAAATAAAGATAATCATCCCTTCGTTTCTCTCATTTTCTATTGTCAATCAGGTTACGTACGACAATGTCTCCTTGGCACACTGTATTAGGGTTAAGTGGAAGAACATTTTCGTAGTGAAGCTACTGTTTCCCTACAGAAAATGAACTTCGCCCTTTATTTTCAGAAATCGCTTTGTGTTTTTTTAACCATTTAAATGAAATATTTATGTTTGTATGTATTTCAATTTTATTATATTATTACTATTTATTTATAAAAAATAAAACCTTTATTTTTTATATATATATATATATATATATATATATATATATATATATATATATATATATATATATATATATATATATCATCTGTCATACACTTTTCTTGAATCCAACATGACCTCCATAAGAGCCCATTTGGAATTTTAAAATGTTTTCACACTTATGTTTAAGTAATCATGATCAATTTTGATCAAAGTTTTAACTATATATGACTATACCAAGAGTGTTGTCTGTTGTGACATGTTATTTCATAAATTGCTGCAAGTGAAAGGGTTTAACCTCACTTCTGTAAGTACACACATGCCTATTCGGTATTCAAATCTAATAATATTCAATTTTAATTCATTGTAGAGTTCCTGATGAAGAGACAATAAATGACTTGAAAGCTTGAATAGAAAAAAGAGTTCACTTTAATTTCCATACCCTTGTTGACTGCATACCTGAATTTAAAAAGGATTCTTCTTTAACTTAGACAGTCGTCTAACCTTCACACCTTCTATATATATATATATATATATATATATATATATATATATAATATATATATATATAGGGATATTGGGGTAAGCGGAAATGAAAAAGTAAACTCTTTAAGGTTTATCCAAGCTTTCGGAAATGTTTATTTCCATCATCAGGGAGAAACTTTGTTGAGGTTGGTTTCAATTATGTTAAACATAATTCATCTAACATAGTGATACAAAAAAAAATGTTTATTGTCTTCTTAGGGACGACTACAAAATGTATGGCTTACAATTGATATATGTAATTGTAAAACATACATTTTGTAGTCGCCCTGAAGAAGACCAATTCCAAAGAGTACATCTAATTCAGCTCTCCAGGTGACTGCAACCTCACTAAGTCATACTACTTCATTATCTTGACTGGACTAGTTGAGTAAAAACATGGGGTTGCAGTCATGGAAAAACGGCCGAGGAGATAAGATTTTTTTTTGAATTTGTCAATTTTTCGGAAAAAAGAACAATGTGATAACATAAGAAACACATTATATTTGTAATAAAAACTTACTAAGGAGGTTAATATGTAAAAGTTGCTGGTGCACTTCATTTCAAAGATGTTGCATAATTTTAAACCATATTACAGCATATTTAGTTCGTTTGAAAACTTCAGATAGAAACAATCAGGTAAAAAACGGTTGAAAACTAACAAAACAAGAACTTGATGTAGTGGCAGGCCAATTGGTTCAACCAACACTGACAAGTATGGCTGAAAGAAAAAATGGAATAGACATGATGTCATTTGTCAAATGCAACTACTCATCTGTCATAAATGAAACATGTGTTCTGTCACCCATAAAATTTATGAAGGCCATTTGAAATAGTAGAAATATTTGAAAATCTATCAATATCGAATTTAAGTAAACAATTAATCAAACCTAGGTGTCATTTATAATATAATAATATTTTTTTTAAATATTGCCCTTCCAAGGAATGCATAATTTTTGGGGACACCCTGTAGTAGATATATTGTAGAAATATTTAAAAAACAGTTGAATGAGCGAATAACTGATTTGGTGCCAGCAATCGGTTACTCAACCTTACGAGTAATTTTTTATTTTTTCGCTGTCAGCGTGGTGTCACAATCACAAAATAGTTCACTTCATTCAGTCTAATATTATCATTTTTACCATTCCACCAGACTCAAATTCTATTCAAATTCGAAGCCACGACATCGTGTCAAAGAGCAGAGAAAGAATTTCCAGGAAGGTGTTTGTCGATTTCATCAGGTGGTTATTGGACGGGGGGAATTTTAAACATGCGAAAAGCAAAAGGGAAAACGGCATGGCGCGCTACTACGGAAAACACCGTGTTGCAGCTTTTCCGACGATAGAATGGAAAGAATGGAAACAAAGGCCGGCGATATCTGCAGCGTGTCTCGAAAAAGCTGTCGCGCCGCAGATATCTTAGCCGCATTCACTAAATAAATGATAATCATATTCTTTTCATACGTGCAAAGTTTTTTCTTAAAGCTAAATATCGAACTTTCGTCGAGTATTGCCGAAGTCGTTTCGAACGTGAAACGAGAAAAAAGTTTGGATGAACTCGTGCCGATGACCTACTCACATGGTGGTATTGAATTCGTGAAAAACTCAAGGGACGATTTTATGGCCTGATCAACAATATTCGGACAAGGAAATCTCACGAGAATTGCTTCCCAAGAAAGATCCATCAATTTCCTATGTGGTGTGAAAAATTCCATATTCAGATCGAAACAATGGATGTAAATGCTTTTCACAAGCTTTTATTTAGTTTCACCTCTCCCGGTGTCTGTCTGTGTGTCTGTCTGTCATCAAATCTTGCAAGTTAAATTTGACCCACTTCTAATGGTCCGATTGATTTGAAATTTGGCAGGTGTACATAATTTCGGTGACAATGCATTATTAAATTTTTGTTAGGGAAAAAACGAAATGGCGGCTCCAATATGGCGGACAGTTTTTGTGATTATGGTCCGATTCTATTCAAAATTGGTATCTAGGTATTTTCGGGGTCGAAGGTTAGGATTTTTTGTCAAAATTCGAAAATAAATTGGATAGGAGTTACTAAGCTAGTTATTTAACATTATAAATATAAAAATGAAAAATTGATTAGCGAAGAAAAAATTAAAAACAAACTTTTATTCAAACAAATGCACTAAAAAGGAAAAATAAATTCATTCATTGTTCGATCTATGTTATTCTGTGAGTAACAAATTCAAAAGCTTGTCGCGGATACAAAATAGGTAATCTTGCGCGGCAAGATTTTGAATCTACTCACAGAATAACCTAGATCAAACAATGAAAGAAATGATTTTTTCCTTCTTAGTACATTTGAATAAATAAAATCTTGCTTTTAAAAAAATTTTATAATTTTTTTTATCATTGGGATCAATTTTCGACATTTCTACTAAATTTCTACTAAAAACTGTTTGTTTTGATCATCTCAGCAATATGTTTTTGAATAACATAACTACATGGTCATGATAGAAATTGTTTCAAAATTGAGTGTTTGAGAGATATTTAAATCATTGAAAATTTATAACACCTCCAAAATGGAATCTTTCACCTTGTCGATTGATATGCTATTCTGCTGTTCGGTTTGAGAGAGAGAGATATATCTTTTCGATGAGTATGAAGTGAAATTTTAATGCTGTCTGAATGTGTTTTTGGGGAGATAATTGATGAACTCCAGTAATTTTTTGGTTCCCTCTTCTTCAGGAGTAAAAACCATGATATCACTTTTGTTCTGACATACGCAATTGGTGAATTCGCCAAGGTTGTTGCGTTTTGGAAATTAAATTTCATTGAAAAAATGCCTTGCTTTAGGCCAATTCGAAAGCAAGACACATCTTAATAGAGTAAGATCTCAAAGCCAACAGACCTACGTCATTTTAACAAAGCTGAATATGAATAGTGTGATATGTATGCGTACTTGTTAGCTTGAAAGTGGGGCCCTTTTGCAGGTAGCAGGTACATAAAAACTTTATTTCCTACGTTAAAGTATGGTGATACTTTTGACAATTAATATTACCGAGATGACCGAACAGTCTAAGGGGCCAGATTTGAGCTCTGAATTTCGGAAGGGAGCGTGGGTTCGAACCCCACACCTGGGGTTCGAACCCACGTTTTTTTCTTTCATTTTTCCGTTCGGAATTGAGAAATGATTTCTGATTTTTTTTTATTTGAATATTCGTTTCAAATCATATCTCAATTTCGAAATGGAAAATCTTGATAATAATAATATAATAATAATAATTCATTGAATCCTGTGTGATCAAATACTTGATATAGGATACGTCAAAATACAAACATATAAATTTAAAATACAGTATAGATGTACAGAAATATAAAAATAAGAACATGAAAACAAAATTGAAGGACATGTTTAAAATGTTATTTCGCGTTTAAAAATTTCGAGACGCTGTAGAAACTATGTTTTGATTTTGATTGGAACACATGTTGATCCTGAATTTTTCTCAGACAAATAGGGAAATGTAACTCCTGTGTATGATGGACTATTTTTGGAAAATGTTGAATATGATTAGGAATTCTCCATTTCTGGTAGAATAATTGTGATTCTGAGAGACTGTGTCGTACTAATGAATATGTATTAGGAATAACGCATTTTCAAATATAGATACAAGGAAAAGTTAAAATGTTATATTTCTCAAAATATTCGTTACAAGAATTTCTGATTCTAAAATTGAAAATTAGTCTGATGACTCTTTTCTGTAACACAAATATCCTCTTAGAATTGCTGGAACAGCCCCAAATGTTGATATTATAAGATATATGAGAGTATATTATTGCATAATGAATATTTATTGGTTTCATTGAAAAAAATTTTCAGTTGGAAAATAGCGTGATAACCACTGTTTAACTTTTCACAAATTGCGTTTATATTTGTGTCCACACTCATATTACTGTCTACAAAGGTTCTAATGAATTTAGTACATAACATTTACTCTGATATTTTCCGTTATCCTTGATCTGCAATGAAATTGCAAGCAGATGGTTTCATCTGTGTTAACTATAAGATAATTCCTTTCGCACCAGGTAGTGAATTCCTTCGCTAGTAAATTCAATTTAGTCTCTAGTTTTTCATCAGCGTATAGAACTACACATTTTGGGCTTACATGGCGAGATAGATCATTTATAAATAATAGAAAAATCAGTGGATATAAGATGGATCCCTGAGGAACTTCCAGATCCATCGTTTAAAAGTTAGATCGATGCTCTTTAATTTTAACAGATTTATTTCTGAAAAAAGTTTCCACAAAATACTAACGAATAAAGTTTCAATGATGTTGAGGTCGATAATATCATACTAACTTTTATCTAGAGTATCATATTATATAAATATATTTATATATATATATATATATATATATATATATATATAATAATATATATATATATATATATATATATATATATTTATATATATATTTTGAAAGAAGCACTTTCGATCGACTTGCCGGAACAAAACCCATGTTGATATTCCGAGAGTATCCCGTATTTGTTCAGAATGAATTCATAATATTATAGACACACTTTACGATAACTTCACCTATCACTGTCGGAACTGTTACCGGTCAGTAATTACTCATGATTGGAGAATCTCTTTTTTTGAAAATGGAGGTAACTAAACCAGTTTTTAAATAATTAGGAAATACTCCTGACTCTATGGAGCAATTTATTATGAAAGCTAACGGTTCGGCGATGTACAAGGCAATACCTTCTATTATTTTGATAGAGATACAGTCTATTACAACTGAATTCATATTTTTCTAATTGCATCTAGCACGTCACAACTCAGAACTGAAAGAAAATAGAATGTATTATTTTGGTACATTGTTGTGTAATTGCTGAAATGTTGTTCGATAGCATTCTTTGCATTACTTGAAAAAAAAGTCACCCAAAGCATTCGCAATGATAGTTTTATTTTCAACCATATTACCATACACATGTATTTGATAATGCAATTCATTCAATATTTTTCCTGTTTTTTCTTTCACTATATTCCGTATTTGTTTTTGATGATAATGTTTTTCCTCCATTTTTCATAGTACGATCTCTTCGTATTTTGAATTGTTTGAAGGTACGCTTTATTGTTTGAAAGTACGCTTTTTTAGATTCCTTTTACATTTGATTCGCACAACTATCATTCGAGTTCCTTATTAACCAAAATAAATCTTTCATTTCCCTGTTCGTTGAAACTATATGTCTAGCTACCCATTCATTTGTACATTATTTCTCATTATATTTTCTAACAATATTGGGACATGATAAGTTAATAAAATACTGAAGTATATCTAGGAACATATAAATGATATGAACTTTTCTGGGCTCTCGTAGATAGTAATTGTCAAAAGTATTGAAATACTTTAACGTAGGTAGCAAGATTTTTAGGTACCGTTCTTAACTACGTATCACACTATTCATACTCAAAGTTTCTGCTCTGCCGACTCTGGGATATTGTACTATAAGTACTGCTTTCTCTCCAGACAATTTCGCGAGATTCCAATTTTGCCAGAAAAAAGTGTTCTTGATATGTTTCTGCTCTTCCAGGATGAAAACAAACTGATAATTTCCCAAATAACGTGTGAATTGATTTGTTTGAAAATATGAACAAGATGTTCATAGAATCAGATGTCACTATCTTCCATCGTTCGAAATAACCTCTTGGGGGGTATTCTTGTTGAAAAGGGAAACATTCTCAATTGAATATTGAATAAAAATATTTTTCTGTGAATTGAAGAATCCACGCTGAAAATGAAGTTATTTTTGTGAATGTCTAACAGAAAACAACTACTTTCCCGGCTAAAGCCACGCTGGACATTGAACTACATTTGATAGATATTCTGAAAAGATGTAGTTCAATGTCCAGCCTGGCTTTAGCCGGTGGAGTAGTTGTTTTCTGTTACACCTTCACGAAAAATAACTTCATTTTTAGCGTGAATTTTTCAATTCACTGAAAAATATCTCTATTCCATATTCAATTGAGAATGTTCCTCTTTTCAACGTGTTAACGTTTTTTGGGGAGGTATTGGAATATTGTTTTCCATATTTTGGGATTTTTCCCCTCTGGAAGTGAAACATGTTAATAATCTGCGTCAAGAAAGGCCAATCACTAAATCTTCCTTGATACGTTAATACGTTTTTGGTAGTGTGGATAAAAATTAATTCATTTCCACTGGCAAGGAACCCAATAACTGCAGAGGAGTATGAAAATTTATAGACACTTCAAGTTTGTAACTCATTCCTGTAGAGTCAAGATAAGTTCAATGTTCCCATCGACAATCTAATGGAACTATACTTCCTTCGAATCAATTGAAATAGAAATGTACCTGAATATTCAAGCCATTCATTGTTGATTCGATATCCTCTCACCGTACCGATCAACCAGAAAATTAGAACCTATTTTTATGTACATGGAAGTATGAAGATCCCATTTAGCAGCAATTTCCAGTATTTGATCGACGTATGTTTTTTTCTTCGGAAAGTTCCTTAAGTTATTGAGGAAAAAATGCATGCACTCCATACAGAATAATGTTCTGCAAATGATAACAAATCAAACGACAATCGCTTTGGAATTGGCCATAGAATCGCCCCCATTGTTCGTTTCTGTCCTGGAAAGACACTCTGTGTAACTGGGTCACAGTCTATGATGGTTTCTATATCATTCAAAACCAGGTCATATTTGAGAGATTCATATCGTACTTTCCGTGACGTTTCCGTTAAATATGCAGTGATCCTCTGTTCTGGCCACATGTTGAATATGCTGATCATAAAAGCATAACCACCTACCTGCTTTATTAATGGTAGCACTGTGATTGATGGTCAATTTTCCAGCCACCTCCAGTTTACTTGGCACTGGTAGCAAACCAGGCGTGGACATAGCAGAAGCAGTCATCGCTGGTGCGGGCATCATTAAAGTCGACATCGTCAACATCTTCACAAGATTCTACAAATTTTTTTTCGAACTGTGCCAAAACGATCACCCGTTGTCGTGGGGTCTATATGTTCACATACATAAAGCGGGATTCCTTCGAAATATGGTGAATGGAAAGTTCTATGAAGTTTTCACGCTGTCGCGTAATGGATATGGGAGGCGGTGGCACACTAGCCGCGTGGCCCGCAACTCGAAGACTGCAGAAAGCGCGTTTGTGTCATGCCGTCGTTGTGTCGGGGGTGGCAGACGTAAGGGCGGAACGCTACAGTGTCCGTACTATTTCGAACGGCGGGAGTCTTCAACTGCGGCAAAAGCAGGCTTCGGCGCTCTGCCACGCGCCACTGGTCTGCCCTGGCCTATTGGCGTGCGCCTCACTTTTAGCATTAACTAGTGTATGGAGGGTAGTTACCGTGCATGGCACTGTGGAACTTCTGGTTATGAATATTATTCAGTATCAGAGCTACTGCATTGACAACCAGCAAGAGCAAGCGGTGGAATGTCGACTGTGAATGCTTTACCACCCTCTAGACAGGACACCTCCTGTGTCGCAGTGATAACTTCCGCATTTGCACGGCCAGAGTGAAACATGATGCCACACCAGGATTAGCGGAAGCGAAGAGATTTCGATCTTTATTTTCTCCACTGCCGTTCAACTACTCTGCCATTATGATATTTCTTTCAATGGTTTACTTTATCGAGAAATTATTGAAAGGATTCGTTTCATACAATTCAATCTCTTTTCTCTTATCAGAAATACATTTATTCTCAGCAACAGCGATATTTTGTGACCGCCCATTCTTTGTGATATCTTTTCAGAGAATATGATCTCACGTAATTTGGCCTTTTTCCTTCAAAAAACAAAATATCGCTCTACCGGGCGACACAGGATATCGGGCCACCCTTGCAACTTCTGCATTCATGAACGGATTTTTCTGAAATTTGGTACAGTTATATAAGCAACCATTTCGGATTTGGTCACATTCCGATCCAATATGGCTGACTATCGGTTTTTCTGCAAATGCCAGCAACTTTGTTTTCTCAAATAGAACACCCTATATATTGGAACGTAGTTCCTTATCACGCGTTGCGAAAGAGGGCTAGACGGAATAAATTAAGACCAAAAGTTGTAACGAGACTTTCGCTATGGTTGCGGCGTGCGCGTGTTTCTCTGTCTGTCTCTCTCTCTCTCTCTCATAGAAAGCAAGCCAGTAATTTTCGTTTCGTCTTTCTATTTCACATTGAACAGTGTGGTGTCGCGACGATTATTTTTGTTGAGTGTATACAGGTTTTTTGTACATAATAAATAATAAAAAATAATAAAATATTAATAATACATTTCTTCCTTTTTTTTTTTTTAGTCATACGCGTTATAATCTCTCCATTATTGTGTGTTTAGCAAGTGTACGCGTCATAACTTTAAGAAATTTGAAAGCAAATTATATTTTAATATCACAATATCAATGCGTATGTATTTAGCAAGCCGTGCGTGTTCTAACCTATACGCTGTTGTGTTTACGAAGTCGAGAGAGTATATATATATATACACACTCTGTTGTGTTTACAAAGTCCCGCGCATATATGACGTGTACGAAAGAATAGACAGACAGAGTGCATATACACATAATATATATATATATATATATAAAATATTATTGTAACTCTAAAAAAAAAAAAATTTATTACATTTCCTTCACTAATTAATCGAAAGGAACTTCGTCCCATCGGGGTGTCCCTTGACACCTCTCAAGTTTTATTTGTGAAGAATTCTCCAAACGGACGAATAACTTATATCACACTCAGAAACAATTTGGCGAATTGACGCCGTACAATTCACTTCAACATAGGCCAACACTTCACTTCACTGACGATGAAGTTATTGGCATTTTCTTCTGGTTCATTTCGCATTTTCCTTTCCAGTTTTGGAAAATAATGCAGAGTGGGATGGCGACGATTAGGGAATCTCTGAGCATAAATTCGCGCTGCATCAGTTGCATTCTTTTTTGCTTCTCCGTAAATTAGCAACATGTCAATTTTATCGTTTCTAGTATAATTTTATATATCAAATTATAAACTACGCAACAAATATTTTCTTCAAAGTGACAGCATATTCATTAGCCTATTTGTTTAGGTAGTCCTATAGCAACAGCTTCAATTGTTTGTCACGGATAACTAGAATAACAGGATTTAGTGCATCAAAAACATATATGAGAAAGAAGAAATAAAAAAAAAACGAGAGTAGAAAAGTGGAAGATACAAGGGCTACGAAATGATGGAAATCAGACCAAGTAGTAGCCCCACGAGATGACCTGGCTGAATGCAACAATAGGGAGCAAGGGCCATAAAATCAGGAAGAAGAAGAAGGACTTAGTGCATAAGTATACCGAATACGTATCATTTGTTATTAGGTATGATCGCATCTTGCAATTATTCAGAAAAATAGTGAAGATAAAGTGAAAGTGTATGGTATCAAATTATTCATAAGAAAATGATCTTTCACAAAAAGCCGACGAGCCACCCCCTTTCCATTCGAAAAAACAAGTTAACTGGAAAAATTCCCATTTGCGACTTTTAAATAATTCTTAAAAAGACTGCATAGTCATAAGCCTCAAAGTCGTATTTTTCCCATGTTACTTGATCAAGAATGAAGCGATTCACACGATCCATGGCATTCTAGATAAAATAAAAATTGGAATAAAAATTACTTTATGTGTCAAATATTGACAAGTGAGGTGTTGTTGGATTGAGAATGTCATTCTCGATCGAAATAAGAAAAAATATATAGGATGTCTCATTTAAAAATCGAAAGTTGGGGTCATTTCCGGTCAAACCGAAAGTACGGCGAAGCAAGTAAATATGTCAAAAAATGTAAATTGAATTATAATACACAACCACCAAATTTCGTTTGTCTATTTTCAAGAATCATCCGGTATATAAAACAGGAAGATATACTTGAAATGGGAGCTCACCTCATATTGGTTGCACTTGCATTTGTTTACATTTTCAGGTCCAAACCTTTTGTCAAATGTCATTTCTTTGAAACAATTGAAATTAAAATTGTTTTTTTATTTTACCTCGTGGATAAATGAGATTTGGTCAAGGCTATTCACAATGAGTCGCACATAATAGAGGAACATATTTTTTTCTGAAAAATTATTCTTTGTGTCATTTATCGATGAATTAAATCAGTCACATCAGATTTTGATCAAAAATAATTTTTTTTCAAATGAAACCCTTATGGGCCACCTACCTGTCTCTCTAGAACATTCATTAAGGAAAAAATGATATATCATTTTTGTATTTCGGTGCAGTAACAAATTGCATACATTCAAAAATCTACAACTAGTTCATGAGTTTCCTTGCAGTTCGAATAATTTTTCAACTTAGTAGGCTGTGGAAAACAACATTTCTGAATCTTGTCAACTAATTGTGTTTCGCTGTGATCTTTCATTTCAACTCTCGAAAATTAGTTAACTTCCGGGAATTAGTTTAGTAGACATGTAAAATCAAAATTATAGGTTCACAAGAAGTGAACAGGTTGATGTGTTATTAATTTACGGATAATGTCTTGAAAACATTGTCGCCGCTTGTCAGTTATACGCTGAACGATACCCACACAGAAGACACCCACAAAGAATCTTTTTCAAAAATGTGGAGAGAAGATTCCCAAAAGAACCCAACAATGGAGAAGATTATCGTAAGTGAAGAGGCAGAAATTAATGTTTTGCTTATGTTGATTTTGATGCAACCGCTTCGACGCGATGTCAGTCGAGAAAACGCTAGAAGATTTAAAAAAAAACATCATTATCATGCTTATAAGTATAACTTACAAATTAGTTGTCAAGATTCAGAAATGTTGTTTTCCACAGCTTACTCAGTTGGAAAATTATTCGAACTGCCAGAAAACTCATGAACTAGTTGTAGATTTTTGAATTTATACAATTTATTACTGCACCGAAATACAAAAATGATACGTAATTTTCTCCTTAATGAATGGTAGGTGGCCCATAGGGGTTTTATTTGAAAAAAAAAAGAATTTTTGATCAAAATGTGATGTGACTGAACTGATTAACCAGTAAGTGACACAAAAAATAATTTTTCAGAAAAAATTAAGTTTTTCTGTTATTTGCGACTCATTGTGAATAACGAGGTAAAATAAAAAAATAATTTTAATTTCAATTGTTTAAAAAAAATGACAATTGACATAAGGCTTGTTTTGACCTGTTGAACTTGAATATGTAAAAATATACAGGGTGTTCCATTTGAAAGAACAAAGTTACTGGCATTTCCAGAAAAACCGGAAGTCCGCCATATTGGATTATAATGTGATCAAATCCGAAATGGTTGCTTATATAATTGTACCAAAATCCAGAAAAATCCGTTCACAAATGCAGAAGTTACAGGGGTGGCCCGATATTCTGTGTCACCCGGTATAGTAGCAATTTATTGTGGGGGAATGATTCCAATCTACATTTCATTTATCATGATGGCTGATTTCAATATCGATCTGATAGTTGCTCTCAAAATTCATTTATCAACGGCCGATGCCATTTGATTAGTAGTGTAATTTCAAATGTGAAAGATTAGTGATAATAGTAATATCAAACAATTATCAACTGATAACAATATCATCATACAGGACGAAAATGAAATGGCAAATAGCTTTAACCAATATTATATTAATGTTGGAAAAAAATTGGTGAACAAAATAATAAACCAGAGTCACCTCCTCCAGAAACAACTGAATATCTGCACTCCATGTTTTTGTCACCTGTAAGTGAAGCTGAAGTTCAGGAGATTATGATTAATTTAAGAAAGAGAAAAGCTCCTGGGTATGATCACATCATAGCAGAAATGCCCAAGGAAATACACAAAGAAATACTCAAACCCTGCTCAATGAAATTTTGAAATGTGGTTTAGGCCCTACTTAATTCAAAGTGTTTGTTTTGAGACCGATTTATAAAAAAAGGAAATGAAAACAAAATGGAAAACTTCATTAAAGTCTACATTGACAAAAATATTCGAAATTATAAAGGAAAAGAATGATATATCATTTTTGTATTTCGGTGCAGTAACAAATTGTATACATTCAAAAATCTACAACTAGTTCATGAGTTTCCTTGCAGTTCGAATAATTTTTCAACTTAGTAAGCTGTGGAAAACAACATTTCTGAAACTTGTCAACTAATTGTGTTTTGCTGTTATCTTCCATTTCAACTCTCGAAAATTAGTTTACTTCCGGGAATTAGTTCAGTAGAAATGTAAAATCAAAATCATAGGTTCACAAGAAATGAACAGGTTGATATGTTAATAATTTACGGAGAATGTTTCGAAAACATTGTCGCCGCAAACAATAAAATTAAGACTAACAAATTATTTCGATAAATTCAATATATAGGTTCAGAGAGGGAATGTCAGTACAAGATGCCATCTCATTTCTGACTTCTGAGGTGCGTTCGATTATAGACTCCTAGAGTAGAGTAAATTTTTCGAAGGTTTCTTAAATTTACTCTGGAGTTGAGTACTATTCATGTAATATTCGAACGGTGCGGAATTTATTTGGAGTTGTTCACAAGGTCCAAGTAACAGAAGGTTCTGACATCGGAAATATTGTTAAAAAAAAAACGAAAAATGACAAGAACAGTGAAAGTTGATGAAAACCGTAGGAAAATATTGTTGACAATAGCAGATAACTTTTCTAGAATCTTGTTCGCCATTTGTAAATTAAATGTTAGTATTCATAGTGGGGGATGACAATGGTAGATTCGAATGTCATGTGATGCTTTCGAAGCAGCTTTTTCAAAAAGAGGTCCTAGGTTAAGAATTCGAGTGGGCCACTATGAACTTGGCAGACCATATGTATCTCCAAGATTACAACTATTATCAGTGAACAGTATTAAACACTTTCACATAAATAATCTCTATCTTGGGTTGGCTGTGAGAGTGTGAGACACAGCATAAAGAGGTTTTCCGTTCCCCAGAGTTGTGTCAATTTTGTGGAGTTAAATAAACCCAGCTATTTTGTAGAGTTACGGGAGTTAACTCGGTAGCGAATACTCGGGTCTTTTCGAACGACAGTCTTATAGTAAAATATACACAACTTTACGATTTTCGAACGCTATTTAGTAAATTATACTCGATGGAGTTAATAATCGAACGCACCTCTGGTGTCTGCAAAGCCATTAATGGGAAAATCCTACACTGTGCGTGTTTCTGGATTTATCCAAAGCATTTGACACTGTTAGTCATTCTCAGCTGCTAGATGCTTTGGAGGATATAGGAATACGCGGTACTGCATATATCTGCTGAACAGCTACTTGGATGGAAAAAAACAATCTGTCTGTATAAACGATGAAGTGAGCCCAGAACTAACTATAGAATATGGAGTACCCCTAGGAACGGTGTTAGGTCCCCTATTGTTTTCGGTTTATCTACAGTGTGGCACACTTGAGATGAAGACACCCCTGTATCCCAATGGAATAGTATCTGCTCAAAATTGCAGATACTGGTCTACCAAAAATCCCCACTGGGTTAATAACTGTAAGGACCAATACTCTCAAAAAGTTAATGTGTGCTGTGGTATTTCAGGCGACAGAATAATTGGACCGTTTTTCTTCAATAGTACCATTAACGCTGAACGAATATTGAATTTTTTTGATAATTAATATTGGGAAATCATTGAAAATCTACCCCTCAATGTGCGACGAAAGATGTACGTTCAGCTAGACGGAGCTCCCGTTCATAATTCTTGGATGGTTCGAGAGTGGTTGAACGAACATTTTCCATCACGTTGGATTGGTAGAAATAGCCCATATGAACAATGGCATCCTCGCTCTCCTGACATAACACCAATGGATTTTTACTTCTGGGAAACAGTCAAGAATAAGGTTCATAAGTCTAGGCCACCAATTCGACAAGAACTTTGTGAGAGAATAAGGCAAGATTGCCGTGAATTAAGTATTCCAGAACTTAGGAGAGTGGCCAATAATAATAGAAAAAGAATTGAAAAATGTATCAGAATTTAGACCAGTTGAGAGATACAATATTTGAAACTGACTTCCAATATTAGTGTTTATTTCATTTCCTGTTCGAATTCGGTTCAGTAAACAGTTTTTCATTGTCTTTTAATTTTGACCGATTTTATCGTCTTTGTGGCTTTTTAGTAACAACTAATAATCAAAATTCGAATTTTTTCATAATGAATATTGGGTTTTTCATTCTTATTCCTACATTATGACGAAGTCATTGTTTTCGTAGCTTCTTATTCAGAACCATCAATTGAAAATCGGACTTGAATATGGAAATTACAAAAAAATTCAAAATTCGAATTTTCAAATAACTTTTTTCGGTATCTCCAACGCGAAGCAATATATCGATAATTTGCCGTTTTCGCAGGATTGCAGTAGGCTGGGTTTGAGGCTGTCACTCGGGCTGAGTATTGCGAAAAGTGCGGCCCATGAAGATCTACGTCTGTACCAAAAATCAAATCTCTGCTTTCAAAGATGACCAAAGTACAGGGGTGTCTTCATCTCAAGTGTGTCACACTGTAGATAGTCTTCTTACTCTAACGAGCAGTGGTACAATTATAAGCTTTGCACATGATACTGCGATAGAATATAAAGACACCATCTGGTCAGAACTCAAAAAAATGCTGAACAAGATTTGTCAAAAATGATAGACTGGTTCAACCATATATTTCTAAAAAAAATAAAATCTTCACGTTCACAGCTCATAAAAATAACTTAACTGAATATGAAAGCTTGTGGGTAAACCCTTGTTTATTTTTCTGATCGAAACATGCATTACATTTGTGATTATTTATGTCTCGGTGAAAATACACGTTAAACGTTATCATAATAATAAGTGCCAAAAGTGGCATTTTATTTTGTGAGTGCGAAACACAATAAAAACACTTTCAACATACAATATTTCCCGTACAACTTTTACTGATATTAAAAAAAAGGAAAAAAAAATAATTACCTTGTGTAGGATCTGAACCTGGATACGAGGCAAAAGACCCAGCCACTTGAACTAACAAAGCACTTGGCAATAAATTCCAGTATTCTCTATTTTCAATAATACTTACTAGAAATTGAAAAATAAACACAAAAAATATTTCTGGAGGGTTTGAAGATTCCCAATCAATATCATATCTGATGGTATGGCAAGTAGAATCAACTGAAAATTGTTTATTAGTGACCACAAATTTATAATAGTGCCTAGCTTCTGTGTGATTGTACCAATACAGTCAAATTTAGGCTATTTTCAATTCAAGAGTTACCAGGACAGAAGTAAAAGTAAGCTGTATCTCGAGAACGCCAGAAGATACCAAAATTTTGCAACCGCCATTCGATTCAGAATTTCCGATTTGGTAGGTACAGAGGGTTTCCAGGAGAAAGTAAAAATCGTCAAATATCGAAATTATTCTTATCGACTTTAATTTATACCCAAAATGTAGGAAATTCCATGGAGATTACAAAAATGTATTCATTATTACATTTCATGATGATAATTTCCATGCAATGATGAAAACAAAGTCAAAATTCGATATTTTGGGGGTGGGTTTTGCAGAGGTCCTGGAAAACTACCACTGCGAACTTATTAAAGATTTTCCTGAGAAAATTTCCATGGTGAATAGGTGAAAACAACAGGAAAACAGTGAGATGAAGTCAAATTTAGGATATTTTCGATTCCTCAAGAGTTACCAGGACTTCGAAGTAAAAAGTAGGCTGTATCTCGAGAACGCCAGAAGATACCAAAATTTGGTAAACGCCAATCGATTCAGAATGGCTGATTTGGTAGGTATAGAGGGTTTCCAGAGAAAAGTTGAAAGTTTTTTGTTGTGAAAAAATCACGCAAGGCCAGTACCCCTGAAAATCGTCGGATATCGAAATTATTCGTATCGACTTCAAATACCATTTTTGTAGAAAAAATCACGAGCTACAACTTTTGTTCCCAACATTTTCTGTATCTCTATTATTTTTGCAGCTACTGCTAAAAATAAAAATGATTAAATTTTATTTGTTTTTTTTCATATTTAGGGCCGTGGCATGGCAAAAAATTGCTGAATGGTTACTTCATACATTTAACTATCCGAATCCAGAGTTTCAGCTGTTTTGTAATTTTTGTTAGATTTTGAACTTTCCCAACATAATTATGTAGGCAATATATAGGCAATCAGAATTGAGCTCATGAAAATATGAAGAACAACCAGCAAAATAACCATACAAGGTGGTTGAATTGGAAATTGTGGAAAATCGAGAAATGAATTTCTTATATACATAGGAACATGGCGAAAGAAACATACTGAACAATTCTCCAAAAATAAGACCTAACGATTCTAATTGGTTTCATCTAGTTTTTTTCTGAATAGTCGGGAACTGAGCTCACTGTGTAGTTTCTTGTTGTGGTATGACACATAGTTTCAATTCCTAGGCGATATTGAATGAGACAGAGCCATCAAAGAGATAATGCAAGTTATATTACCCTCAAAGCATGTAAGTGTTCGATGGCTGGAATTCCTCCATTACTTGGGTTACAGCTGCGATAACGAGGTTAGCTGATCGTATAAAGTACTATCCCGGTATACACTCATTGTGGAAAGTGTTGACATTCTGGCATTGAATTATGTCACACTGTTGAACGGGGTCACTATGAAATCTGATATTTCACAGGTAGCACAATGTTTTGGTTGATCATTCATTTCAGCATGAAATGGATATACGGTGGACTGACAACTGATACAATGAAAGAGTTCTTCACTGAATTGTCGGCATTGATTCGTTTTTATAGATTGATTCGAAATGCAATTCTGCTCGCAACATCATCATTCTTGGGGTTCTGTTGCAATATTAATATCACGTGATTTGGACGTTTTCTGTCTATCCCTATCCTTTGATTATCACGGATATATGTTATCTGTTACGTCTAACAAAATCATTCCACCAACTTTTCCCGCTGGAAATAATGAATGCGGGTGGAATAATTTGTCAGTGTCTACAACCGTAAAAGCTCGTTGACAACCCATTTACTACATAATAATTATTTATAGGTACAGATTCAATTTTGTGAAGCGTACGTATTCTATAATTCAATTGTCGAGATTATGAAATATATTTTAGTCTGCCATGCAGCGGTGTTGATTTTTGTTTGTTTGAAGATAGTTTCGTCGATTGCAGGTGCATACTTGAGTAACAATTGAAATGCAATTTGGAATCACATCAGTTTCATGAACGTTTTATCGAGCTTCGATAGTATCAATGTTGATTCATGCAGATTGATGATTATTTCAAATATCTTTCCATTGCAAGCAGACTCATGGGTAGGTATTAAAGCTCTACTGAGGACTGGAGGATTTCAGTATTTCACATTCAAATATACTTGAAGGAGATCAACTGGACTCATGGTTGGCTTCCTTGCAGGACATTGTGAGCTAAAAAAACACATGGACAACATCGAATCGTGACATCTATCATGTTTTATATCTTTCCAATGGAAACACCAAGTTTCCAAAGAAATTTTAGATTTGAGACCATAGTGAGTGGTCAATAGCATAGGCTCAAATAAAACGTAGTAGATCGACTGAGATTTCTGATTGACCAAATTCACACATATCTTCAATCAATAATTACAATTCTGCCGAGATCACAACCTTCTTCCCTATTTTTTACCTGAAAACTGTTTTTTTTTGGGTTGTTCCATCTTGGTTAGGACTTCGACTCTGCCCGCTTCCTGTTATCCCGTTATCTCGATTTCCCTTTATCTCGTTTTTCCGATATCCCTTCACCGAACATTCAAAAAAACAATTAGCCAAATCGGTCCAGCCGTTGTTTAAAAAAAAAAAAATGTTACCCTGACCAGAATTCGTTTCTGTTACCTTCTGCTTGATAGTTGACATTGTGATAAATAAATGATTCGATAGTCTTTTTCTTCGCCAAATTTATTATACCGGGTAACAATGGAACTAGGGCCATGCCTATATCTCCTTCACTTATCCACCGATTTGAATGAAATTTTGTACATAGATATGAGACACAGTTTTTTGGATTGACAGACATATGAACACAAAATGGCCGACTTTCGGTTTCCCCAAAATAGCCACCAACTTCGATTTTTCGAATGGAATACCCTGCATGTTTAATGTTTTTCGGATTCTACGGTTCGAATAACATACGACAGTGTTGCCAAATTTTTATTTTACAATTGAAAAAAAATGTTTTTTTTAGCCCAGAAGGCCTTGATCAAGTTGAAATCTATACTAATTTACATCAGTAACTCATAGTAATAGTCATTTTATCGATAAGATCAATAACAAATCCTACAGCGGAAATTAAAATTTGCTGAACTAATTTTCAACGAAAAATTGGTTATTTTCAAATGGTACCTACCCATCTTGCCATTCGATAGAGAATTTAATTACCAATTCAACGATATACATTATGTATCATTTTCTTTTTGCTCAAAACTAAAAACGATCAATTATTGAATTCATACAATATTTTATACGATGCCCACAAATTCCAATGAGTTAGCTGTTTAGGTTCGATGAAATCAAAGGTAGCCGTGGAATCATGGAAAACAGTAGGTGAATAATGTCATGTCAAAAATGAAATACCAATTTTACTTGTCATCTCGAACAAATCGATATGATATTGGTATACGGATAACGCTGTCAATGCTAGTATGCTATACGCTGTTCGTTATCTGTTAAGACGGCACCCATCGAGGACCTATTTCAGGTAATTGGAAATGATGCGAAGGAAAGAACCAGCTGATCAAAACCACATACACTTCATCGTCAGTGAAGAAGCGGAAACTAATGTTTTCTGCCTCAGTGCGAGAATTGAAAATTGAATGTGGGATCAGCAGGGAAAGTGCCTGAAAAGTATTGAAAAAACAAATATCGCTCCTATAAATACAGTTTGCATCATAATCTATATGAAAATGACCCAGAACGGAGACTAACTTATTGTAATTGGCTTTTGCGTCAACAAGATTTGAATTGTAGTTTTGTCTCGGAGATACTGTTTACAGATGAGTCTAGGTTCACGAATAATGGTATGTTCAATAGGAATAATACAAGGTATTGGGTTCAAGAAAATCCTAGTTTGCTGAAAGACGGTAGTTTTCAAGAAAAACTTGGATTCAACGTCTGGGTAGGAAACATAGGGACAAGATACATTGGACCAATTTTTTTTTCGACGGGTGTTTGACGGGCCAACGATATCTACAATCATTAGAGAACTATATTCAAAATAATATCAACGATTTACCTGAGAACATCAGGAAAAATTTATTTTTTCAGCAGGATGGTGCAGAACCACATAATGCTTATATTGTTCAGCAATATCTTGGTGATACCTATGGGCAGAGATGGATTGGGACAAATGGTCCAATCAGATGGCCAGCCAGATCGCCCGATTCAACCCTTATTGATTTCTATTTATGGGGTCTCATAAAATCCAAAGTATACTCGAGGAGACCAGTTTCTTTGGAGGACTTAAGAGATAGAGTTGAGCGCGCATTTCAGGAAATTCCTGCTCACGAACTGATAAATGTGAAAAGGTGTACAATGAATAGAACTAGTCTTATGTGTTAGGGAAAACGGGCAACACTTCGAACATGTCATTGGTTATCAATAAATATAATGACTTTTCAATGGTTGTGAAACTCTTCTATTGAAAACAGGATACTGGTATTGTGAGTAATAATTTGTAGGTTGAATGTTTCACTGTTTCAGTCGTTTGATTTATTCAAACAGTTTGATTATATCAAAGTTATCTTTTCTGTAATCGGTTTATCATCATTACATGTTGTCAAGTCGATTATTTTTGGGTAATACATTGTTACCATTCTGAAGTAAAGTTTGAAAGAATGAATAGATGTCATGTTACCTACCTATTTTTACACGCTTCATGTTAGCTTCACTTGTATGTTTTTTGTTTGTTTGTTTGTTTGTTTGTTTGTTTGTTTGTTTGTAACCGACTCCTTTGGGCGCGATTTTGACCCACTTCCAGACGTCCGAATGATTTGAAATTTGGCAAGTGTACATAATTCCGATAACAATACATTGAAAAATTTTTGTGTGAGAAAAAAACAGAATGGCGGCTCCAATATGGCGTATGAGTTTTGTGATTATGGTCCGATTCGCTTCAAAATTGGTATTGGGGGTTTTGGGTCGAAGATTATGATCTTTTGTCAAAATTGAAAAATTCAAGATGGCGGCTCCAAAATGGCGGCCGAGTTTTGTGATTATGGTCTGATTCTATTCAAAATTGGTATGTGGGGGTTTTTGGGGTCGAATATTATGATTCTTCTGTAAAATTGAAAAACACAAGATGGCGGCTTCAAAATGGCGGCCGAGTTTTGTGATTATGGTCTGAATCTATTCAAAATTGGTATGTGGGGGTTTTTGGGGTCGGAGATTATGATTATTTCGTCAAAATTGAACGATTCAAGATGGTGGCTCCAAAATATCCGCGAGTTTTGTGATTATGGTCCGATTCTAATCAATATTGGAGAATACTAGTTAAAAAAATTTAATAATGATAATAATAGTTTGAAAAACTGAAAACACGCGCTAATAGAAAACTAAACTAAAAAGTCGAAAATAAATAATAGTTTAAAAAAACTTAAAAACACGCTTTCATAGAAAACCAGACTGAAAAAATAGAGAATAGGAAAAAAAAATATTTTATTTAAAAAAAAGCACGGGGTGCATGGTATCGCCTGGGCCAACAATTACCTGTGATCTGAGACATTTCTTACTCCACTGCCCTAGGTGTGTTATGTACCATATAAATATTGATACTATGCACCCACGCTTTTTTTTAAATAAAATTTTTTTTTTTTCTTATTTTCTATTTTTTTAGTCTGGTTTTCTATAAAAGCGTGTTTTTTAGTTTTTTTAAACTATTATTTATTTCAGATTGATTTCCTTTTGAGATGGCTTTTGAACAAAACGAAAGTGGCACATAATGTATATCGTTGAATTGATTTTTTCGTTAAACATATTATCAGAAAATTTAAATTCCTGCTGTAGGGTTTATTATCGATTTTATCGATGAAATTAGTATCACTATGAGTTACCGATGTGAATTAGTATAGATTTTAACCTGAGCAAGGTCTCCTGGGCTAAAAAAAAATTGAGAAATTATTTTTTTTATTTGTAAAATAAAAGTTTGGCAACACTGTTGTATGTAATTTGAGCCGTAGAATCCGGGCAACATCAAATGTACAGGGTGTTCTATTTGAGAAATCAAAGTCGATGGCTATTCGGGCGAAACCGGAAGTCGGCCATTTTGTGTTCATATGTCTGTCAATCCAAAATTGTATCTCATATCTATGTAAAAAAGTTCATACAAATCGGTTGATAAGTGAAGGAGATATAGGCATGGCCCTATTTCCTTGTCACCCGGTATACCCGAATTTTCCAATTTCCGGGAAACTTTCCTAAATTTTTTCTCGGCTATCACAAACCATAAAAAAAATTGCCAAATTGGTCCACCTTTTGGTTTAAAAAAAGAGATTATTATATAATTTTTTTATATTTTGATGTCTGTATATGTATTCATATTTTTCTTCTCCGTCAATATCAATAATAGAGTACGTATTTTTATATATATATATATATATATATATATATATGTATATGTATATGTATGTATATATATATATATATATATATATACAATGAAAAATGAATGAAGTTCATAAAATTAATATATTTCTTTGACGTATCATTAATATAAGAGCATCGGAAATGTTGCAAAATCCCCTCTTGACATGTACTTCGAAGGTTTTTGGGCGAGGTAATAATCCCCATGGACCCTTTTCCCCAGTAAAATATCCGTTCACGCACACACCCACACGTATGCACATAAACTGAAACGCTTTATGTTTTTTCATTCCCTTCCAACATATGTTATTGGACGCGTATACCTTCATTATTTCATTATCTCATCCTGACATCAAATAGACATCGGTTTTTTCCATTGATCATGAGTCCAGACATTTCTACAGTATCAGGTGATCCAGAGAATCCACCCATAGTTTCATAGAAATCAATGACATTTTTATTGAAAAACTCCTACACAGAAAAAAAAGTTCTGGATTTTTTCAATAGACATTGGGACAGTGAATAGTTCATTATCATGAAAAATTGTAAGTGATATGATACCTAGAAATGGTACTTATTTTTGGAATCTGAACGTTTTCTTGTCAAATATCAGGGTGGAAGTGATAACATAGCCAAAATCAAACCTAGATAATACTAAGCAACTTAAATTAATCACCACCTCACTAGAATGAATGAGAAACACCAATGAACACACCTTATATTCTATTTATTTCACAAAAGCCATTATACCTACAATGCAATCATGTGCTGGTCATGTGATCACTGAATTCCGCGTTCGCAATTGGCCCATAAGCCAACAAATCTCCAAATAATATCTTACAGGTCTGTAGTAAGCAGCATGTGATCCGTAGTTTGGATCATTCTGTATTGTATATATAAATTCCCCAAAATATTAATATTTCACTCCAAACTATTCTCACCGATGGAGAGATTTAGGGGAAAATTGAATGTCACCATTGACTTTCCTCTCGAAGGATAAGATAGGAGTAATTATGCAGCAGATAAGGTAGCTCCGTGTTAATACAACGTGTATGATGGATCCAACCATAATAACAATAAAAATAAATATACTTTATTGTCCGAAGATGGTAATCTTGTTTCAAATACAGGTATATGAAACAATATATTGGACGAAACAAAGTGTTTCCTGAAAGATAAGTGCCATGTGAAGTGGAATGAATAGAAAAATCGAATTAAACGGTTTTCTTCACATAAAGGATTCAATATAAAATTGAACCAGAAAATGGTAGATCTCAGGTGGAAAACAACTACTTTCCTGGCAAATACCACGCAGAACGTTGAATGATATTCACCTGAAAATCCATGCATACTTCCATATAATATCAATGGACATTGAATGCAAATGTTTTTTCTGATAAGTTCGATTATGTTTAATTTATGTCGTGTCACTACAATCGCATACCGGTTCAGCTGGCCCTCATCAGTACGGGATCAACCAGCAAGGTCAAGAACTCTGGCTGAAGTGAGAACAACGTAAACAAACCATCATCGAGCTTGTAACACCTATAGGTACGCCGGAAAGATAAACTTTAACTGGCGGTACTAGTGACAGAAAGAAACCTCCGAATCTCACTCGATAGGTTTCTTAATAAAGATTCCTTTCGTAGAGTAGCCCGTCTAGCATATAGTGAAGATAGTGCCATGTTCACATGGCATGTTCTATGGCACTTATCTTCACTATATGCAGACGGCTTCACCTACCGAGAAGGAATCTTTATTTAGAAACCTATCGAGGTGGGAGATTCGAGTGTTTCTTTCTGTCACTAGGTACCGCCAGTTAAAGTTTATCTTTCCGGCGTACCTATAGGTGTTACAAGCTCGATGATGGTTTGTTTACGTTGTGTCTCACTTCAGCCAGAGTTCTTGACCTTTGGCTGGTTGATACCGACTGATGAGCCAAGAAGCCTGAAACCGGTATGCGGATTGTTAGGTGAAAACGACATAAATTCAACATAATCGAGCTTATCAGAAAGAAACATTTGCATTCAATGTCCATTGATATTATATGGAAGTATGCATGGATTTTCAGGTGAATATCATTCAACGTTCTGCGTGGTATTTGCCAGGAAAGTAGTTGTTTTTCACCTGAGATCTACCATTTTCTGGTTCAATTTTATATTGAATCCTTTATGTGAAGAGAACCGTTTAATTCGATTTTTTTCTAAAGTGTTTCCTGTCATTCAATGGCAGGTTCAAAAAATAAAACCGCAAATATATACAATTAATAAGTAAATAATTATACAATCTAAAATATAAATAAATATACAATACGAAATAGTCAAACTATCATCAGATTATCGTCATAAAATTCTTGTAGAATATAATACGGTCTACTGCACAGTAGATTTTTTATATGTCTTCTAAAACCCACAATATCTACATTAGAGTCTTTGACTTCGATTGGAAAATGATTATACATCTTAACTCCGTTATAAATAAACGAATCCTTGATTAGAGAGGACGAAGGTAAGGGTAATTTCAAATCATTCCTAGAGCTTAGTCTTGTGGAATAATGAGAAGAAATGACTTCGAATTTAAGAATATGTTTCCTTATAAGACAAACAGTTTATAAAATAATAAAAACTACAATAGTCAGTTTCTTCATATCAATGAATAGTTGCCTGCATGAATCGCGTGGACCAATTATATCTTCCAAATTTTGAGGAACGAGTCCAGCAAATTGAAGCTACACGCTTCCCAAAAAGGAATACCATACGTCAAATGCGATTCAAATAAAGCGTAATAGGCTGTTTTAGCAGTAGGTACTCCAAGCTCCCTAGCAATTACTCTGATTGCATAACAACCGGAAGAAATTTTTCTTTTCACTCGTTTTACGTGTATATCAAAATTCAGTTTCTTGTCAATATTCAAAACCAGAAATCCAGAACAATCTTTATTTGCAATAATATAATTTTCTAAGTTCACATCGTGAATAGTAGATTCGAAGGAGACAATATTCGTTTTTGAGATATTAAATAATAGAAGGTTTGAATCACACCAAGACTTAACCAATTTTAAATCGCAACATATATTCTCGTTAAGATCTTCGACAATCTTAGTCTTCCACAACATTGTGGTATCATCTGCAAATATGTTAGTTCACCAGAAATGTTGAGATCTGATAGATCATCAATGTAAAGTAAAACAGAGTTGTACCTAGAACCGATCCTTGCGGCACACCCGAATCTATCTCATCGGTTCTTGTAATTCCATGAGTCTTCACTACTTGCCTACGTTCTGTGAGGTACGACTCGAACTAATCCAAAGCAACTCCTCTACACCCATAGTGATGAAGCTTTCGCAGGAGTATTCTGTGATTCATGCAGTCAAAAGCTTTCGTGAGGTCACAGAACACTGCCGCGGGAATATCTCATTTATGTCTGAGTAAAGCTCATGTAGAAACAAAAAAATTGCATCATGTGTGTTCTTTCTATTTTGCTATCCAAATTGATTTGTGTTAATGATTTAGTGTGAGCTGAGGAACTCATTGAGTCTTTTTTTGACAAGTTTTTCGATAATTTTTGCAAGGTTTCCACTCTTGTGTAATGGTATCCCAACTAACATTATAGGAAAATTATACCAAGCGGCTTCAAGAAGTCCGAATTTACCCATTTCTGACCAAATATTTTACCTTCAAGTACTAACTAACTACAAAGTTATAATTGGAGTTATAAAAACCATAATTGAGAGCACCAAATCTCCTTCAAAAACCAAAAACTTAATAGGCGTAGTGCGTAGTATGAAATTACTTGTTATGGACTTCAAATATACCTTCACGGCCTCATGGGTTAATAGAGTTATTTACTAGGTTAAATTTCACCTAAAGGTAACCAGCAAAATGTGTTCAAAATACTTGGAACTCTCAGGAAAAACCTTCTGGTGAATATTTACCTAATTATTACCTCATGTGTGTTCATATAGTCAGGGAATTGACAAGTCAGTAAACAGGTCTACTATATACTCTTTATTACCTATTTTGGCACCAATTAAGTTAAAGGAGTTGCCTGGACATTTCTTAACCTATTTTATACCTACTGCTCTATAATGAGGGCGAGATTACCACAATATTTGTCTAATCAGACTAAATGTCTACAACGAAGTCAAAGTTACCTGAAATAAAATCCTCAAAGTAACTTAGTCTATCATCAGATATTAAAGACCAAGTCGATTCAGATGAGGATGACATGATACAATTTACTTCCTTTAATTTTTTTATTGTGCCCTACATTCTAGAAATCTATAAAATGCCGAGCAAAATTCGAATAGAGTTAGTAAACCATACAGGTATACCACCAACTATTATCGATTAGCTGCCAGAATGAGAACAAATGAAAATATAATCCGAAACCATCCTATACTTCCGATGTCCAGAGATCAGAGCCATCATCTTCCACTCAGTCATCATCAACTACAGAAATTAATGTAGAGTAAGAAATTGCTTTTACCGATGATGATACCGGGGAAAAATATGGATCACAAGACGATGAGTTCAATGGGAATAAGGCACAAAGCTTGGAAGATAACCTCCCATTGTTAGAGGAGTTCAGACATTGGGCCTTGTCGCATAAAGTCTCCATACAAGCAATTGGTAGAACACTCTCCTTTTTGTTCCCACTTATGGGGTACATAGGAGTATTCAACTATGGGTGTTGCTTCACGTCTTTTTATGACGGCAACTATTTTAAAACACTCATCCATTATTGAAATAAAAACATGAAAGCGTTAACCTTAAACTTTGGTTAGGTCTCAGGTCATGTCGGTAAGAGATACTGAACAATGAATGGGCTGCGTTCAGAAAGCTTCGTCTGTCGCCAGCGGTAAACTACAGCCGCGACGTTTTCAATGATGCAGCGACAAAATGGAATTCAATGAAGTTCATCCTTTTGAAGTAAATGGATGAAAAAATGGTATTAAATACGCAAAAAATCAAATCAAATAGAAAATTGATTTTAACAAAAATAAGAGATTGATGTGTTGAAATGATGAGTTTCCATGGCTTCGAGAATTTTAAAACCAATCATTGTGGTTTCCGGAGAAGTAAAAATCAAGCGAATCATAATTGGTCGATTTTTTAATGGTATTTACAGTTGGCTGATAAATTGTATATTTCCGGGCACCGAATGCGGAACGCAGAAATGTCAAATCAAAATTATTCAGCCAATCACAACACACCATTTTATATTTGAAAAGTTATGATTGGCTATTTCTCTTCGGAAAGAGATTCCCTCATTAGACAATAACATTAATCATGGTTTCTATTCTGGGAAGATGTGCACTGAAATATAAATATCGCGTACTATTATCAACATTACTGATGGATTTGATATTTAATTTCAGAATGAACACTCATTACAGGGTTTTCTAGTCAATATCCATTTCTCTGAGTAACTATAGGTTACTTGGCCTTACCATTAACATTAGCAAAACATATTGACTTTTTCACCCCGTATTGACATTTGAGTGTTTCTGCACAGAACATAGAATAAGTAAAATATAAATTTATTATCCACGATTCGCAATCCATCCAGAGAACGAAACGTATAGACATGCATCCAATAACATATATTGTATTTCATCACGTGACCACAATGTGAAAGGGTCTGAAATCCCAAGATAAGGAAAATGGACTTCAAAGTCAGGAATAAAGGTTACTTTCGACTTTGAACAAAGTCTATGTGTTCTCATAGTCAAAATTTTAAGGAATTTCGACATATAGGTCCCATATGGAATCTACGCCATATTTTTCGGTTTGAACCGTTTCCGCCATTGTAAAAATAATACATAATTTTCTCGAATCGACCACATTTTAATGAGTGGTAGTAAAAAAATAGGTGAATATGATATGTACACACATACTTCATCTATAAAATCAGTTTTGAAGTGTTTGATGGAAAAAGTTGTCAAAGTAGACATGAATTAATGTTTTTTTCATACAAATCTAATAATTTGATGGGCCCACTTGTTTTAGACGAGTAAAAATCAACATTATCACAGAAAAGTTTGTATCGCAAATGAAATCACAGCTAGGTGTGGATGCGAAACCATCACTTATCGCATTATCTGCTATACGTTTATTGACAATTTTTTCTTCATACGCCATGTTCATGTCAACTTCAACGCTTTCACGCATAAGCATATAGGTTAAGATACACAATATACACTAAACTTTTATCATCTTCGTCTAACCTGCCATTGTTTGTTGTTTGTTTCATTACAGTGTTTATAACCTGAAATTGGTAAAAATGACTACATTTTTACCATCAGTCGACTAGTCTGGAGGCAATTTTACCTATTTATGCCTTCAACTTATAAGGAGAAATGTCTTAATTTCCCAAATTTCGACTTCTGAATTACTTCCATTTTTTTCCCCATAATGGTAAATTTAAGGTAATTATAACGTAATAATTACCTTCGCCAATTAGGGCGCTGACCTATTCGAAGGTCGAAATGACGTGAATTTTACCTATAATGTTTGTTGGGATTACTATTGTCAATTCTAGAAAAGATGGAAATATGCTATTCCGGAACGATAGATTTATTAGTGAGACTAAAGTATTGAGAGCCACTCTTGGAAGGTTATCGAACATTTTTATGGAAATGCCATCAAAGCCAGTTGCTTTTTTGTTTTTTAGTTTTTTATTTCTTTCACTACTTCCAACAATTCGTCAATATTTGTATGGTATAGTATTGAATGATTATCATTTTCGCTCTCTTCAAGATGTACTAGTGGGTCATGTGCAGCTATAGTGGAATAACTTATAGCGGACACTACACGGCTTACTGTAAGCACCCTTATGCAGACACATGGCACGAGTACAATGACTCCAGAGTATCACCGATATCACCTGAATTCGTTGTAAGTGGAGAAGCATTCGTTCTCTTCTATGAGAAAGAGGGCACCAAATCACACCTTCAGTTTACCATTATTATTTTTATTATTATTGTTACTATTTTACAGTTCACATGTATCAGCAGTACAGTACACACAATATTGAAATTGTAGTAATGATCGAATAATAAATAACTTTTTTCAGTCGTGTGACGTTAGTTTTTTGTTCTTAAATTGGTGAGTCCAAGCACTGAAAGCTCAACCCCCATTTCCTAGCGTTTAAAAACTTCACATTTTGAAATAATTAGCATCATTTTCAATCCTGGTGTAATTGAGTAATCTTCGATTCCTTCAAAACCTGATTTGACTTCAAACTTTGATTATTTTAGAACAACATATGTTGTTCGATTGAGGACGAAACAGTTTATCCGAGAAATCACTAGGGGGAAGTGCTATTCAGTGTGGATAATTCTGACTATATCACCCTGTAGATTGAATATCCTGTCCGTATATGGATTGAAGCGATTTGTCGACTCGAAAAGCTTCAGCAGTTACCTTCGAGCTATTTTCTGACAGGCAGTTCCTCTTTAAAATCCATCTTCGTGTGATATACAATTTTCTCCGATTGTTTATCGATTATTCCAGAGATGGCATGCAACAAACAATACCTGTTGATAACACGTCCATGAATAATGGAAGATTTGGATATCGAATGTAGTATTGAAGGCGTTTTCATGATGCAATATTCATCGTTTAGTATAATGTTCGTTATTTTGAAGATTTAACTTATCTATAGGATGTTTCGCATGACTGTATAAATTCAATCATGATTTCACAACACTAAATCAAAACTGTATGTAGCGATACGAAAAATTCATTCAAAAAAATTGCCATTATAATCAAATCTGCAGCAACGCCATATGGCGAGAGAGCTAACTACGACCTCACAATGACGGAACTTTTGGGAACAGAAAAATGTAGGATCAAATACAAAAAATCTGACAACTTCTCATTACTTCTGTTTACTTACAATTTTTATCTATGATTTTCCAGTAAGAACATATTTTTATTGTTGACACATACCTGTTTTTTCAATACAAATATCACAGTTACAAAACGGCTTACACATAACCTATGAATGTCAGAAACATTTATATGAATCCAATGAATTTGTAAGCTTTAGCATTCTTCTTCTTCTTCTAGTTCATTTTTTTTGTGCTCGGTTATATAACCATCTACACAGATCCGAGGGCCTCGTGCGGTAATACCTCACTTGCCCCCCTTCGTATGGCACCCTGGAAGTCTCACTCGAAGTGATACCACGAGTGCCCGAGCGCCCCTCCTTCCGACAAGTCCGTTGTCATCCAGCCTGGTTACTGGCGTAGAGAAGAAAGGGACTATTTCATATACAAAACTTTTTTCGACTTTCACAATTTTTAGATTAATTTTGTGTTGCACGTTATAAAACGGCAAACATTCACAATATACATTTACTTGACCTCCAACCAGTTAACGCCACATGTTAACCTCACCATGGTCAGAGGTAAGCTTTAGCATTGTATATGGCTTTAGTACATTGCAGTTTCACCTATTGACAAGTAGCGGTACTACGATGTTCCCAGAAAGGAACTATATGCATATCGGGTTAATAATGATACCAGGCTTTTCTTATGGAATTTTTTTATATTGTGCTCCCAACTGGGTACTTTATGCAATAGAGGGTTGAGTTCTTGATTGAGTACAAGAGCAGTGATAATCATTATGAATGAATCTGATTCTTTCGATTTTGGAACGACAGGAGAACTTTTTTCGTTGAAAATTCGAATATAACATGAATTCTGGTAAATTCATTCAATTTTAAATGTGATTCGAAAAATATCATTATTGCTGAAGGACTTTATCGCATTTTTTTTTTATTTTTCATTTTCTCTGTGAAATTTAATTCGCGGCCTTATCAACAAAGATCCACTCAAGCTTCGCTTTCGTGCTCCAATCAGATAATAAGACCGCAAATCCCACTCAGCAAAATTTTCAGGCAAAATCCCTAGCACTTACGATATTATCCCAAAAAAATAATTCATTTAATTACCCAAATTGGAGCAATGGCGTATGGTAAAAAACCTGGATTTCAACCTGGTAAATGCTTTCGTACCGACTTTTTTTTCACGAAGTCGAACCATAGAAAGAATTCCACATAATAATAATAACTGCAACAATGGTGATTGTTGAAAATATCTGTATTACCACAAGTGGGATGCTTTTATGAGTAGGAGTGAATTTTTCAATGGAAAATTAAAATTTCATGTCATTGCTACAGGTTCGATAATGAGTTGGTAAATATTTATAAAACACATTTATTGATTGCTTTAGAGCCACGACTTCATGAGAACATTCTCAAGGTGGAAATGAAGAATACTATCCATACATGACAGCTGCATTTTTCATAATGGAATACCTAATGCATGATTTTTTCAAAATAATCGCTTTATTTTCACTTCATTATAACTTTTTTGTGAGAAAAGTCATTATCATCTTGGTAACAATAGATGCATTGCTCTTTGTGAGATGAATACATAATAATTTAACGAAAATAATCGTCCTCAAACTAATGGATGATTAGAAAAATAATCTGAACTCATTAACCCCCCGGGAAGTTTATCATCCAAAATGAATGTCAAAGAGTGAATGAATTTGTAAGTCTGTTCAGTTTCGAAAAAAAAAAAAATACATAGCTATAAAAACAACAGTATATTGGAAGATGATCGAATGAATAACAAACCACCCAATACCAATAAAAAATTACCGAATTGATTAATTTTCAAGTTTTATCAGTTTTGATATGCATGCCGTGTCGTTCATCAACTTCTCTGGAAATTGCCTTATAATATTCGAATGTTTGCATTATTTTGGAGTATTTCTAGGATGACGTCCTCAGGGTAAATTACTGAATTTCCGGGTGGGTTCTACCAAAACAATCCGTTGCATAATTAATGATTGACTAACAACATAAATTCATGAAGACACGTGTTTTCTCATAATTATCAAAACAATACCTGTAAGTTCATTAAACATGTGGAACTTCTGCAATGGTTTCCATTCTTGTGGGAAAAAAATCCTACTCACCATTCGATTGAAAAATTTCCCATTTTTGGTATAAAAAAACCTTGACATAACTTCAGATTGTTTCGTAACAATGGATATCGTTATTATATTTCATCTTCACCGTACGTTTCTGCTAGACGAATTATTTTTTTCCATACAAATTGACAAAAATAATTTGTTTGCCATAAATACTTTCTTCGGAATGTTGAGGGTTACAAACCGAAATTTTTTATAGGGAAATGTTCTTTTCGCTATTCCAATATTTTTTCTTCAAGTTGTCATTTTCATTACTTCTCATCAAAAATCCATTGCTACTGCGATCTCCTTCAAACCATCCGATGCATTACTCTCATGAAAGTAAGGATATGTAGGCGATGCAGAAACGTCTGCAAACTCAAGGGATTTGCGAAAATATTAAGATATATAAAACAACCATTCAACGTTTTAATTACCTCTTGTTTGAACAAATTCCAGGGGAATTGCCGCGATGTGAATGCTTGAAAAAACAAAATGCCGCTTTTGAACAACTGCAAACCTCATTATACAGTCTCAGAAAAATACTAAGGGCACCATTATCATTCACATTTGATGAAATAAAGACAATATCCACCTCATTCAGACTCGAGTCCGGGTTCATCATAACTATTTAGTTTTCTAGATGTACCATAATAAACTAGTAACTTTTTGCGGGTATAAGCTTCTGCAAGAGTAATAAACTTCCACATGCACCAAATGAAAAATCCGAAAATGCAGATGTCATAAAGTAAGACCAACAAGTCGTAGTTTTTCTTCACAAAATCAGTTAAATTTTCATCAGTGGGCGCACTTTCCCCTCCATCCACTTGGTTTTCCGCAATAACTGTCGGCACTTCTGCTTCATTTTTTGCTTCATCGATGTCACCACCATTCACAGCTTCGGCAGATCCATAAAGAGTGGAACTTTCCGAATTTTCATGTGATGCTACTTCAAAAACATTCGTCTCATCGATTTGCATCGAACTGAAGGAGTCATCGTCCGAAATCTCGCCAAACCTCTCGATTACGGTGTCCACTTCCAGAGGGACATGGACTTTAACATTTTCCATATTTTCGACAGCACCTACCCTTTCATTCATTTGTTTCTATTGCATCGACTCTCGAATGTATGGAACTAATTCGGCAGATTCACTGGACAATAATTTGATGATAGAAATGAATATAATCCAGGTCCGCAACTGCCCAGGTGTCATCATCGTTCGAGTGGTCCCATTTCTTTGAAAATGGGACAAAACAAAAATTCCTTCAGAAACAAAGAACATGATTATTAAATCTTGTTCTCCATGGAAACAAGTTATTACTGACGCATACTGGACCTCGCCGAATATCCTTATCGCTGATACCCAACAAACATTATAAAAAAAAATTACCTCATTGCAACCTCCAACAAGGTTGGATCTCAATCCAGCGGAGGTTCAACCTTATAGTGGATTCACCATTATGATGAAAGATGAAAGTAATTGAGGAGTTGAAACTGGGAAATCGAGACATTTTTACCAGGTTCATATGGGTGAAATTGTAGTGGTCGTCTATTTATCACACATAGAGTGTTTTATCTTGATCTTCCTCCTGTTACTTTGATGAAAGGAACATGGCTTTCAGAAAATTATCGTCAGTCTAAACTCAATGTGAAGAAAGATTAATATGAAATGAGATACTACAGTTTGTTGTGTTATAATGTTGAGATTTACTCAATCCAAAAGATGAAGTATATTCATAATAATAATAATAACGTTTATTGGCATAATAATAGACAAGATACATATACAAAGTAGCAAATAAAAGGAATCTGCAAAGCCTAATGGCTGTGTGCATAATAAGTAATCACTTAAATAAAATAGTTTTGATGATTTTATATTACCTACTGCAATCAATATTCAAACCATACAATACTAAACAATAATAATTGGAAAATGAATGAATAAATGATAGTGTAATCCCATAAAAGAAGCCTTGTGCATGGGAAACACTGTAACATTGATCCACACCGTGTCATCACATATTATGGTGACAATTGCATGGTTTTTCTTGGGGGGGGGGGATATGAAGATGGAGTTTTTAGGACAGAAGTGGTGCTTTGGCTATTTATAAATTGGTGTATGTCTTTTCTAGGAATGGATTGGATCCATTTTTATATTTTATTTTTGAACATGTTGAGCGAGTTCAATCTTTTGATTACATTGGGTAATTCGTTATATAATTTGGGACCGAGGTAAGTGGAACAACTCAAGCCTATAGTTTTTTCCGGGCGAGGTACAATCATCCTTCTATTGGTGTTATGTCTGGTGTTGTACACATGGTCAGTATGCTTTGAGGTATTCCTATCTTTGTGTTGTTTCAATAAAATAATTCTAGTATAGAGCTGGTTGATGTCGAAAATTCGAGTTTCACTGTATAACAGTAAATACTTCTGTATTTTCTCCAGGTTATAGTTGACGTTGCTCCCCATGCTATAATACCATACGTTAGATGGATGTCAACTAGAGAAAAGTATAATGTTTTCAGTAAATTCAGGGGTAAAGTGTTTGATAAGAATTTAAATCTGTATATCATTGGTCTGAGTTTTTTTATCACATATTGTTTGTCCCATCTGAGGTGGTTATCTACGTAGATGCCAATGTATTTTATATTTTCAGCAGATTTCAGTGTTAGGTTCTCGTTGGAGTTGTTTTTCATGTGCTGCTCTTTGTATTCAGGTAAATATCTGTAGTAAGAGAAAAAAGGTACGAAGAATGTTTTTTTTTAACTTGAAGGTTGAAAGTTTATCATCAAGGTAGCCGAAGATGAACCCTAAATCCATCTCAGCAATCTGTTTCAGCTATTGCCAGTTTGCTGCTTCATAAAAAATTGCTGTGTCATCTGCAAATGTCGTTATCTTTCTTTTGATATTTAGCTGGAATGTGTCGTTTAGATATATATTGAATAGGAGGGGACATAGGATACATCTTTCATTCATGAATTTCTTGACATTGGGATGTAGTCGTTCAGTTGTAGTAATAGATTTATCTATTCAACGGGGCAGAAACGTCACAATCCAACAAATATGGAGTCGGTTCCATGATAGACCTACAAGTCGACTTCCTGGTATGAAAACGGGTACAGATTCAATCTTCAGAACGAATTTTGAAAAACTCTTCGAGGGGGTGTATACAAAAATGAAAATGAGTGATCAAGGAGATCTTAATCATGGTTTTCACAACATTAATTATGGATTTGAGGTTATTAGTTATTTAATCAACTAGTGTATTAATGGTGGCGATTAATGATCGAAATATTATAACGCGCTCGCTTCGCTCTCGCGTTAATGTTCGGAATCATTAATCGCCATTCTAATATAAGAGTTGATTACACAATTTTCAACGTGAAATTTTCGATATGCATTTCCTTCAACTAGGAGGAAACTCACAATATTTGAATTTTGAAATACATAAATTTGACAGCTCGAAAAGGTAATATGATTTGACATTTGAATAATATTCGAATTCGTGTATGTTTAGTTGCCTATATCACAATTATACGTTAATAGACCAAATCGACCATTTACAGGTCATTAATGGTCGATTCCGGTGTATGTTTGGTTGCATATATCACAATGATGCATTAACCTTTTCACTACGGGTACCTATAGATGGTAGTTTGTTTCTGTCCTAGAAGTTTACAATATGTTTTAAAACGCTTGTGCTTCACTGCGGGAGCCGTATGAATCAGCATTTTTTTTTATTGGGCACGAACTCCGAGACATTGTTTATCGAATTCATGTAATATTTTATTATATCGGCTTGCTGCAACACTAACGTTTCGATGTGACCTGAGCCTGCAAGTATTTTGGTTTTCAGGGAAATAAGTTAGTGTGTTTCAAACTTATTATTTCTGTAATTCCCTATTTTTATATGATAAAAATAACCTAATTTACAGAAACTCTTGATGAAAAGTGACAGTGAGGATGAATTTGAGCTAAGTGCATTCAATAAATTTGTATACATTCTTGAGTGTATATTTTATTGTAGTGAATTTGACTTATTTTTGTCAAACTTATATTTGTTATGAAATTGAAATATATTTGTTATATATTCTCAAGTGTAGTATATTTCACTTGGAAATTGAGAAAGTTCATTCTATGAAATTTTCATTGATCGTAACTTCCACCTATTGACAAGACAGAAGGTTGTTCCGATCCCTAAAAATTTCTTAGAATTTACTGTTTCCTTATTTCCAAATTGAGTATAATTGGTTAGTAATTTTCCACTTATTCAAGGCGAAAATAGCTGCCAGTCAAAAGTAATTTTGGACTTGACGACACATTTTGCACCTTTGCTCGGTACAATTTTTCTGTAGTGTGTACACACGGATGTGTTAAATTTTACGACAGCGGCCTACTTTTCTCTTTCGATAAAGTGTAAAAAAAAACTCATTTTGCAACTTTATTCTGTTGAGAAAAAATATTTCTTTATACTAACATTTCAAATGACAGCCATTTTTTCCAACTGCAATCGCTGCTGTTGCCGAGAGAAAACGCATAAACTCTCACTAAATGCAACAAACTGATCCAACCAATAACTTTCATGGAAATGAAAGGTAGAAATGGATCTATTTGAATATCTGAATATATTATTCACTAGGATATCAATCTTGAAGTCCGTTACTGATTTCTAAGTGTTCCTAATCTGTTTATTAAAATTATGTCTAGGTAGCGTTTAGCTTTATCACCTCCATACATGAATAATGAATGGACTATCGAATTTCAAGACGATAGTAGACTCTATCACGAACAGTATCAATTATTCTAGCCATAACAAAGAAAATATTTGATGAAAATATTTCGATTTCACTGAGGCCTCTCATTGATTTCATGAATTGGTTTCGTGGTTGAAATTTCAGGCAGAAATCTCAATGGAGTGCGTCGGGCCTTTTCCAAATTGGGCTGACGCACGGTCTAGATGAATGTTCCACTACTATAACGATTCATTCGATTCAGCGCATTTCGTTAGATTGCTAAGTTTTAGTTGATCTATTAGTAAGTAGAAATTAGTTCGAATATTTATTATTCATTTGAAAAGTATTTCAATCTAACAGAGATTTATTATTGTTCTTGCAAGTGGGCTATTCATTCCGTCATGTATCACTATGAGTCATCAAGATAAAAATCATTCTCTGCAATTATATAGTGTGTATTGTCCGTTGGTACGATTCAGTGGGGGCATTGTTTGATATAGTAGAAACAGGAAAAACTTCCGGGTACATACATGACATAATGAAAAACAATAGATGATATATTGCAATTCATTTTATTAATAAATATTCAATTGGTTCTGCTTTTTACGATACCCAAAAGTCAACAAGGCAATTAACTAGAAGGAACTTGTCACTCCACAGCCAACTTTGATTGTGCTATCATAACGCGTAAAATTATCATTTATATTGTATATAGTAACATACAATTATGGAACGTATATATGATAATATGTATTTTGGATTATTATTCAAATCTTGTTTCACTAGAGCACAGGAAAAGTAAAAACAATCAATTAAAACTATAAAACGCGAAAACGCTTCCGAAACTTGTCAGGCAAAACATGAAAGTAACCATCATGGCCATCTAAGTTTACCATTCCTAGCAACAGCCTACTATGATCTCCCTAACATGGGTATGTCACCAATTCATTTCTATCTTCGGCTGGCGCCTTCGAAAAATATTTTTATAAAATTCCCACCTCGAAAATTATTCATGCTCTACAGAGATTATTAATGACAATTTTTCCCTTATTTTCTTAGGTATTTTTGTTGAACCATCCTGAAAATTTCCCTTCCAAAATTTTGAAAATATATTATTTGCAGAATCGGTGTCACAAACCGTTCTCTTTCCATTCCCTGGAACGCAAGGGTATGGGGATGTGTTGTTCCTATTACAATCACAATGAACAACTTGGTTACAGTTTCCGCCAAAATGAAAAGTTAGGTGTTTTATTAAGTAGTTCTAATCCATTTTTCCAACAGACACTGGAGATAGTTTATTGGACATTTTTGCGAAAATTCGAATCTGAATGAGATATGTGTGAAATTCTCAGATTTTTTTTGTCGCATTCCACGATTCAGTTCATTTTTAGTAACATTATCAAATCGTAGCATGTTAGCAACACCTCCAAAATGGGTGTGGATTTACGCCATTCATTTAAAATACCAACCAATTTGGAAAATACAGCATTATCTAGGAAAACTTCCATCATAATTATCGAAATCCATCGTTTCATTTACTTTCAAGCTGAAATTACACTCAAATGACCTCATGAAATTATTCCAGAGCTGAGTTGATTACGGAAACACATACAGTGATAATGTATTGTGATTATTCTGAGCAGATGGAGGATACACAGGTCTTTAAATCATTTGAATTCTCAAATTGTCGAATATGGAAACTCTGTAGGAAATTGTTCATTAAAATTCATGAATAGCCAGAAAATCTCTATTTATTTGATTCCATTTTTGGTATGGTATTTTAAACAAATTCTCGACATATCAGGTTCAGGTGCAACTCATTTATTGCATTTCGATTTCCGGAACGAAATCCACAATAGAGAGGGATACAAATAAAACTATTGTATGGCTGAATGATCATGCTGATTGAAAACAACTTGCTGGTTTGGAAAATACAGATGTATAGTTGATTCTCTGTGAATTGATCTCGAGAAATGCAAAAGTCAATGAGTAAATGGGATTGAGTTAAAATTCCCGATTTTTGCATTAGGAATATGGACACCCGTAGTACTTTCAAGGGATTCCAGAAGTTGTTTTATTTTCCCTTCGAAGAATATTTCCACTTCATGCAAAAAATCATATGCCTGCGTGGGCTTTGGGTAAGTCATATTTTTTTATACGATTCTTTTATCAATTCAAAATGATCCATGGTAGTGCAGATGGAATTAAAACAAAATCTTCGCCCAAATTATGTTATTGTTAATGGCGTTCGCGGAACTACTCTAACTCTTTTCGTTCTTGAGATACGACCCACTTCCAACTGAAACTAAATTAAAGGATCCATACACTACCTATATTTGAAATGAAAGATCCATTTAATATCCAAATTTGAAATGAAGAGTCCATACACTACTGGAGTACATATTTTTAGAATCTCCATGATGTTTTCTACATTCTGAAGGTTATCGGCCGATTTCGTTTTTTTGATGAATTTTGAAATTATGAGATATACTGAATTAACCATTCTGAGTCGAATGATATTCGCGGAATTACTCTAACTCTTTTCGTTCTTGAGATACGACCCATTTTCAACTAAAATTAAAATGAAGGATCCATACACTACCTATATTTGAAATGAAAGAACCATATGATATCAAAATTTGAAATGAAGGGTCCATACACTACTGAAGTACATATTTTTGGAATCTCCATGTGATTTCAGGTGACGAATCGGTTGGGAGGCTAATTATTATGACATTTTCATTCATTTATGCCTTCGACCTGTTGGGCAAAATGTCCTAATGTCGATGTTATAAAATTCAGCTTCGCTAAATTCAGCACCGACCCATTCGAAGGTCAAAATGACGTTAATTTTGCCAACCATGATTTTTGTTAGGATACTTCATGCATTGTCTCACAACTTCCTTCAGTTCAAAATTGAAACTATGGAAGAAAATAGAATACTATGATGGAAAAATCAACAGTTTCAAATGTAAAGTTATTCAAATATTTCGATGTAGTTTCAACTCCTCAGGACTTGAAATTTGGAAATTCCTTTTATGTAAAAATGTCAACCTAGTGCGGAATTTCGGTTATCTATTATCTCTATTCTTTGATATATATAACCTGTTGTATAATAGTGTAGTTTTCACTTCCTGGGTTCACATGAAACTATTTTGATCTTAGGATTAAACAAACTGACATTGACCTATTCTTCTGTTTTGAAAAATAAATTGTTCCGGAAAAAAACATTAGAGAATTTCAACTCCTTGGGATTCGAATTCGGTTGAATCCTTTCTTGGTAAGCTTGTAAACTATCTACGTATACCGTCTGCAGTGCAAAATTTGGACAGAACAAATGATTAATTTCAACAAACAGACAAAATAATGATGACGTATTTTGCCGATATTTCTCTAATTGAGAGTTCAAATATTCAGTATGTACCTTCTCCTGTATGTACAGCGGTTTTGACTCGGTCATGATAAATCAGTCAGTATGGCAATGTTATACTTAGATATTGGTCATGAAACTTGTGCTCCAACGAAGTTTTTTTTCGGTAGTATAAAGGATTCCAAAACCCGAATAGAGTAGACTCATGTGAAGTGAGATTCATTCTGAATAGAAGAATAATAAAATAAAAATAATAAGATAAATATAACTGATAAAAAACCTTTCTAAAGACAAGCTTTTATTTGAGCCGTGTACTAAAACGTATAAAATAAGTTCAAGTCATCGCTGACAATGATTCAATTATTTTTTGTTGAATTATTTGGTTTCAAAAAGCTTGTCGCGCGAATTGTTCATAAAAGTAGGTATCAATAATTTGATTGGGCAGTGATCGGTTGGAAAAAATTAAGCGACAAGCTTTTTGAAACCAAATAATTCAACAAAGAATAATTAAATCATTGTTATTGAATTCTGTTGCAAAATCGTTCTGGATAGGTAAGTATATGCTATATTTGTGAACGCAATTTGGTGAATTTGGGAAACTAACCCGTAACAATATTATCAAGTGGTCAAAATTCATTTTGCATCACTCCACGGGATGGATTCATTGAAATTAATTTGAACAAACAAAATCACATTTCATAATCACTTTCAAATATACTGCAGTAATTCCATCATCCGAATTCAATCACTGCCTCTTCTGATTATAACGCATATCAATAAAATCGTTCAAATTGCATCAGGGTTCGAGGTGGATAATTTTAAATTAAACGCTGAAAATATATTTTCTACTTTCCAAGGCGGATCCATTGAGTTCTATACAGGGTGTTTCTAAATTCAGTATCAACATTTCAGGGGCGTATTTTTCAGGTCAAAATAAGTCTTTTTTTTCGTTACCGATCTACAGAGCGTTAAAGATTTTTTATTTTTTTCTCCATATCTCTTTCAGTTTTTGATGAGTGATTGTGAGAATCTTCAGGGAGATATTTTTTCAGGGGTCAAGTCTTTTTTCGCCCCATAAATTTTTTTGTAGTGCACCGCTGGTAGATTCTAAATGGAATGGATTCTTTGTTTTGTTTATGATTTTTTCTGTCTCCTATAATTTTTACGCATCTGCGACCGTTATCGAGGAAAAAAGTAAAATAATTCGCTAGAGTTAATAACATTTTTCAGCGAAACAATGAAAAAGAGAATTAGTGGGCTTTGACTGCTATTTTCATTTTGACGTTTAGGTTTGTTTTGGAGCATGTGCCATTATTTGAAAGTTGGTGGATGTCTCATCGCGTATTTGTTTAACATTAAAATGGAAAATGAACCATATTCATTTGAACATCTGGCTGACATCCATTTTGTTTATCCTTTTTACCGACGAAGCTCTCTTCACACGCGACGGAGTAGTGAATTACCACAAAGTTCATATTTGGGAACTAGAAAATCCACACATGATCAGACAATATTGACACCAGGAACAGTTCAGCGTAAACATATGGGCAGGAATAGTAGGAGATACTTTAATTGGTCCTTTCATTTTACTGCGAATTGGGCCCACACGGTCACCAGATTGAAATCCGCTGGATTTTTATGGGGACATGTAGAGGGCCTAGTTTATAGTGCAGAACCAGTGCCTTCCATCGAAGTTCTTACTGAACGAATTATGTATGCCTTCCACACCGTGAGAAATACTACAGGAATTTTAGAACGCGTACGGTAGTCTATGAGAAGAAAAGTGGAAGGCTGTATCGCAGAAGGAAAAGGGCATTTCCAGCACCTTTTATAAAAAGGTTCGTTAGGTTTCTTATTTGTCAGGTAATGTTTGAGGAAACTTGTAATTTGTATCACAAAGCAAATAAGTAGCGTTTTTTGTTTTCATTGTGATAATAGGTTTCCCCCTTTTGTTAAAAATTGCAATTAAATTTTTTCTCGATAACAGTCGCAGATGCGTATAAATTATAGAGGACGAAAAAATGTATAAACAAAACAAAGAATGCAGTGCATATGCTAGAATCCACCAGCGGCGCACTACAAAAAAGTTTATGGGGCGAAAACGGGCTTGACCCCTGAAAAAATATATTCCTGTAGTTTCCTACAATCACTTAGCATACTGGATGATGTAAACGCTAGACGTGATCTTTGTTTCAAATTTGAGCTCAATATCGCAAAAACTGAAAGAGCTATTAAGAAAAATATAAAAAAATCGTGAAACTGCAACGCTCTGTAGATCGGCATATTTTTGGAAAAAAAAGTCTTCCTGAATAATACGCCTCTGAAATCTTGATACTGAATTTTGAAACACCCTGTATATAGCTCAGGATCTCCAGCAAAGTATATTGAAAAATTATTCGTAAACATGTTCATTCTAGGGGATAAGTCTCAAAGTGTAGAGACGTATTTCAGGATCATATATTGAATGAAATGGAACTTCCGTAGGATGACGCTCTAGCAGAAATCAGAGAGGAGATTGGGCGAAACACGATGCAAATATAACGATTGAATGTTTTCATTGATAAAAATGGATTATTGAAAAGGCACAAAAAAGTATCTTCTTGTGTTTATATTCAACAGGAAAAAATCCTGGGGTGCTTATTTCCATCTTCAGGATAGCGTACCAATAAGAAATAAATGGAACATTAATAAGACCGCTGTGGTGTACGTCTGTCTGTCTGTGCAGCTTTATAAAGATTGAGTAATCTCTGGACTTGAAACTAAAAAAATATCTTATTGATAATTTTCGAGGGGTTTGAATCTTCTTCTTCATAGCTGATCAATTAAGGTTTCAATTGGCAAGGTCCAGTCATGAGGATTCGAAAAGCAATTACAAGTAATGGAATTGTCATTATAGTTCTTCTGATGATTTGATTCATATTTCATGAGACGTGTGTCTTTAAGAAAACGAGAATTTACTCAGCATCTGTGATTTTTCTGTGGTGTTCGAGGGAAAAGCAATTCAAGCTTTTTCGAACCGTATATCTCAAAGTGATTTGGGAAAAGTATATTTTGTTCACGTAAAACAGTAATTTATTTTGCTTACGCTGTCTGGAGCGTGATGAACATTCGGATAAATAACGCTTGGGCGTACTGTACTTATTTTCGTAACAATATATTTTGGCTTTCTGTAGAATCGTGGCAAAACAAATTGTACACTAGGATTTGAATATACCCTGTGTCACTCGAACAAACTGTAGTCATTAAAACAGACATGTTCAGCAATCTTCATTTGGCAAAAGGAAATATCAAATCCACCTTGTTTTCGTTTCCCGTTATCTGAAATGGTACGAAACCCTGAATGCGCGTGCCACGCTAGCACCTCACCGTTGTTTTGTTCTTTCTTCTGGGGTTCGGTGATATTCCGGAATGGGTATCAACAATACTGAATAAATAATCACTTTTCATTCCCTTGTTAACGTGATAGCCTTGCAACAGCCATGCATGTGCGAAACTAGTAATTATTTGGAATATTTATAAACGCATGAATATTCTTGTGACAAATTATGAGGAATATATGAACATAGACTGAAGTCACGAAATGAGTTTTTCCTGAGTATCGGAAACAATTTTATGCAAGCCGTTCCGACTGTTTTCAGTTCGTATTTTCATATGCATTCCTTTTTGGTTATACTCAATTCCCAGGGGTCGTGAGAGGTTGAGAAGAGCAGAAAATTCTCAGGGCTGGAAGGGATTTTTTGAAATTATACAGCGAGTTTCGAAAAGTTTTCACCATATGGAAAACATTTTGTATCGTCCATTTCTCAGAAAATTTTATGAATGATAAAAATTACAGCATTGCGGACAACTTGCATTTGAGTTGTCAAAATACAATTTTTCCATACGGTTTACAAGGGAGAACAAAAAATTGGAATTTTGATCAGAAGTCAACTACCCTTATTTTCGACATCAAAAAAGTTTATCCAGAAATGTTGTTTGCAATTGAAAATAATTTTCAGAATTCAAATCACAGCCACCTACGCAAAAAAACCGGGGGTAAAAAGCCTGAAACCGGTATGCGGATTGTTAGGCGGACCCGACATGAATTAAACATAATCGAGCTTATCAGAAAGAAACATTTGCAATCAATATCCATTTATATGGAAGTTTGCATGGATTTTCAGGTGAATTTCATTCAACGTTCTGCGTGGTATTTGCTGGGAAAATAGTTGTTTTTCACCTGTGGTCTACCAATTGTGTTTCAATTTATATTGAATCTTTTGTGAAGATGACTTTGAAAACTTCATTTTCTTATAATAATATTTTGTTGCAAAATTTGACCCAATTTATCATTTGTACTAGAATACCTACACAAAACAAACAAATACTTGAAACACATTTCTCTCTCCGCTTTCTTTTATTGTCATCACATACATTGAAGTGATCGTGAACTTGCAGATTTGTATTATTCAATTATTTAGCATCAATTTATTTATTTATTTAGTTATATCATTTTTTTCTTTGTATTCTTTTTGGTTCCCCCAACCAAAGAGAACGTAGAAGTCAACTTTTCTATATAATTTTTCAGTCCAACTAGAGCTTTTTCCTTCGTATATAATTCCACGGGAGTTTTCACCCTTAAGATCTCGTTTGGTCAGATTACTAGAACATTCATCATTCTCCGCTGTGTATTTTTTATTCAAAGAAGGGTTGCATTTTTTATTTTTCCCATTTCCCTGGACAATCCAAGACAACTCGGAGTTACTTAGTTTCTGAGCATTTTCTTCACAATTGGATGAAGTTCTATTGGATCCTTCATTGAATTAATGATCCCCCTTCGTTTCAATTCCAGTATGTGAGCTTGCAAAATGTTCTACTAGTTGATTTTTTGGAATATACACATCTCTAGGTTCAATCCCCTCTCCAGTTAAGTCGAAAGAAATAAATCATCATCTGATCCGTTCTCATCTTTTTCTAAATTTTTTTCATCGAGTTCTAAATTTGTTTCATTGAGGTCTCCATTCGAATATAATATGCTTATGTGGTTGTCATAATATTCAGAATTTTTATGATCAAGAGATGGAAAAGCATTATTGTCAACTATAACGTTGGCGATTTTTTATTTTTTTTTACGTTTCATCCAAACATATTCAATTACTCTAGATGTCTGAGAAGTAGAATAAACAACTACATGACTGGTATTAGGAAAACTGTATGATTCAATTCCTTTTTGGACATAAGGTACATTAGTCTTCATAGTTTTCTGATGATTAAGTTCATACAAAGATTTTTTCTTGAAGGTGGTGGTAGGAAAATATTCAGCTTCGGTTCTCTCAATAGTAAAAGCCAAACCGAGAGTTTCTACTTTCACTAAATCATACTGATAGTTATTATGGACATACATACAGAGTGAAATATCAAATTTGCACCAAAAAACTAGTAAAAATGTTCAACAAACGTCGATATTCTCGTAGAAATAATAGATTGGACCAAATTTTGCATCAAAATATAATTATAGTAATATGAGGGAAGCGCCTAAGGTACTAGTGCTCATAAAAAATTGAAACAAAAATTTGGTTGCGTTGGTTTCTTATTCCATATCTGAATATTGTTTTAAATGAAAATCTAAATAAATCTTTTTGATAATGTCGAAAAAAAAAGGAGTACCTTCTCCTGATCAACATAAGTATATGCAAGTATCCCGCAATGCATAAATTTTTATCAAGAATAAAATTTTCTGACAAATGGATGATAAAAAAGTTTCCCATATGGTGCAAACTTCTTGGAACCCTTTGTATAAAGTGAAAACTCGAAAGGTAAAATCAAAAGTGCATTGGAGATGATGCGTTTGAAAAATGTTGATAACCGCTTTCTATTTAGATAAAACCCCTGCAGTTTCGCTACAAAATACAATCACATACTGAGCTCACACACTCTTTGATTCATGGTAGAAATATATATCATCTTGTGGGAAGAGCAAGAGGATTCATTTCCAGCACTTGCGTTATTCAATGGAATTTCGATCCAAAAATATCGCAGATGATTGAATCATCATTGTGAAAATATGCCCACGTATTATTCCAACGGCAACAATATTCGATTATATATTGCATTTTTGATTATGTTTATCGAATATCGGACGAAGCCAACCAATAACATGTGTTGTTGTAGTATGCTTTTCCATTGTTTATTTCACGAGAGCAATGATGCTGATATTGAAACATTGTAATTTTTTTATTAATTGTTGTTCAAGCAGCCGTTACGGATTATGAATGATTTTTTTTCATTCTGCTTATTTACGTTTGATGCACTGAATCTTCGATGACTGAAAATACTTAGCAAATCCTTTTTGAAAACAGAACCATGGCTCGATTTGGAATTCATAACCGGAATATATAATTCTTTAGACAAGCCATTGTTTCCAGAGTTCCTAACTTTACACAATATACCTCAATTTTTTAAATTTGATTATAGCTTTTGTTTCCATTGCATCCTATTGAATTGTGCACTTTATATATATTTTTCCATATTTTTTTTCTAAACCTATTCCAACGCGGAGTGAAATCAAAGAGTAGAGGATAGAGAAATCACTTGCCCTATTCATGAATGAAATAATAAAATTGTGTTGGAATCCTTGAAAGTTGACATTCAGCCTGCCATTCGCGTTTCATTCATAAAATTCGAGATCTGGTTTAGTTCAGGTTTAGCCAATCACGAGCCAGAATAGCACGTCATGTGACAGACTGTAGAATGGGAAAACGCTTCGAATATTTTCGTATTTGCAAGATCAATAAAATAATCATGTATTTGAGTAGAATTGGATAATTATGAGACTATATTGTCATAATCAGTCAAAAAATTTATTCCGAGATTCCTTTGATTGAAACATTCACATGTTATATATATTTTTATGGTGATCACTGCATTCCTAATGCATTCGATGAGTTACCTTATTGACAATCAGTAAGTGTATTCCATTGTTTGTCATTATTGTTCATACTTATTTTGGAATATAAGTTGATTGTTACGAGTATATTATTATGAGTATACAATACATGGGAAAATCCCTTTCGCTTTCTGAAAAATCTATATTCTAGTCTAAGTGAGCGCTGCATTGTTGTGACATATCTAAAGCCAGGGTTGAAACGATTTAAATCAATTCATGTAAATACATGATTTTAATGACATGATTTTTTCAATTATAATCAAAATCAAAATTTCTGATTAGTTATAATTAAGAGAAAATAAAAACTTATATTATTATTATATTATTATAATATCGAAAAAGTTAAACCACTGTATCAAAATAATGTTCAGGTCATTGTAGTACTTGTACAAAAAAACAAATTTTGCAGCTCTTTCTGTTTCTAACCGATTTCTGAGTTTGGAATGGACTAAATCAAATGTTGAGAACATTATCTCGACTGATGTGAAAGAAGCAACAGCACAAAATTATCGTTTAATTATGAAGAACTCTTTTTGAATAATGGGTTCATTTTGTTGTGACTTCTACCAGTCTATGGGTTTTACATTCTGAAGAATATCTTCATGGTACATAATATCAGTGAAAGGTGCTGATCTGGCAAGGAACTTGATTATGAATGGTATTAAACCACTATTTGTCTATAATTCTTTAACAGCTTTTGAAGCAGAAATCACGCGTTGACAGGAATTTGAAGGATTGAGCGTTTTTCGGCAGGAACTATCATTCGACAACTATTCATTGAAATTTGAAGAACGGTGGGAAAAAAATCAAAAACATTTTGAAAAGAGCAACTTATTTTTAGGAAAAAATCAATAAAAATATAAAAAATGAAAAAAATATGTTTTTCAAAAAAATCATGATTTTTTATGTTTTCCAAGAAAATTATGATTTTTTTAGCTAAGCTTCATCTCTATAGCTTCAGAGGACGAAGCTTCAATTGGTTCGAGTTCTCTCTGAGTGAACGAACCCAAATTGTGAAAACTGATAATAAACCTTCATAGTGAAATACCTAACTTGTATTTGTATAAATGAATTTGTATTTCCTCTGAACTACCTTTGCCCATTGTAATAATCTTTTTCGACTTGTGATTGTAATTTAGTAACTAGCAAGTCAAATATTTTTACTTTTATATTTATTTTTTATATCATGTATATTTTGTACAAGAATTTGCCCATGAGATGACAATCTTCCGACTATAAGTTTATTTGATTTGGAGATGAAAAATTCTAAATATAGTGGATATTTTTTCCAAAGAGCCATGGGACCCTCTGTGACGGTTCGGATATTCGGATATCTTCATAGAATGAAAAGTCCACGCTTACTTGGGAAATTCATGTGTTAAAAAGTGATAATCATATTAATAATAGTCATTAGCCTTATCGATCTTGGGAGTGGGCCTTGTTTTTCCGACCAACTACGTGGTTAAGATCGCCCTCCTTCTCCGATTATCTCATGCGGGGGGTTACTGAGAAATAAAAGAGGAGCTGATTCAGCTGATAAGATAGGTGGAAGCAGCCTAGACAGTCACAGATTTCTCAACTCATTTTATGATATCTACAATGAATTCTCTGATTTTATCCAGGTCAGAAGATTGTTAGAGAGGTGGATAGTCCGGCAGAGTGGGCAGTGAATGGCTTCGTAATAGTTTGTATCGGAAAGTTTAATGGAACATTGTCATCGGGGACATTTCCAGTCCCCTCAATTGTCAAGTCAATTCATCGTCTAGAGACATCAGTCCACTCTCCTATCTTTTCTCCTTCGTGGAAGTTTCCATGATACCAAAGAGGCCGTTTGAAGAGTAATCTCCAGGTAGACTTTAAGAAAAATCGAGCAGTCAACTGATTTTTGACAGACAGATATAAATATTGCGCTAAATTTCAAGGATTTTATCTCATTTTCACGCCAACTATTCTGTGCGGGATCTTGTTCGTAGAATTATAATCTTTGATAAAATATCGGTATCGGTAATCGGACCCATTTGGGGGGCCGCAGTTCTCTTAGTTCGATACCTGAATTCAAGTTGGTAGTCTCGAAATATACGTATTATATAGGACTTTGTGCCAAACCTCAAATTTGGATTTCGATAAATTACGATGATATTCGGGTGTCTTCATTTCGAATGAATCACACTGTATACAGACATATATTATCTCACAGTTCATTGTATTTTTTTTTAATTCAATGCGATCGAAGGGACTCGAGATTTTCACGAATGAATTGCCCCAATTATAAAATTCATGAGTCCAATGTTGGACGGGAGTGAAAAACTCGAATCAAATTTCTATCTGAATTGAAGTAAATATAGCAATGAAATGAAATGGGGCGTAAGGAAAAGTGGATTGACGTTAATCCATGTATTCAAATATTAATTAGTAAGCTTGCGTTTCTGAAAGCGTTCGAATGCCCCTTGCTGTTACTTCGGAACATCTCCATAAACAGAATTTTCAAATAGTCTTACACCAGGTTTGTTCATAAAATCATGCTGCAAAATATTGAATCTGGGGTAATTGAATTCCAAGTATATTAATGTTCATATGTGTTTCATGGAATCTTGTCTCAATGTTCCTCATTTTCTTGAAAAATGCCAATGGAATACCCATAATGGATAAAAACAAAATTGTATGATGTCATATTGATGGAATATTGTCTTTATACTTGAAATTAATGAATCTCGGTGTTCTGATCCAGAAGTATTGGTCATGAATATTTGATGATATGTGCATGATAGCAATTGTGAGATATTCTTGATTTTCTTCATTTCCATGATATCAATGTATTTTTTTATCATTGTAGATCGTATTCGGTTGTCAAGCAAACATTGAACATCGTGACTCTCCTGTGACTATAGTATTTTCACATTAAAAGAGAATTACGTATTTTTTGGTGATTTTGTGTATTCATTATAATGAGATTGTGATTCTCAAGAAATTACTAAAATATCGATAAAACTAGAGGGATTTATTTTTGAAAGTTGCCTACTCTGTTGCCGAATGCCCAACAAAATATTTGTCTGACATCTGTGACTTTTAATACTCACTTTGTGTGATATTTTATCCTTTCTGATGATTATCTTTCTTTTCAGTACCAATCTATTACTCCAATGAAACCTGTGAATTATCAATGTGAACATGCCTAATACATTATCAAAACAGTGTCAATGAATAGTAGCTTCTTCAGTGGCTACACTTACACTGGCTGCTATTAGAGACGTAGGTTATACGAATCACATCTATCTATAAGAACTTAAGTAACATTATACGATGAACATATTTTATAAATGATAGGTTGGATGTATATATTTGTCTGTATTTGATTCTAAAGTGTTGTAGATGCAATGAATTTGATAATTTTTCTGCAAACAGTATTGCAACTAGAGTCTAATAGAGGTGAAGTATTCAAAAATTCCTCGAAAAAGCAGAATGGGTAGATATTGATGGTGGATCAGTGGTTGATATCGATGGTTTCGATCAAGCTGCTTTTCGAAATGTGTGTGAACTATTGGGGACCGCAAAAAAACCTGGCCAATCGAGTAACAGAATGAAATATTTTTGAAATGTTAGGACATAAGGAAAATCATTGACTGCCTGGGCAAAAAATGTGCATCAGTTTTGTATGACCTTTTTTCGGAAAAAACAAACATACCATTGTAGCAACAGATTGGTAATACTTTCAACATAAAGTTGATCGAGCGGTCTGAAGCGCCAGATTTAAACTGGTTCACGAAAGGAAGCGTGGGTTCAAACCCCAGCTCTGGCAGTTTTTTTTTATTTTTGCCTTCGAAATTGACAAATGATTCGTTTGTGGCGAATATTCATCCGAAAACAAATCATTCCTCATGTCTAAGAGCTTACTGTAGAAAACTTGGCCGACCGAGTAACAGAATGAAATGTTTTTACAAGCTTCCATTCAATTTTACTATGTATGAATGTTTAGTTTAAATCTTGCAAGTGAATTTTGACCCACTTCTAGTTGTCCAATTTACGTGAAATTTGGCAGGTGTTCATAATTCCGGTGTCGATGCAACAAAGAATTTTTGCCGAAATGGCAGACGAGTTTTGTGATTATGGTCCGATTCTATTCTGAATTGGTATGTGGATTTTTTGGGGTCATAAATTATTCCTTTACTTATTTGACCTAGAATATTCTATGAGTAACAGATTCAAAATCTTGCCACGCAAGAATATCTATTTTATATGCATGCCAAGCTTTTGAATCTGTTACTGATAGAATAACCTATGTCAAACGATTAAATAAATTATTTTTTCCTTTTTTGTATGAAATATTGTCATAATTATCATTTTTATTTAATTCTTTTTGTGATTCATGAAATCCGTCATCTTATTGAATTCTGAAAAAAATTTACAATCTACGACCCCAAAAAACCCGCATACCAATTTCGAATGGAATCGGACTATAATAACAAAACACATCGCCTTCCTGAAGCCGCCATCTTGAATTCATGAATTTCGACCGAGGAATCATGATGCCTAACTCCAAAAACCCCCACACATTCTGAATGAAATCGGACTATAATCACAAACGTCGTCGCCATCTTGAATTCGTGAATTCTGACAAAAAAATCACGATCTCCAACCCCAAAAACCCTAATGTATCAATTTCTATTGGAATAGGGCCATCACCGCAAAACTCATCGCCATATTGGAGACGCCATCTTGAATTCATGAATTTTGCCAAAGAAATAATGGTATCTGTCCCCAAAAACCTTCCCATACTAATTTTGAATAGAATCAAACTATAATCACAAATCTCGTCCGCTATATCGAAGCCGCCATTTTCTTTTTTCTTCTGAAAAAATTCCATAATGCATTTTCACCGAATTATGAAATTCCACGGTGATCGGACAACTAGAAGTGGGTCCAAATTCACTTGCGAAATTTGAACCAATCATATAAACATATGTGAAACTAAACAAAAGATTGTGAAAACATATCATTCTGTTACTCGATCAGACAGGTTTTCCTCAGCAAGCTCCAGACATGAGGAATGCTTTGTTTTGGGACGATTATTCGCCACAAACAAATCATTTTTCAATTTCGAAGGAAAACATTTAAAAAAAAACTGCCAGAGCTGGGGTTTGAACCCACGCTCCCTATCGTGAACCAGTTCAAATCTGGCGCCTCAGATCGCTCGACCAACTCGGAAGATACTTTATGTTGGAAGTATTACCAATCTGTTGCTACATTGGTATGGTTGCTTTTTCTGAAAAAAGGCCATACAAAACTTTTGCCCGGTCAATGATTTTTCTTATGTTTTGAAAACATGTAGCCTATGTGATATGCACAAAAACAGTTAGGGTTTTATATCAATTTTTTAATACAAAAACTGCATCAACCCTTAAGGTTAACAGCACAGAGTAGGTTTATATGTACACATCTACACATGGTGTTTTCTATTTTGAATATTTACAGGGTCCAAATAAGAGATTATATTATCTGTGGCAGTCCTCTCCTAAGATGTTGCATATGTCTCTGGGAATATGGAAGTTTTTTTTTGTATCTGCGTATCTTGGACACTCTGTGAGCACGTGCTTTACGGTCAGAGCCATTTGACAGTTGTCGCACTACGGTTGTTCGATGCGGAGCATAAGATTTAAATTAATTGAGCATACAATTTTTAATAACAACAAAAATTACAGAAAAATAAAGACATTAAAGGGTGATCTGAAAGAATGTGATGTTTTCAAATGATGCACGACTACTATATGGATAAAAGACTTCGATAGAACCCAGTATTGCAAATAAACGTATACACCTTTTAGGTGAGTACATGGAACTCAAGGAGGAGGACTTAGTCAGTTTGAATTCTTGGATGAAACCTAGGTATTCAAAGATGACGCCATTATATAGTAGATATATGCGAAAAATAGGTGGTAGGTGGAACTTATTTCCACAAAGACTGGGTATGAACTAGTTGCTGAGTCATCTCAAATTCTTGCCACTGAGTAATATACAAATATAAATAGCCTCACTTATTTTGCATGTAGAGGAAAATAAATTGAATCCTCCATCACACAAGGACACTTATGGAGACTGGGGAACTATTGTTCTCGATGTAGTTCTACTGATTTTAGTCCCTACTAAAACCGTTTAATATAGTATACAATAAACTTCAGAAAATTCGAAATATTGCACATATTGGCAACGCTGCGATCTGTCATATCATAACGCCATTCTCTTCTTGTCGTGAAAATACCATAGTACAAATACATCTCAGAGTTCGCTGCATTTTCAGATTCAGGAACATGAAGAGAGGTAAAGTCTCTCTCATATCTCATCCATGAACATATGACTGATTAGATTTGCGTTATTTATTCTCCTTTCGTTTCCATAATCATATTTTTACATCAGATTATTTATTCAGCAAGTACCGAAGGTAATTCCCAAACGTCCTCCTATGCCAACCCTATTGGTGAATTATTGTACATGGAAGCAGTGGCATAGTCACAAAGGGAAACATGGTTGATTAATACTTCAAATGATATCTGAGTTGATGTGTTTTCCGATCTCTGAAAGTTAATTCGACCCACTGATGATACTGATATGCCTACGTTTTTTTTTCATTAGTGACCATTCTATCTATCGAAATGATTGTTTTGGTAGTTCAGCGGTTTCAACAGCTCAGGTCATTGAACCGCTCAATATCCCCATTAATTGATTTCAATTCCATTAAGTTCGCTTGGTTACAAGAATTCATTTGGTTGGTTATAGTTTTCCTTGATTGCAGAGGGCTTGTATAAGTTGATTGGAACTTCTTTCATTCCACATGCTGGCGAATAAAAGGGACACTATTCTATGATATGTTCGACTATCAACATTTATTATCTTTGAGTTTTTGAAGTTTCATCAAATGCTCACCTTTTGAGTGGTTGGTTCAGTGCTGACGAACAAGTCTGAGTCTTGCGGGGGACTATTGTAATGCTCTATCGTCGGAGGTTCCCTATCACAAGGTACTTTTTACTAGATTTTTTTGGATCCATATACCTCATTCTGGCTTTATTTGACTTGATCTCTATGGAGTTAAGAGATAGCAATGTTCTTGACTGAATATTTGAAAGAGTATTTTCCATTGTGATATTAGGTCGGTCAGCTGGTATTTTTGCAGATATAGAATGATACGTGACAGATATGGATGAATCTTGAAGAAATATATGTTATCTGATTCAAAACCTTGTACCGCAGGAAAAAAATTATTGCTAAGTGAATCTCATACTACATAGAATTGGTACATCATATGTAGTGCACTGGTAGAACCTAATACAGCGATGAGTATAAAAACATGTATTTTTAAAAACGAAGTGCATTGATTCATGAATATGGATACTGATTTCAGAGAACATTTTCATTCATTTCAGCGAGAATTTAGTAGAATTTCATTTACGACGAATTGTCTTGAGGTTTCTTCAAAATAACCTCAATTGTTGTTCGTTTTCTTGGTGTCAAGTTTCAACCAGTACATTTCATTCCAATATTCCAATTGCCCAATACGGGGCTGGACATCAGCTTCACACAAGAAAATTAATGATAAGCACTTTTTTTGGGAATCAGTTGTTGATTGGAGTAAAAAATGTAAAATTTTTGGTAAATTTACCCTGAATTGAAGTATACCTCAAAAAAATTACGAACCATATTTCTGCAAAACGGGTATTATCATATATTTTGTCCAACTCTAGCCATAAAACCACTCTTGATACGCCACTATATGGAAGACAACACCCAGTTGTTGTATCGTTTATTAGGTCACCTTAATTGTGACTATATTTAATTCACGAAGTAATTTCGAAATTTCCGGTTTCTATTGCGTTTAATGGCCCTGCTGCCCCGAATGAACATGGCGATACATTTCATGAACTTGTAGATCCGTTATATTACCTTTAATCAAACGCTATTGATTGAAATTCGATTATTATGATAGTTGATTCGACGGAAAATGATAATTCAATTGAAATTGGCCTGATAAAATCATGTAATTCAATTTATATCTCCATTATGTCTCAACATTCTGGATACAATAGTTTTTTTCACATATTTTTGGTTTTCCATTCCATTTGATGACTTTCAGGAAAGTAAGTCCCTTGGTAATCACCTCTTTTCTTCTTTTGAATATCATAGTTTGCTCAAGTGATTATTACTGTGTTTTTGATAAATAATTTTATGTATTTTTTTATAACTAATCAACTGTCAAGTATTACTGGGAAAAGTTACGTAATCAACTTTTCCAGGACGTCGTAGAGAAACGATTTCTTTTTTTACGGTGATTTCTTGTTCAAAAACAAACATATACTATTTTCTGTTGATATGGGGATGGTAGCAGAGTTAGTTCCTAAAACGTCATTCATATTCGATTAATATTGCTCTTCTTCCTTTGAACATCTTCAACTTGATCATTCAGATTCCGAAATAATTTTTCATCATTATTTCTCCCATTTATCTCCCATGAAAGTTATTTTCATGTATCTAGGATGTCTGTTTATGAACTACTTTCATTTGCATCAAACTCGGAAAAAATGAATTTTTGGTCTTCTTTTTTAATATTTTATTTCATTGTTTTCATTTGTTTCTTTTTCCATTTCTAAACATCTCAACATACAAAAATCCATTGTTACAGAGCTCTGAAGACGAATTCAACAAAATTCGAAACTTTGGAAAAGGAATAATAGTTTTGTTTTCTCAACCAAACTGTTCCAAATCCCAACGAACCTTCTGAATATTATATACTCACATTGGATCACTAACCTTATACAAAAAATCGATGTTATTTATTTTAGACTAAGGAAGCATTTGATGAGGTAGCTCATGAGAGGTTGTTGTACAACTTCAAATATTTGCACTAAGAGACCTCCTAATGTTCTGGATTTTCTACCAGACAAAAAGTGCCAAGTACGGATTGACAATCAACTGTCTGACCAATTCACAACAAAAAGTGTAGTTCCACAAGGATCAGTGATAGGCCCCCTTCTTTCCAATATTTTCATCAGTGATCTCATATTTGCAGGTCAACTGTAAACGTAGTTGCTGATAATACAAGAGTTTTTGGGAACCTCATCACTGATGGAACCGAACTAACGGATGATCTTCGACGATGGAAACTATGGTGACAAAAGTGGTAATTGAAACTGAAACAAAATTCACATACTCCGCCGAAGACGCGCTTGAGCAAACCCAAAGGCGTATAACTAAACTATTTCGAGATCTATCGTAGGCTTGTTATTTGATCGTCGTATGCGCGGTGATCTCATGAAAAAATATGCAATTCTCCAAGTACACTACTCGGAGAATATATTTTTTTGTAAGAAATAACGATAACAGGTTGCGAAGACACCTATTTAAGCAAGTGCTTGATATTTCAAAAACTATGCCGCCACATTTCTTGTACAACCGTGTTTTCTTCCATCGGATCGATTTGATCGAGCATGTAGTTTGTTCACCATATATCAATGCCTCTAAGAATGCCTTGGATATAATTGCTCTCAATTGTGATATGTTTAAACGACATCTCCTCCTAACATCAAATGTATGGTGGCCAAAGACCCAGCAGACTGGAGCGATCCGAAGGCTAAGAGGCATCCAAAGTCAAGCCTGCCTGGCTATTACGGGAGCTATGAGGACCACGCAACAGCCACCTTAGAAGTCTTGCTGAACTAACCACCACTTCATGTATACAAACAAGGCGAAGCCAGGTCAGTCGACTGCACGGCAAAGTGTATAACGATCTATGCAAAGAGTTGGAAACCGACCCCATGATGAGAATGCCATTGGACGAGATGCTTTCCACGTATAGCTTCGATTTTTTTTTTAAACAGTCATAGCAGACAGAGAGGCATGGAAGGGAGGACTACAATTGATGCACAAATTGCCTGCAAAAGACAGGAGCCTCACTGAGCTTAAGGCAAACATGTGACGATATTCCAGGCAGAAGTTGCAGCAATATATCACTGCGCAAAGGAGTTACTAAGGCAAGAGTTTTAAGGAAAACACCACTGCCATATACTCTGACAGCCAAGCGGCTATTGAAGCAATCAGCTCCATGCAAGTTAATTCTAAACTTGTCTGGGACAGCTTGGAAAACCTACAAAAGGTAGGCAGTCAAAACAGACGATCTCTGGCCAGGTCACACAGGCTATAAGGGCAACGAAGAGGCCGATTCATTGGACCCAGAAGGAGCACGACGTGCCCCAATTGGCACAGCGAAAGCGTTGCGGACAACACAAAACAGTACTTGGTTGGGAGAGCAATCTCAAGAATGGTGAAACAAGGCGCCGGGCATGAGACAGGCCAGAGAGTCCATCAAGGAACCATCGCCAAAATTCACAGAGTACCTGCTAAGCCAGAATAGGAGATCAACCAGGATCATAGTTGAGCTCTTGACAGGGCACTATACACTCAACAAACATATGAATAACATCGGACTGGCAGACAGAACCACATGGAGGTTCTGCCAGGACGAGGAGGAGGATACTGTGCTACTGTGAAGGCCTTATAAGGCTAAGGTTTTCAACGATAGGGGAGGAAAAACCACAACCCCCCAATATATGGACGACTCAAGGTCTGGCTTATGGAGTCTAGTAACAAGAAGGGCCAAGACAGGGAACTCTAACATAACATGAGGGCATACACAATAGATGTGCAAAGATCGCAGCGAAGTGCCCCCTAGAAATCTAATCTAACATCAAATGTAATTTTTTTGCTTTACTTTGTGCTCTCTATGCAAACACTTCAATTGTGGGATCATATTTATTATGAATTGATATTTGGTTCATTCCAGATTGGGTATTCAGTTGGCGTCATATTTTTTTCCAAATGTTCAATTAACATGTTTTCACTGCGGACCATTTTGATTGATAATTCAATTATACAGGTCCCTGAAAATGTAATTAAATCAGTATAGAAACACCAACAAAGGGCTGCAAATAGTGAAATCAAATTAGGATTTTCATTTATATTCAGAGATGAAAATAAAGGAGAAAAAATCAAGTTTAATCTCGTATTGTTTTCGTATTTCACAGGCAACGTAATTAATTGAACACATTCAAAGCTCAAACTTCGAACAATGCTCCTTCAACGTGAATCAACACAATATAGAAGTCAGATTTCGAAAACGAAAATCAATGAAGAATTGATATGACCAAAGAAATTCGGTAACTATTGCCTCAACTACTATGAGTCAACGCAATGAACAAATAACACCGGTACTTATGTAACTCAAGAATTTTCATCAGGTGATTTGAGGCATCTCCATCAACTACAACAGGACTGGTAAGAAACACTGAACAGCACACAGAATTGTTCTTCAATTCCACTGACAATGATCATTCTGCGACGTGAAGAATGTATTGTATAAATTAGTTTACAAACGAAACAATTCACACCGAATATGTAAACAAAATGTAGGTTATACACCCTCTAACCTAGAACTCCTATCATTGGTTCTGAAACTCTAATCGCCAGCGTATCGTTGCAGGTTTTGGTGGAGAAATATTCAATAAATGACTTCGGATTATTCTGAAATTTTGCACAGATTGTCCACGTGGATGACGAGTATAGCTTTCTATTTTCCGCATGTTGTGAGAATCAGGCTGTCTATACACTGTCTTAGCCACCCAAATTTGAACCATTTGGACAACTTTGTATTTTTTCGGGTTTTTCATCCATACACTTTTTCTGCTGATTAAAATTCCTTCAAATCTGAAAGTACCAGTTGGAATGTGATACACTAATCTGTTGGAGGTTTTTTTCTGTATGAAAATGATTCCAATTGGATATTTTCAAGAAAAAATATGCTAAAAAAATATGTCATACCCTACGTCTGAATTTTCGAATCCGTTTCGAAATCTATGGAGTATCACCATGTTCACCTGTGGAAGACTGCTGGACGTGAGTGATAATGATAAATGAATAAAATGAATTTGGGGTCTACTAAAGAGAAGCTGTGGCCATAATGTACGTATTCAAGAATTTCTAAGTCAATATACTTCAAATTCCGAACAATAAACATATTCGTCGATTATGCCTCAGTTTTTATAAAGCTATTTGCAAAAAGCATATGTGTTTCGTCTAATCACTCTAGCAACAAGGGTGGTTCAATTATCCACATAGCTTATTCTCCAAGAATATCACATTTAGAGATGTTATGGATTTATTGAATGGATTATGAATAGGAATAGACCCAGTACCGAACCTCGTGCTACACCGCGGCCAATGCATTTCTGAGTACTCAACTAGTACCATTTTTCCACTACCTGCAATTTCTAGATTGCACACCACACCACATTCATAAATTCAAATTCTCCCCCGTGCAAAACTTCCTAGGTCTGTCCACATTTTTTAATGAAAAGTTTTTTCATCAATCCATTCATGTGAACAATTCCGTGGAGAAATTAACTCCAGAGTAAATGAGGCCATACACTGTATGATATATTGAATGGAGCCTTATGAAATCCATCTCCGCAGCTAGACGGGTTGTCATCACAGCGAGAATGTTATTGAATTAAATACTCAACCCTAATCAAATGATCGTTTATTGAGCTAATGATTCTTGGTGGAAACTTGAAAATTATAACTCACTCTACGACATATTGGTATTGGCTGTGATATACACTGAGAAAAAGTATATTTCGAATGTTTTTTTTTTGGGAATTATGGAATGTATCCATATAATTGAGCGGTTTCTTATTGTTATGGTGAAAAATTGTCAAAGACTAGATATTTCGGCAGAGGAGTTTTTGGTGGGTAGATCTGGGGCAAAATGACACAGGGATTCTCACACTATCAAGGGGTGTCTATAAAGGATTTTCCCCACTTCCCTAAAAACAAAATCGTGAACTGATTGAATATGACCAGACCTATCATAAATTTTGTATTAAATCCCTTTCAAATCATAGAAATCTCCGGCAAATCTGGAAAACGGGAAAAATATCCAGGTCCATATTAAACAAAATTAGGTTGGCCCAGAGAGCAAGAAATGTTGGATTTTTGGAATCCACTGAAAAAGGTCATCTCACTCGTTATTAGGTCCAAATGAATAACAGAAATTGTTTGCGATATTGAATTTCTATTCAAAATATTGAAATGTATTTGCATGGAAGCCAAAAATGGTCAATGATTGCGGAATCTATCTAGAATGAATAACCCTTCATTCAAATCCAAAGACGTTTGAGTTCCATTATAGTACCATTTCAAAAAAATTGGAATATCAAATTCGAGCAATCTGTTTTCTCAGTGTGAATTCGCCAAAATTACCCTGATAATTTGTTTGATGTTGAAGTAGCGAAGAGTTCGGAGCTGAAGAATCTGTAGATCAAAGGATTGAGACGGCTTGAACGTGGTCTCTGCTAAGAAGAGGCCTCGGAATGTTACTACGACGAGCCTTGTTAATAAATGGATATCACATTTCCTTGGCTGAATATTCCACTCGAGATTTCGCAAATCATACGGGGAACCGACATCACTGTAATGATACCTTTTTAGTTCGATTCGTTTCCTAAAACTTGGATTTGGCTGAATTAGAGGTGATCTTCTACGAATTCATTTTGAGCGAAATAGTACGGAAAAAGGTGGAACAATATCTTCCAGGAGCTCTGTTGACCAGAGAAGGAGATCTACGCTGTTTTTTGTGTTGAAATTCGCATATCCAGACTTTTCTGAATGGTATGCGAGTACTGCAGGAATTGTTACGAAAACTGAGATGTTCCTTGACTCCATCGAAAAACTTGCGACTGGTTGGGCATATATAAACCATGAGGTATTTGGGACTATCAACCTGAACATTACCGATTCGTCACTTTCCTTTATAATACTTGACGTAGGGAGGAAGCAACGAGACTTTTCTTGTGGTTTCATTTTAATCATTAAAATTATTGCAACCTGTTTCATAATATTCATTTCCCCTTCAAAGCTCTCCTTCAAAAGGCGTGAACTGAATGATCTATGAAACGATTTGTAGAAGGAAGGAAATTTCTGTTAAGATGTTGGTGATAGGTAGGATGATATATCAAGGTGTTGGTTCAATGTGTAGAAACTACAAAAAATCGAATAATTTATCAAAAATTGCACAAATACCTATTTTCATAACCGTTCAATTTTTTTTCACGTTGAGAGAATTGTGGTACGAAAAAAATCTCACAGGACCGGTTTTGGAAATGATTTGTGACATTCTAAAAATCCTGATAATAGTTTCTAACAAATTCTTATGGCCAAATACATTTTTGTTGCTATGGATTGAAATTTCGAAATCCATCACTGTCCACCAAACTTCCCTTCGACAATTTTTGTATAAAAATAAATACAATTTCGAGTTCCTTTTCTTAAAGTCTCCTTCATGAAATGTGAGCATATCATAAACGAAAAGGAAACATCGATCCGAAATAGGCCTATCTGCTTGTTGCGACTCATATCATCCGGGATTGATGACCGACATCATTCTGTGTGATTTCATCCACTTTATTCACAAATATATCTCCAATCGTTCAATATAAGACAACATAAAGTGGGAAATCACATAATCTAGCAGAATATGAGTGAGTTTATGATACCAGAACGTGGATCAATGAACGCGAAAAATACTCGACTTCAGAGGAATTGACTGTATTATGATATGAGGAAAGAGATTATTTCTTCCAGAGAAATATTTGAACATTGAGATTCTGTCATTTCGTATTCATGAGAGTTGAAACTTACTAGTTGATGAGGATTTAATTACATTTTTCAGAGTGGTGTTGAAAAAAAAAAGAAATATTTTTGGTTCCAAAGTCAAGAATGAGGTGTACATTGTAGATATGTTGTACGTTACCCTACATCTGAGTTAGTTGAGTTATATTCAGTGTTAGGGCTTCCAGTTCGTTCCTGTGAATGGAATCAGTTGCTTCTTATCTTTTCTTTTTGCATCAGCTTCTGATCATCTTGCCACGTTTGCCCCTAATAATATTATCAGATTATCCACGGTCAATGATCACAGCAAAGGCGATATAACCCTGCCTTGGGATCACCCATTTTCCGCTGTCAATTCGACCGTTTCCACTTCGAAAGCAGCACAATGATACTACTTTTCAGCATTGCGTGTATCCATATGAGCAGTGGGATGTTTATATTCCTGCCCTCTGGTGATCTGATGATGAAGTCATGCGAGTTGTTATCCAAAGCACCCTCTACATCTATGAATGCACATAAAGCCATTTTTGTGGCCGAGCATACCCTTTCAATGCTTTCAACCAGGCATTGTAGAGTATTAATAGTAGATTTGCCTGCTTGATGTGCGAACTGTTTTTTGTGAAGCGGTCTGTCCAAGATGGGTTCACTCCTTATATAACTGTCTATAATTTCCTCCATTGTTTTCAGGAGGAAGGAGGTGAGACTGATGGAGCGATAAGACTTTGGTTCGTCTGCTGGACGTCTCCCAGTCTTTGGTATGAACACCATTGGAGCTTTCCTCCAGGCTTTCGTTATGTGACCAAGAATGAGCAGCCTTGAACAGCTTTTTCAAGGAGGGCTCTGTTATTTCAAGGCCATTTTGTAGTAAGGCGGCGAATATTCCGTCCTTTCCGACTGATTTGAAAGATGTGGGCTCTTAATGGCCCATTTGATCTTTCGGATGGTGGATATTTTTCCCGCTAGGCTCCTGCTAGTTGGTGTTAGTGACAACCCTCCTAGCTGAGCACTCTGCAGTTCATCTCCAACAACATTGGACTGAAATGTATCTGAATGAGTACTATATGCTTTCCTTCCGCATTTCTGCATATCTAGCGTTCTGCTTTCTGATAAGATCAATACCGTTGGTATGTTCTTTGGATAGAACTTTCCGGTAACCGTTTCCTGCAAAATGAAGAATATATGGCTATAGGGTAGGACCGCTGAGAAATATCAGTGGTTGCTCAGGATAGTGACGATTTCAACCCAGGAAAAAAAAAATTTCGTCATGCATTGCTTATATGAGAAGTTAATATCTTTAGCAGATGGCCATGTATATCGATTTCATCTAGCTTCTTTATAAGAATATTATATCAATTTTATCGAAAGCTCTGCTGGAATCCATGTACACAGAATCGACCTGTGAGCAAAAATCCATACAAAGTGACATAAACTGTTTCCATGAATGGGTGGTTGTTTAAAAAATCGTACCCAAGATTATTTGTACCTCAACAATTGCTTTATATTCACAGTCTAATATTTATTCTCGTATTGAATAAGTGGTCTTTGGACTATTCAATTTGAGTTCCTAGATTATTTTAAGGAGAAGAATACATTTCTCATTCGTAGAATCAACCGATTTTTTCCAACTCAGGCTTTCCTATGGAACACATCAAATATATTTGTAGTGAATGAGAGTTCATACAATATGCCATACAAAAAAAAATTAATATAATATCAACCCACATCAATTATTGGCTGCTGAATCTTCTACAGATACAAGTTAGAGCCAATGATTGGATAATTCACGGTATAAGACATAGAACGTGAACAATAGTAATAGAACAATAGAACAGAACAAAAAAACTAGTTGATGTCTGATTTCAGGCAGATAGTACGGTGTCGCGTCAGTTAAAATCCTGTTGGGGCCATTTTATTTTCTAATCCTTTGCATTGACTGGATCTGATGGATAAACTTCAGAACACGAGTAGTTGTGATGTAAGTTGCTGAGATTCCAAACCTTGGCTTCATCATATTTGCTTGAAATACTTGACTTTTCCCAGGCGAAGTTTTTCCGACTTTTTTTTCAGTTGAGAAAGCAAACGCACAACCAGAAATGAGTGAATCGCTAGAGCGCCTCAACAAATAATAATAATAGCCATTCTCTTCTCCGGACATGGGATCGCTTTGGAAGATTAATGAGGATGATTATTGTTATCAGTACAATTTTCCAATAATAGTTGGGTTCTCTAAGGTTGCATTCATTATCACATCATCATCCAAACCTCAACTCCGGGATCCATGGATAGTTCGCCTTGAAGTTCTAGTTTCTGATAGTGGAGAGTTCTCGAAGAAATGTTCAATTAACATATCCAGTCATTCGCGTTTCTTTCTGTGCTACTCCTTAAGCATTTTGAAGTTATTTGCATTCCTTTTTCGATGCCCCTATTACTCAGTCCCATTTTCTGTACTCATTACAACTATGGAAGTAATGGAATGCCAAGCAGCAGGTGCATTTCCATCCAATTAGGAGATGTTAGAGTTATGCAATTCGATTATTTTGCAATTCATTAACGGCTGTTCCACGTTTTTTTTTTCAATTTGAGGAGTGCAGGTCACCTGAAGGGTATTCATATTATTCGCAGTAGTTCACACTTAACATTGTTTGATGAAGACGAAAAATCATTCATATCCTCCTGAATCCATTGACAGATGACTGAATCTTATGAACAACATTTATATGTACAGGGTGTTTATTAATAACATGCTAATATTTGAGGCCATTCTTGGGTCCATTTTGAGAAAAAAACTTCATCTGAACATATGTCCTCATGGTCTTGAGTTTTGAACCACAGGATGCTGAAGTTTTGAGAAGAAATTATTGTTTGTGATAACTTTAGTATGGCGAATTTTTCGAGAAATCTTTTTTTTCTGAGAATCGTCTTGAAATTATGAGCATTACTAAATCAACCATTCTAAATCGAATGCCGTTCGCGAAATTACTCTAACTCTTTCCGTTCTTGAGATACGACCCACTTCCAACTGAAAGTAAAGTGAAGGATCCATACACTACCTATATTTGAAATGAAAGATCCACATTTTATCTGAATATGAAATGAAGGGTCCATACGCTACTAAAGTACATATTTTTGGAATCTCCATGATGTTTTCCACATTCTGCTTCTAACCTGATGGCGATCGGACGGTATATTTTTTTTGGTGAATTTTAGGGGTGTACCCCTTGTGCGATTTTTTCGAGAATTCTTTTTTTTTCTGAGAATTTTCTTGAAATTATGAGCATACACTAAATCAACTATTCTGAATCGAATGCTTTCGCGGAATTACTCTAACTCTTTTCGTTCTTAAGATACGACCCACTTCCAACTAAAACTAAAATAAAGGATCCATACATGTATATTTGAAATGAAAGATCCATATATTATCTAAATTCGAAAAAAGGGTCCATACACTACTGAAGTACATATTTTTGGAATCTCCATGATGATTTCTACATTCTGCTTCTAACGTACTCTTTGGAAAATCCCGGGACTGTTTCTAATAGTTTCGCAAGAAACTATGATGTGATTTTTCAACTTCAGATGACCCCACAGTCGATTTCTCACTAAAATGGGAACATCTTCCATCAAAGCTGGCAATGCTCCTACGAGAAACTGCCGGTAATTATGCCCATTCATCCTCGCATGAAGAAAATAGGGTCCAATCCAATTGCATATTTCATCCCACGTTAATGGAAAACTGATCCTGGTGACGGGATTCCAAGATTGCATGTGGGTTTTCTTCAGCCCAAAAAGGATTATGGTGAAAGTTTTGGATGGCGTTTCTGGAAAAATTGGCTTTATCGGTGAATGAAATTTCAGTATCAAATAATGGATTTTCATACACCTTTTGAAGAAACCATTGGCAAAAGTTCATCCGTAATGGAAAGTCGCGAGGTAGTAGCGCCTGAACCCGTTGGATATGGTAGAGATATAAAAAAAAATCATGGAGAATTTTCCAAACGAGAATATATGAGATATTCAAATTGTTCCCATTTTTTCGTGTACTCAATCCGGGATCTTCCTCAATTGAATTCAAAAGCGCTACCTCAATTTTTGGTTTTCTTACAGTACGTTGACCTTTTTTTAAATGATTTTCTGCTTCAAAACTTCCCTCTCCGCACAACCTTCTATGAATGTTGTGCTTCTATGAGTGTCTTCATACAACCGACTGGCTTCCAGTGCGTTACCATCAGCAAGCCCATACATGAAATATAATATGATAATAATAAACTTTATTCGCTATATAAATACAATCTTAGATGGTTACAGTGGATAAAGTATTCATAGCGATAAGTGTGGAACACTTGTTTCGCAGAAATAGGGAGTTTTAAAGAAAATATATGATTAAATAAATGCACATTAATAAATAAATATATAATATAAATAAAATCTAATACATGTAATAAAACGATATATGTAATTCATATTACGCACGATAGCATTAATAAAATTAATCATAAATCAGGAAATAAAAGCACAAGATTAAAATACTGTAATAGAAAAAATAAATAAAAGTTATCATTGAAAAAAAAAATTATACAAGTTAAATAAGATGCATATGACTGATGATTACAATACCTGCAAACTCAGAATTCGATTTTTTAATAATATTATTAATTTTGATGACTTTACACGTTAAGCGTCATGTGGTATAATACGCATGTCACACCTAATTTTGATCCCTAGGCTTCGTAACATATTTGTTGTGCCTCATCGCAATCGGTACAATTTGGCATCGTAGCACAGCTAATATATCTCGCCCTACTGGTTTCTTTATTGAGAATGAAAGAGCTTGGCCCCGGGAGACAACATATAGTTTTGGTCCATGAGATTTTTTTGATTTTCTGTGATGGTGCGACAACATATATGTCTATTTTTTTTCTTCGTTTTCGGAATTTGGCCTAAAACTATTATAACTACTCAAGTGAAAACATTCATTAGAAATGAATATATGTATTACAAGAAATAGAAAACAAATGCATACTTCCAGAAAATACTTCTAATAATGAAAATGTAAATGGAATATTGTTTTTTTTTAGGTTTGCCTAGAATGATGGTCGACAAAAAATATTCATACGTGAGGCCTCATTCAATGCTACTTTTCGTCCTTGCTCAGCTTTCATATCGCGGTAACACACAACACAGCGCACACGTGAAGACAAATATAGATATAATTTTTCTCGAAACTCGATTATGGAGATTTTTTCTGCTACCTCGTTGATGAAATGTCTTCATATTATCTTCATGGAGTGTGCTTAGAACTAGCACGTCCCTTTCATTACGCCACTTACAAACCATTACAAGGTGTATTTCAAATAATGGGAATTTCCAATTAATTCATCGTTCTCAACCTTTTTCTTTGCTTCAGGAAATACAAAATTTGCACGACAATTATCTTCTTGTCATTCGATAATTGTTGAAAGAATTTTCGGTTGTGAGAAAAATTGATCAAGTGAAATACAATGAGCATTGTTGAAAAAATTGGAATTTTAGAATTAATCATCGTTTACAAAAAAACTTTGGAAAATTCGAATTTAAAATTGTAATACACAAATTTTTTGCCTTTTCATGTGAAATAGACAAATCAGATGAATTATCTGAATGCGATGTTGCTAAGTACTCGAAATTTTCACGAACACCAGGGAATATCCATAAAAAGGCTTATGTTTTCTTTAAAATCTACTTCAGTACATTTTTGTTATGTTCAACGGATTTCGACAATTATACGACAAATATTAATTAATAACAATACTCCTGAAATTCACTCACTCGTAAATTTACCGTAGTGGCAGTGCTAACGTTATATCAAGTTAGCACAGGCACACCTATAAAAAACTAAAAGCGCGACAATTTTTTTGTATTCACGACAAATATTCGATTTTTGAGTAAGTGGCTTTGCTAACTTCATAGGGGTCAAAACGCATGCTGTAGTACGTCAAAATCTTGCAATTCACTTATATAGCGAAGCCTTTTCCTAACGACTACCACCTGCGAACATCCAAGAATAATATCAATACTGAAATGAGTTGAGTAATGAACGATAAAATTATACGATAAATATTAATTAATAACAATACTCCTGAAATTCACTCACTCGTAAATTTACCGTAGTGGCAGTGCTAACGTTATATCAAGTTAGCACAGGCACACCTATAAAAAACTAAAAGCGCGACAATTTTTTTGTATTCACGACAAATATTCGATTTTTGAGTAAGTGGCTTTACTAACTTCATAGGGGTCAAAACGCATGCTGTAGTACGTCAAAATCTTGCAATTCACTTATATAGCGAAGCCTTTTCCTAACGACTACCACCTGCGAACATCCAAGAATAATATCAATACTGAAATGAGTTGAGTAATGAACGATAATAAAGGGATCATTACTATCGAATTGTGAACAATTCTACCCACACATTTTTCCAATTTCTTGGCAATTATTTTTGTGTAAGTTTACCGAGAAATCGAGTAATTCTTTGTTGATGACCTCAATACCAAAATAAATCGTATTTCTCCATGAAAAACAATCGTGTTAGTCGTGATGTGAATTGTTGGAGGACAAATATATGAGGAATTTGGTTTCGAACGTACTGACACTTTGAATATTTTCATATACCAACACTTGGTTATCTCAGTTTGTATGATTCAAGCATGTTTTTCAACATGTTTACAATGTAGATAATCGAAAATTGTTTATGATATGTATTCCGTTAGTGATTACATAACTGATTCAAAATTCTGAGGTTTAGTTATTTTGTGTATTATGTTCAATATTTTTCGGAAAACGTTGCATTGCAAAAAGCATAAAAATGTATTCGATGATGGCCCCGATGAGATGAAACGTTGAATCTGAGAACTGGATGCGTCAAAAGTGGAATTAACCAAGTATTTCCCGAGATAGGCTCCAAAGAAAACGTTATTTCGATGTTATATTTCCTTTTATGCTCTCAGGAAAGCTTCTTTGTGATTGAACTGAGTTTATTGGTACACTTATAATATTCAATAATCATTCAAGTTGTTAATATTTTACTGCGGTATGTCCAGACTCGATTGGAATACCGCGTTGAAAAACCTTTTTGCTACGCTTGCGCCAGGGAAGTGTATTCAATTATAAAAAAAAAATATCGTCCAACCACGGTGCTAAAACATGGTTTTATATGTATAGCACCGGCTCACATGTTTTTTTTTCAAAATTCCTTTTTCGTGCGGAAGACCGAGATCTGGTGCAAAAAGCGGCGCTGTCAAAATAAGGTTATTGTTCAAGCGGCCTGCAAGCTACCTCTTTCCTGAGGGGTGGGGGGGTAACCCTTCCCTCCTCAAGAAACGCCAAAATTTGTCATATAAGTAACAAAATATGAAAGTATTGATTTTTTGGTTACATTTTTTTCAGAACTCTTTCTACAAGAAATAAAGAGTTTTTTTTTATAAAATGATATTTTTTATTATATGTATGGTCTCATCAAAATATGCACCATAAATTGACAAGTAGATTTGCTGTACCCAGTCAGCAAACACCTACGTTCCCCACATACATCACATATTCACTTCCCATAAGAATAGCATTTGTATTGTGCCTATGTGCTGCGTTACGCTGCTCGAAACGATTTCATGTACCGTGACGAAAATATGTTGCCCGCTGTCTGATACGATATTTAAAAGTGACGCAAGTGTGAGTCATCTGGAGCTGACCAGGTTTTGAATATGAAAAAAAAATAAAAATATAGTATCATTCAAACCCTTGAAATAATGTAATTTCGTTAGAAAAAAAAAACATTGTATTTTGATAATGTGAGGCTATTGTTATTGAGAAGTGTTTTTGGAACCGTCGATTTTATTAAAAACCAAATTGTACACAGAACGACTACATACATTTTTTGCTTCCTGGAGCACATTTTACATGGTTACTCGATAATATCACGCTATAAAATTGTTTGAAACTAGATTATTATGTTAACAAAATATGAGAAATCGAGTAAATATTGTCAATTTTTTTCAGTAATATATCATATTATTTAAATATGTATGAAACATTTTTCAATATTATATTTCATGAATCTATAAATATATAAAAATATAATGTCAATCAAAGTTTGTTTATAACTAATTGTTAAGTGAGTAAACAATAACATGATCAATAAAAAAAATCTTATTAGGTAGAGAATAACCATCAATTTTTTTTAATATTCTCAATACATTATTCGAATAATAAAAAAATATACAATTGAAAAAAAAATAAGAATTTTTTATTATTTTTAAACATAATAAATTCTTAGCAACCTTATGAAAAAAATGTATTTTTTAAAACGTTGTAAAATGCCTTTGCCAGTCATAAAACTGATCATAATGTGAAATATCAATGAAAAAATGGTGACAATATTTACTCAATTTCTTTAGAAATTTCTAATTAACAGAATAATCAATTTGTAAAAAAAATTATAGCGTGATATTATTTAGTACAAATGTAAAATGTGCTCCAGGAAGCAAAAAATTATGGAGTCATTCTGTGAACAACTATTCGGGTTTAAATAAAATCGGCGGTTCCTAATAAATTACTTGATTAACAATAGCCTCACATTATCAAAATCCAATGAAAACATTACTTTCCAACGAAATTACTTTATTTCAAGTGTTCAGCTAATACTATTATTTTTTTGAATTTTTAAATTATTTTTCTTTTTAAATCTTGTGACGCTAACATATTGATAAAAAAGTTTCTTCATATTTTGAATACATTGCTAGTGAGACATCCGCAGAACGAAGTTTTTGTTCGCTGGAGCGATTGATAACTTGGCTGCGATCAATGATGCAATAGGAGCGGTTGGTTGAATTAGGTCTACTTCATGTTCATGGAGATGTGCAAGTAGATGTTGTGAATGTTATTGAAATGGTTGCAAATAAGAAACACAGGATACTGGATTTCCTTTTGTGATTTTTATTTTAACGAAAGAAATCTTTGTTTTTGTACCTACTTATAAATATATGTCCATATATTTTTTTATTTCATTACATTTTGTATTTTTCTTTGAATTTGAATGAAAAAACAACTTATGTTATTTGTACCTATAAGTAGAGGTATATAACTTTTCCATGTCATTACCCCCCAAGCAGAATTCCTAGATACGCCACTGCCATGAGGTCAATATTTCTGCTTGCATTGCAAACATTATAGTTTTCAGTTAGGAATGAAGTTATCCTGAATTATCTGAAAATAATCCGAATTCCAATTTTAGTTTTCCACTCTGTATGCGTATTCAGATGATAAACGTGTATGTATATGTACCATTCCATTAAGAAGTATGCGTGCGTATTATATCTGCAATGTTATTTGGCGTGCGTGCTCATGAATCTCTGGGGAGGCGTTAGATCCAGACAACATATACCGAACCTCGCCCTTACGCATGCTTTTAATTTAAATTTTCACAATATAAATATTTAATGCAATTCAGCAAATTAGTTCAAGTAATATATTGTGTCTCCAGAAACTTGACTCAAATCAACTTTGTGAGAGCCAAGATTTGGCATTTCATTACTTTACTAGATATTGTCGTGTAATGGAGTTGTTATACGACCTCTTCTGGGGTTTGCTGAGAAAATTCAATGGAATTCGAATTCAAGAAAAAGAAATAAACAATATTTATTCAATTCAATATGACTATTCATGATTCAATCCAAGATCTGAACGTATGAGGATCAGTCGTGGAATTACAAAACAACCAAACAACACAACTAAAAGAAGTACTTCAGGTATGTTATGATGTTAGAAAAACATCCAAATCAACCAGTTCTGATAAATACCGAATAAAGTGCAAACTTTGTTCGTGTGGTGGATATTATATAGGTGAAACAGCAACACCAATGAATGTACGTAAAGAAGAACATAGAAGTTATATAGGAAACTAAGAAATAACTGTTTCAGAAATATCAGAACACATCATCACCACTAATGGTGATTATACGACGACTTAAATAATGGGAGAACCGAACCAACATAGGACGCAGTTGAAAGAAACTGCCGGCATTATTCCATCAAAACACTGCTTTTCAACAAACTCTGTCAAAATGAACCGCACATGGTTACCTCTTCACGAAGATGGAGTAAGAAATGACAAAACTTACTGACATGTGTTTGGTATCAAAATGGCAAATTTTCACCTCAGATAATTTTGACAGATATCAATTGACATCCATCAAATGAAGATTTGAGAAATCCGAAATAAAATGTTTGTAGGACTTTGACCGATTATCCATTGGATATAATCCAAGGTTTGTCAGGGAAATGCCAGGAAAATAGTCGATTGCTGATGGATATTTGATCCAACATACACCTATGGTATAAGTAGAAGTAGTGAGCAGTTTTGAGGAATGAGACTCTTTGAATTCTCTATGAAATCAGCTCCCTATCACGTGTCACTACTTTCTGTCACATACTGAATGACTTTCTCGAGGCAAAGGCGATTTGGTAAATCCAGTGAATCATCGAGAAAATTAACTCATTCGCCTTTTTTATATTTATTTTTTTCATTTTCAGATTTTGGAAGGCGAAAATACAAAAAACGTATATCCACAATTATGGAATTCATTGGGTAAGTGCACTCTTCAGTCTCTTCCAAAATATATCGCAGTGATTTGCTTTTGCTTGTCCATTCACATGGATCGTTTTTCCAGTAATGATATAACACGCAGCATGAAGGCCATTGTGTACAGCGTACAGCTGCGATAAATTTAGCAATATTGCTGCCCAAGGGAGGTCAATTGTAAACTATGTTAGCAAAGGAATGCCTCGACTAATACATGACATGGTCCCTCAACCGGAAATGATACACTATTGCGGAATAACGCCTACTTGCGACATATTCACTGATGTCCTTTGGATTTCATTTCAAGGGACGCACTCCATAATTGGAGCAGATTCCACGTTGAATTGCCGTACTCTAATGATACTGAATGTACCAAAACACGTGTCACAAGCGATATTTACTTTAATGAAAGTAAAAAAGAACGGAAAAATGGGAATTGTAGGAAGATAGATACTAACTACGTTATGTTCGATATAATATGACTTCAATTTTTGTTTTTGGTTGATTTTAGTAGGAATACTACCTATTGAGGACATCACCACAACACGACTATCATAAAAAATGTATAATATATATATATATATATATATATATATATATATTTCGCTGATCAACATTCGTACAATGCATATATAAAATGCAGAAATATAAATGGAAAATTTTTATTTTCACCCTGAAGATGACAAAAACTATGTCGAAACGTTGTTGAAACGAATAATACAAATTGACTGAATCAGATCTTCATTCCGATAAATTGAAGAATATACAGGGTGTCCCGAAACTATGGTGCCATATTGAAACGGAAGATTCCCTTCGAAAAATAAATATGACTTTCCTAATATTTTTTTCTCAAATGTCGTTCGTTGCAGAGATACAGGGTGTTGAATATGAAAAATTGGAAGTAAATTTTATTCATTTGAAAATTCAATTTTGAGTAAAAAATTTATACTTGTTTGAATCCGGAAAAAACCAATCGTTTTCAAGATGATTGCGCTTTTATGAACACAAACATACTAGTGATGAAAAAAAATCCTATTTATTTTTCGAAGGGAATTTTCCGTTTCAATTTGACACCATAGCTTCATATATATATTTTGTGGTGAAATAACAATTGTTGTTAGTTTTGTCCCACGTTGGACGACATTTTGTTATGTAAATATGAATTGCTGTTATTTTTGCCCTTACTTTGGGGACCAATTGTAATGTAATGTTAATGTTAAAATATTTCTGAAGTTGTCAACTTTTATTTTCCCTGTATAATATTATTTGACTTCGAAAATATTTTTTGTTTTCAATTTTGGTTCATTTCTAATTCTTATTTTGGCTATTCAGCTCCGCGAAGGGAAGCCAATTGTAATATTGTGATATGATAATAGCTAATTGTTATGAAATAATAATTGCTTGCTAAAGTCACTGTTTTCTTGCCACGTTGCTGCCAATTGTTATTACTTTTCTTACCACGACTAATCTCAGTTGGTACGCCTTCGCCTCAGGAGCCGGTACTGGCAATAGAGCCACTGCCTGTCTTGGTGTCACTTGAACTGGTTCAGTTCATTGTTTTTAGGTGAAATATTAGCATGTCATTGTGGAAAATAAACCAGAAATTATCAAAAACAATTATTTCCTTTATTCAGGAAAACTTATATTAACCTGGCACGCGATAGATAACTCAAAACTATGGTCAATTGACAATATTTTCATAGAAAATAATTAAAAACAGTGATGGATACTGTGAACATAACCTCTCTTTTTCTTTCGGGTTGGAAGAATTCTTTTATAGTTCTATGCCAAAATAAATAGAGTTCTTCAGATATACGAGTTACGTTGCAAAGTGATTCAGTTTGTGATGTGCACTAAAAGAGTTTATAACTGGAGCTGGAACTGTCGCTGATGGAATACCTGCCAATAATCTGAAATCCTGCTTCATCAACTCCTCTCAGGGACTCTCCATTTGCAAAGGAACCATCCAAAATTCTCGAAATCAGCTTGGACAAGTTTTTATGTGGAGTCCAAAAAGGTAATCTTCTTTTATGCTCTTTATTTTGTGTCGAAATTATCCAGAAGTTGAATTGGTTTGTTATTTTTGGCAAACTACTTTGTCATTCGTGAAAATATTCAATTTCCTTTTTTCTCAAATTTTGTACATGGCTTCTCTTCAAAAAATTTTTTCAATCTCCTCTCAGCTTCGTTTTCTCATTCCCTGGAAACCATTTCTGTTTTGTCCATTTTATTTGAATTTTCAAACTCACGCACTTTCTTGTCGCACTTTGATTGATTTGGTGTTATTTTAGAAAACTAATAAACTAATATATTTTTCATTTCTTATAAACTAAATACAATATTTGATGATAATTATCTTTGACATTTCTCAGTTCTTACTTTTCCACAATTTCAAATCTTTTATCTCACCATCTCTGTTCCCTGATTGGCTATTGTCATCAAGAAGTTTCTTGTTCTTCCATTGGCTATTTTTAGTTAGATACAATTTCATATACTGTATGTTTCAAGCTTATAATTTTGTTGATCGCATTTAATTCAGAATGATTTTGTAAATCTAGACTTTTTTGTTGTATTTCAAACAATTATAGGTTGTAATCATTTTGACAATGTATGAAAATGATTGCATTATAGTTTTTGCATATTTTTTTACCTATCAATATTATACAGAGGCTTCATAAAGGAAATAGAATCCTAAAAATCTGTAAAACAATTTCTCATGAACTACTAACTATTAAATATTTATTATTTTTGTGGTCTTTTTAAGAAATTATTTCTTTTTCAAGTTGTTCCGCTATGGTTGGATACAGCATACAAGTTGTAGCGACACGGAGCTGCGTTATCTACTGCATAAATATTCATATCTAATCCATCGAGAGGAAAGTCAATGAAGACATTTAGTTTTCCTCTGAATCTCTCCATCTGCGAAAATCTTTTCAAGTGAATTACTGAAATTTTGGGGAATTTAAGTATAGATAATGACTTCTTGCATTTTCTCCTTTCTTTGCATTTAGAAGTGGGTTTTTCGTCATCATGAGTTTGCCAGTACTCTTTGGAATAGGGAGTGAAAGGTCCCAGAATTGGTCAAAATTGACAGAACAATGGCCACAGACAGTACATTTCAACGATGATTTCAGTTGACCAACAAAGTTATCGACAATTTTTGAGTTGTCCATTCTAAGATATCTTGACCAAGACTCTTTTGCCTTTTCATTATCGCTCAAATTTTCATCGATTTCTATGAACATAGGTTTAGGTCTTCCTCTTACTCTGTTTACGCTTTCATGAAGACCTTCCAATAAATATCTGAAAAATTCCTTGGCATCCTGTTGAGCGTTACCCATAAAACGAAGTGCAAATCTTTGTGTCTGGCTTTTCAAAGAAACAGTGTTAACCACCACATCAGACGAATCTTCTGACCGAAGTTCTTTTACCACTTCTTCAAATGCTTTTATCAAAGCACCCTTCATACTTGATATGCTTGTGTTGATATCCTTCAAATGTTTGTATTTTCTCAGATACTCGAGCAACCATCTGGTATCCGATGAACATTGTATTGTGCTATCCATAAAGCAGGTATTGCCAATGTTTTTGAAACCATTAAGACCAAGACTTTTGGAGCTTCCAAGCACAAGTGGTTTGATGGAATCATAACTGAGGGAGATGCGCTCACCGCTACTGCTATCTTCGAAGGAATAGTCTCTTATGCGATGATTTTCTCTGTCATTGGAGCGCCGCAATAAGGAACTCGATTGGAGGCTGCTTGGAATCGAGTTGGATAAAGATATAGTAGATCGCGTTATTTTTTTGTAAGTGGTTGAATCCAAATTATACTTATTAGGTATTTTTTTGTCTGTAGTGGTCATGCATTGCTTCACATGGTATTTAAAGGAACTATAGCTTCTGATGTACATCAGATTTTCTGGTAGTAAATTGTATATTTTTGGTGCGAGAAATTCTGACTTCCATATTTGTATTTTTTGTTCGGGTTTCATAGCGGTGTTTAATGGGTGTCAATTTGATTTTATTCTTTTGAATAAATATCAGAATTTGCTGGCAGAATATTCGTCTGGTATCGAGAATATTGGTGTATAGAAATAGCTTGTCACTGTGGCATCGTATGTTTTTCTTAAAAATTATCCCCAGGATCCATTTTTTATGATGTCCAAATAGTGTATATTGTTGTAAATACATAAATATATATTCCGGTATGTATAGTCTTCAGAAATGATGATCTAGCATTGGAAAATCAACCTATTCCATCATGAACTATTTTGTAAGCGGAAGCTGAACTGTATTCAAATCCCTGGATGCTCGTCTACTTGATGTGGAATAATAACCCCCACGTAAATAAAAGATCCACCTCAGTAGTCAAGTTCCACTTATTCAACCACATTTCACATATTTTCAAGATGTTATCGTATTCCCTATGTTCATGTTCATCCAGTTGGGAAAATCGGAATATTGAGCATATCCAGTTTGTGGAATGAATTGAAATTCATCTCTGATATTCGATTCCATAAGGATACATGTGTATGTATAAACATCGCTCACAACTTTGCAATCCAAGGATGTTTTTTAGTTATTTTCCGAGATACACCGTTGAAAGCTTGTACCGTATTTCCTGTGCTTTATTATTTCAAAACAATACGGATGTCTTCGGGCTGAACATTAATGCAGTGAAGGATAGACCATGAGAGAAAATAACATTTCTTGGATGCTCTTTAGATTCCTGAAAATGGAGTTGTCAGAAAAAAACAATTCAATTCAACAGTAGGGAGAATCCATTAGAATTGGGTTTTATTTCCAACTGATTCATAAATTTTCCAAAAGGGTGGATTTTATCAATAATTAGGATAACACCTCCAACACCTCTTGAAAAAAATTTAGGCCAAACGACAAAGTCATACAACTGTGAAAAGATGTTAACCAAAGAGTGTCAAGAATGGGAATGTTTGCAACTGAGTTCAAGATATAACGTGAGAAATAGGTAATCGATGACGAAAAACTGTTTTATTACCAATTATTAGTAATCGCCGATTTCTCTATGAAAATTAGTGTAATGCTTATGAACCAACATTCACTCGTTCTTGGGAGGAAAAAAAATATAAATTTTCAAGATTTCATTGAACAAATGCACTAAAAAGGAAAAATTTTTTTTTATTGTTTGATCTAGGTTATTCTGTGAGTGACAGATTCAAAATCTTGCCGCGCAAGATTACCTTTTGTGTATCCGCGGTAAGCTTTTGAATCTGTTACTCACAGAATAACCAAGATCATGTTTATATCGGTTCGTACAATGAATCAACTCTCCGATCATGACAAATAACATTTCTGTTTGCAACAGGATTAAGCAATTGTCGCGCCTCTTCATCGGTTGCAGAATACTTAGGTGAACACCTTATCAATTGATGAATTGGCCACTGCTCTACCTATCACTGGCCAGTAAGATCACCAGATCTGACATCTATATAGTTTCTCTTTGAAGATATAATGTATGCATTTCGTCATACTTATATTGACCATCTCGATTGAAAAATAAGGAGTGTGGATTTTATTCTATTAATACTCTTCACATGATTATATATTTTTCGTTGTAGAAGAGAGAAAATCGTAAAATTGTTGTAATGTGGAGTAATCTAAGATTGTAAATTCATTATTCCAACGAATAAATATGTTCTTCTACAGCTCTCTGTATAAATATCTATTTGTGAAGATTCATGTACAGGGTTAAATACTTTGTAAGAAAAAATCTGAATTACCTGAATTTTTGCCGTCAATAGGAATGCATAAGGAAGTAGATTATCTGTATTTTTTTCATAATGAATGATTTCATCTATTTCAGAAATTAAAGTGATACTCCTGAAAAATGAAAATTGTTGATCACTGGTTTGCTATGAAAAAGTGTTTTCCATAGTTTTAGCTGAAACATGAACTGCATTTCTACGTATTACGACACATTTTTTCAATTCATGTATACATGCTCATATATTTTTGAATAAAATAATATTTCCATCAGTATTAATACAGTAATCTATATAGCCGTCTCTCTTTTTTTCTCTCTCCAAGTCAACAGTTATACCAGTTATACTAGTTTTGTTTCTTTATAGATCTATGACAATGGCATCTCGGTATTGCAAAAACAGTCTAGATGTATTTTCTCATATTTGTGGATATATTAGTTGAACAAAGGATAAATGTAACAGACCCAACTGAATATGTAAACCATTTAGGCTGCAGCAGAATTTTTTCTAATGTAAATGGCCACAAAAGTCGAACATGCATTAATTAAATGACAACTACCCTATCAAATAAAATGTAAAAATAAAAATTGGTACAACCAAATATTACTGACCCTCTGTCACATATTCTGACTTTCCAGATGAATAATAGATTGTGAGAATGGATCTCAAACAAATGATAGTAACCAAGCGTCTACTCCACCCTGATAATATTGCCGAATTCAAAACAAGAATGAATTCTTTCAATTCGTTTCCGGAGTCATATAACCTCATGAGTAGAAATCTTCCGCATGTTCTTGAATCTAGCATGGGGTTTTACTACCGAATTCTTCAGGGAATTATTTTCAATATGAATCACTTGGAGGGTTGTAAACCGGTATTTATATAATATATATTTCATATTCCGTTATATAAGAAATTTGACGAAAAAAAAAGACTATCAAGTCATTTATTACCCAACGAGGAAATAGCTCAGCGGTTACACTGTCGCCTACCAAGCAGAAGGACACAGGAACGATTCCCGGTCAGGTTAATTTTTTTTATTTTATAAAAACAACGGCTGGACGGATTTGGCCAACTGTTTTATTGGATATTCGTAATACTCCGAATGAGGTTTATTTATAGGAACAGAAAGGATTTTTTTAAAAGTTATTGGAAATTTCTTTGTACTGGAAAAGTTCTCAGGACAAAGAATGAAAATGAACGTGTTTGCGTTGATGAGCTCATAACTTGAGAACTGATTTTGTCTAATTCTTTCCGGAAAAACGGGATAACGAACGGAAAAACGGGATAACAGGATAACAGGGTAACAGGAAAACGGAACAACAGAAAAACAAGATAATGGGATAATGGAAAAATGGGACAACGGGAGAAAGCGATAATGGGATAACATGAAAACGAGTAATGGGATAACGGGAAAACGGAATAACGGGATAATGTGATAACGCAAAAACAGAATAACTGGAAAATGGGATAACAGGAAAACTGGACAACGGTAAAACGGGAAGCGGGCGAAGTCAAAGGCATAACCTTGATGAAACAACACAAAAAACATAGGAAAATAGGAATTCTACGCGGACGAGAGTTTTCAGGAAAGTTTTTTTAGGGAATGTAGAAATCTGGACAGGACAGTTCTCTATATACATACTCCTTCACGTGAACAGATTGAGGATCGGAAGGTGGTTGTGCAGTATTTGTCCTGGGTGAAGTCAATGGAGCGGAAATTCTTAAATTTATCAACGCGGTTCAACCCCTATTTTCAGGCGTTTCGATACTCTTGAGGAAAATATATTATTGATAAAAAAGTCGAATGAAAGGAATTCTGAAATGAAGTGAATTAATAACACGAAATATTTTCCTGGGCGTGGAGTAAAGAGTTTTTTATTTTTAGTCGTGTTTTATACCTGTTGGTCAAGCGTATTATTGACTACCGATTCCGATGTTACGGTCTGTATTGCCCATCGAGTGTGAAAATCATATGCGAGTTCTATTGATCACGCTTCATATCAGATACACAGTTTGTATTATACAGCGTAATATTGTATACGTGGTTGGTTCGTTTTTTAAATTGTATTGTAATTATTATTTGAAGTGAATTCAGAATACTTTCCGGTAATTACATAATTATTATGTTTTTTTCTGGACACATCTAGGTGTATGTGGAGTAAAATATCATCTAACCTCACTGTTACATCTAATGGATGATCGTCTAAAGTTCCAGAAGGCTACTTTGCGAATTTCTTTGGTACAATCCATAGTTGCTTGTCCAATAATGATCTAAGTTAGCCATTTTTCCATTTATAGTACATATTTATCAGTTATTAAACCCAAATCAAATCGAGGTTGAGCTAACAAACTATGCATTCCAGAGAATGCATTTCATTTATGATAAAATAATTAATAAAAAACTTTTTCGAAGACAAGCTTTCATCCAAATGCACTAAAAAGTGAAAAAGAATTGCTTTGGATGTGTGACGTAGGTCATTCCGTGAGTTATAGATTCAAGTTTTCAGTTCGAATACAAAAGTGATGAGTTTTTGAACCTATAACTCACGGAATAACATACGTCACACATCCAAAGCAATTATTTTTTACTTTTTGGCGCATTTGAATGAAAGCTGGTCATTTAAAAGGTTTTTTATTAATTATTTGTTTTTTTGCTCTTTAGTAAGTACGCCCTAATCTATGCATTTTTGTTAAAGCATCGTTATTATGGGTCCTCTTTTCCGTAAGTTCCGAGATATCTAGTTCTTCTACGAGGAGACCATCTAAAGATCAATTCGTCCGCCATCCTGGAGCTGCCATCTTCAATTTATGAATTTTGACAATAAATTCATAATCTCCGACCCCAAACACCCCACATAACAATTTTGAATGGAATCGCACCATAATTACAAAACACGTCCACCATCTTGAATTCATGCATTTTGACAAAAATTTCATAATCTCCGACCCTTCCACATACCAATTTTGAATAGAATCGGACCATAATCACAGAGATCGACCGCCATTTCGGAGCCGCTATTTTGATTTCATAGATTTTTGACCGAAAATTCATTATCTACGACCCCGAAAACCCTAAGATACCAATTTTGAATCGAATCGGACCAAAATCACAAAACTCGTCCGCTATCTTGGAGCCGCCATCTTTGACAAAAAAATATCCGACCCCGAAAACCCTCACATACCTATTTCGAATAGAATTGGCCTATAATCACAGAAATCGTCGGCCATCTTGGATCCACCATTTTGATTTTATGAATTTTGACAAAATTCATAATCTTCAACCCCGAAAACTACCACATACCAATTTTGAATCGAATCGGACAATAAACACAAATCTCGTCCGCCTTCTTAAATCCGCCATTCTGTTGTTTTCTCTAACAAAAATTATATAATGCATTGTCACGGGAAGTAGGAACACCTGCCAAATTTCACCTCAATCGGATAACTATAAGTGGGAAAAATTCAACTTGTAAGATTTCATTACACACCTCGGGACCGGTGAAAGTAAATAAAAGCTTTTGATAAAAAAAAATGGTTCAAAAACTAAAACCCGACTACTGAAAAATCACGCTCTAAAAAGTATGAAGCAAGAAAATATTCTCACCTGAAATTGTTATGTACAAACTATTCAATATTTATCGTCTATTAAATTGACAACTTACACGTAATATATTTCAATGTGTTTAATACATATTCATAGTGATGTTCAGAGGATAGCCGTGGTCATATGCCACCTACCCTAACAATACATTCTAACGGTAGTAAGCGATCATAAGCTTTAGAGCAAAGTGGCATATGACCACGGCTATCCTCTGAACATCACTATGAATATCTATTAAATATATTACAATATATTACGTGTAAGTTGTTTATTTAATAGACGATACATATTGAATAGGGTTGTACATAACAATTCCAGATGAGGATAGTTTCTTGTTTCATACTTTTTAGAGCGTGATTTTTCAGTAGTCGGGTTATAGTTTTTAAACTTATTTTTATTTCATACTGATTAGAGCGTGATTTTTCAGTAGTCGGGTTTGAACTTACTTTTTATTTAAATTATTTTGGTGCCATAATTCCGTGATAAAGTATTTGCAGAGTCTCTTTGAATTTTTTGTTCGTTTAGGTTTTTTTTGTTTTACATGTAGCTAGGTAATATACTGCGTTGAGGTACTCCCAGCTTATGTCATTATTGTTACACACGTTTTGTTTTTATATAATTTTAACATGTGTACCCATAGTCCATAGTGAAATACGTATTTATTATACAGTGTGACCCATTTAGAATGGAACCACCCCTGTGAAATACGCATTTTTCAGTCATTCTTAAAACAAAATTTATTTGAAAATTGAGCATCAAAAACTGTATCTTGACAACTTTAGTTTCATTTCCAAGGCACTCTGTTTTTTTTCTTCGTTAAAAACGGCAAAAGTTTATTAGGCAATTTTTGTTTTGAAATTTGACTACACCTCTGGATTCGTAGTCGTTATAAATGGGAACCATGATAATTTCATGAAAAAATATTGGTTAACAACGAATTTACAACAACTTAAATTTTGGAAACAAAGTATTTGATATTAATTTTCATGTAGATTATAGACATATTTAAAATCTGACAACACTGCCGATACAAAGTGGAACACCAGTGAATTTGTACAGCGAAGATCCGAAGTCAATAGCTCATTCCGTTCTACAGTTATAACTCCTGAAAGTATGGTAATGTGAGCGATTTCTGGTGGAAGCGATTTTGTAATAAAAATCTAACTACGCCACTGGATTTGTAAATTATATTTCCTTAAAATCATTTATTTTAGTTTAGGTTATAGGTGTATTCGAAAATAACAGAAAATTCAAAATTCATTTTCAAGTTATACAGTTTTCAATAGCCGATAAAAACGAAATGAACCGAATTAAGTTTTAAAGTATCAAAATTATTTATTCAATAATAAAACAGAAAGCAGGACAAAAACATGTTCCTTTTTTATTCTGCAAAATTCAACTGAAACAAGCTTCTAGAGAAGGTATCAATAATTTGAGGAAATCTGAACTAATACAGTGGGCATAGGTATTGTACTAAATCAATAGTAGGCTGTGATTTAGTACACCACAAATCGCTCACATTACCATATTTTCAGTAGTTATAACTGTTGAACGGAATGAGCTATTGACTTCGGATTTTTGCTGTACAAATTCACTTGTGCTTTACTTTGTATCGGCAGTGTTGCCAGATTTCAAATATGTCTGCAATCTGAATAAAAATTATAATCAAATACTTTGTTTCCAAAATTATAGGTTGTTGTAACTTCGTTGTTAACCAATATTTTTTTATGAAATTTCGATGGTTACCATTTATAACGACTAAGAATTCAGTGGTGTAGTCAAATTTGGAAAAAAAACATGCCTAGTAAACTTTTGCCGTTTTTGACAAAGAAAAAAAACCATAGAGTGCCTTGGAAATGAAACTAAAGTTATGAAAATTTGTGTCAAGATACAGTTTTTGATGCTTAAGATCAAATATTTTTTTTTTTAGATTGACTGAAAAATGCGTATTCCACAGGGGTGGTTCCATTTTAAATATGTCACACTGTATATGTATTTTGAGAGAAAATATATTTGGCTCATATCTAATGCGTGATTTTATGAATTATTCCCGATTATCGGGTGCATGCAAGGAAATGTGCCAACTGAGCCCTTTCATGTGATACCCAACACGGCATCATTGAAAAAAAAATAAATTCATGACTTTATGTCCTCTAGAGAGATATTCAATTCAATGTGACGTCATATAGCCTCTAACCAGCGGACAATTAAGATGCTTCCAACGATACCTCATTCGTCAAATTATGATAAGTAGTTTAGAAGTTATGAGCGAAAAGATGAACAGACATGCATACCGGTCAAAATCATAACTCTGCTTTTTGCTTCGTGGGGGTCGGGTAATAATGCAAGAATCTTCATGAATTCAATTTCGGGTATCGAATAGCATGTGATCAAACACGAGAGTTCATCTCATCAACAACATACTTCGGTGTCCCCGATAATTGAGACTGTTATATCATTTACAAAGAAAGGAAAACAGTAGAATCGTCGATAACAAACAACCTCACACATAAGTTACGGTTATATTTTCCCACGCTACCCTGTACTTTGTTTGTTGGTGGTAGTACGGACTTCTGAATTATAGTGGTAATTAGATGAACAATGAAACGTGGTGATGTTTTATACCACCAAACTTCTGACACACAGATTTCGCAGGTAAACTTTTCCCGGCTGGTTTATAATGACCACTGCCATTTCGTGGAGGGATGATAATGAGAGAATTCTCAAGCGGGTGATATTTCGACAAGAACTCGTGGAAATTTTCTTGTTAGAAGTGAAAAAATTTCCAATTCTTCCATGATAACTTTTGTTGATAACATATTCCACCCTTGTATTCTAGAGCTGACTTGAAAGGGAATCAAAAACAGAAAATGAAGATGTTTATTTGTTTCAAACTTCAAACTTTTGGTAACGCCAAGTATCGACGTTATTCCATCATATAAGACTCAAACTTCCATTAATGATATGAAGGCAGGTGAACCCCAGAGCTTTGTTTCAGATCCTGTTCTCTATCTTCCTATATAAGTTACATTACAAATATGCCACTCTCATCATGCTTTCCAACTCAGATTAATTCATATCAACACCACAAATTGAAGCTAGATGGATGCATGTGTTCCAAATTGATGCAGAATGACAGGTGGATACTGAAGACGATTGCGGATACAAGCAATCGAAACGTCGTGAAAAACTTCCAAATCCATTAAGACGATGGACGTCCGAAACTAGTGGAAAGCTATGATTGCTGAATTGAGGGTACTTAATGGGATTATATACTCAAAGCTCCACGCCGACCATTAGTTCTAGGATGATGAATTTCCCTGATGATTTCGAGTGTCCTATTTGATCTGTAGTATTTGTGTTTCAATTCCAGTTCCAGCAGAGCCAAGATTACATATATTGTTTTCTCTCTGCTCTCCATTTCTATTTCCCCAAACATCTTCAGTTATTACGTTTACTCTGGTTGCCATTATCAAATTGAATATTGAATACAATGTGACAGTTTCTCATGCTTACCCACGACAAAAACTATGTTTTCTGAACTCAACTTAAAAAAAAACATCTGGTATAGATAACACACAGCTATAATCTTCAAAAATATTTTCCAATATCACCTGAAAATCACACTCTCTTGATGTATATAATTATAAAAATAATAAAAAAATAAATTAAACAAGCTTTTATACAAATGCACTATGGAGAAAAAAATAATTTCTTTAATTGTTTGACCTAGGTTATTCTGTGAGATCAGATTCAAAATATTGTCGCGCAAGTATACCTATTTTATATTCGCAGCAAGCTTCTGAATCTGCTACTCAAAGAATAACTCAAACAATTAAATGAAGTATTTTATTGTTTCCAGAGCTTTTGTATAAAAGCTTGTCTTGAATTTTTGTTATGGTTTTTATTCAATGCTTTGTAGTCATTCTTGAAATCCGTCATCTTATTGAATTCTGACAAAAATTGATAATCTCCGACACAAAAAACACCCACATACCGAATTTGAATGGAATCCGGCCATAGTAACAAAACACGTCGCCATCTTGGAACCGCCACCTCGACTCATGAACTTTGACAAAAACATCAGGATATCCAACCCCAAAAACCCCCACACACCAATTTTGAATGGAATCTGGCTATGATCACAAAACTCATCGCCATCTTGAATTTGTGGCTTTTGACACAAAATTCATGTTCTCTGCCCCCAAAAACCCCCACATACCAATTTCAATTAGAATCGAACCATCATCACAAAACTCGCCCGCCATATTGAAGCCGCCATTTTATTTTTTCTCCAGTAAAAATTATATAATGCATTGTTACCGGAATTATGAACACCTGCCAAATTTCACGTTAATCGGACAACTAGAAGTGGGTCAGAATTCACTTGCAAGATTTGAAATAAACATACATACAAATGTGAAGTTGAATAAAAGCTTCTAGACAGTGTTGGTTGGTACACACTTTATATGAAAACTTCATCTTCATCCCAATTCCCTATCATATCGTGGATTCATGAATTGTTTCATTATATCGAGTTTAATAAAACAAACTTACTACATATAGAAGCATACGATATACAAAGCGTCAGGATAAATCCTCTGGGATACGCTCGGCGGGAAATTGGTTATGCCAGCTCCTGTGAGACTTTGCCGTTTACGTGAAGTTAAGGAAGAAAATGAGTATGAACCTGAATTGATCACGATATTCTGGAAGTTTTAAATATCCACTGGATGGTATACGGTAACCCGTTTCGCAAAGTCCAATCTGGAAATTGATCAGGAGAATTTTTTTTCCCAGATTAATACTAAGTAATTTATTTATCAGATATGCGATGAGAATGGAGTTTTATTTTTCTTTATTTAAGGACAGTTGCAGACCAAATTCCTCAACAGAAGATTACAGAGATATTTAGACTTTTATACAGTGCTTCTCAAAAGTCCTCTCCCCCCCTCTTATTTTTGGAACGATTATACATAAACAAGTGAAATTTGGAAACTGAATATTAAAGGTTGTAAACTTCCCTACTAGTGATGATAGAGGACGAAATCGTCAAAGGTGACGTCACAAGGCCATTGTGACCAATAATTTTAAATGGAACCCTACGGCAAGCGACACCTTTTTCAAAAGGTATCGAAAAAACCTATTCAATGATACTTATTTTGTTTGTGTTTATGGCAGTTTTGGCAACTCGCTTTTAAAAAACGCAAAGCTGTGATGAATTAAATCAGTTAATACTAAAATTCCAAATTCAAGCTCCGCCTCTAGATAGTTGTCAAATAAGCTGACGTTTTTGTTAGTCTTCCTAATTCGACGTTTTTGTAATTGTCCAAGTTTTTTACATTTAATAATTTGTGTATTGTTGATCGAACGTTTGACTGTTTTAGCAGCTTTTGGTACTTTCAATATTATTGTACATTTTAATAATTTGTTAAACTGTTGTGAGCCGAACGTTAAAGTGCTTCAAGAAGTGAAATGGTACGTGCTTTAGGTGATAAAGTAGCAGCGATCCTAATTCTTGGTGAAACTGGACAAAATATTCATGCAGCAGAACGCATTTTTAATGAGAGGTTTCCCAATCGCCCCGTTTCGAGGACTTATTTAAGAGAGCTTCTTCGTATGTTTGAACGGGTTTGAACGGGTAGTATTAATGATGCGAAACGATCTGGCAGACCACAAATTTCTGATGAGAAAAAAATTAATATACTGGCAGAAGTACTACTTCTTCAACAACTCACGTTGCATCTACCTGTGAAGTCAGTCGAAGTACAGTACACAGGGTGTTGAAAAAAAAACAAATTTCATCCATACAAATTAAAAATGGTTCATCAACTCTCAGACGACGACCCAGACCGAAGACTAGAATTTTGTGAAAATATGGAAACTAAAATTAACCAACAGCCAGACTATGTCAAAAAAATTGTTTTAATGACGAACGTACTTTCTATCTAAATGGAAATGTAAATACACAGAATGTGAGTTATTAGAGTGACGCAAATACTCACCTGTTTCGTGGAACACATACCCAATTTCCCCAGAAGGTGAATGTTTGGGCAGGTATCCTGGGAAACTACATCGTTGGGCCTCTTTTTTTAAATACTAATTTAACTGGTGAGGTTTATCTGGAGCTGTTGCAAAACGCAATAAGAACCGTTAATCCTTCAAATTTTGGAAGATAATCCAGATGAATTCGGCAATTTGGAAATAACATTCCAACAGAATGGTGCTCCTCCACACTATTACGGTGCAGTAAGACGGTATTTGGATGAGGTGTATCGTGGTAGATGGATTGGACGACGAGGTTCAATGGAATGGCCAGCTCAATCACCGGACCTCACACCTTTGGATTTTTTTTTGAGGGGGCACCTTAAATCGAAGGCTTACGCCACTGAACCTGACAATATTGACGTTTTAAAACAACGTATTGTTGCCGAATGTGAGGCTGTTTCCGCAGACACATTTGCAAAGGTACGAGAAGAGTTTAAAAATAGGATCTTTCACTGTCAGGAAGTAAATGGAGGTCCCTTCGAGCAATTTCTTTAAGTAGATACTGATTCTTAAATCTGTAATTAATATCATACTGAATGGAATTTAAATTTTAATGTTTACTAATGAGCCATTAAAACTGCCATAAACACAAACAAAATGAGTATCATTGAATAGGTTTTTTCGATACCTTTTAAAAGAGGTGTCGCTAGGGTTCCATTTCAAATTATTGGTCACAATGGCCTTGTGACGTCATCTTTGACGATTTCGTCATCTATCATCAGTAGTAGGGAAGTTTACAACCTTTTTAATATTCAGTTTCCAAATTTCACTTGTTTATGTATAATCGTTCCAAAAATAAGAGGGGGGGAGCGGACTTTTGAGAAGCACTGTATATTCTGTTTTGTAGAAAATGTACCCCAAGTTACCATATTCAGTAATGTCAATATTATTATATTAATGATTGTCATTATAAGCATTCGAAACAAAAAAGAAATTAAATCGACTTCCCATGTGGAACGATGTATTAATCGAATGAACTAATTGTAGGGAGGTTAACTATAGGGATGATTTTGTGAGCGGATTGCACGTCCACCGACTGGAACATCGATCCAACGGAAAAATACAACAAAGCAAATGCATTTCGTGGTGGTTGATGCTTTGTATGCTGCCATGCGGAGCAATTAAAACAGCACTATGATTATGACTGAGGGCCAGTCACAGTTGATTATTGGTGTGAAAATTCAAAAAGGGAAGATCAAAATCCACGTTGTTTTTTGTGTTTTGGAAAGCTGTAATTGCCCGTTGGTTTTGAAACGATTCAATGCCAGACTCGTCGGCGGAATTGAAATGAAAATGACATCCAACAACAAATGATCCATCATGGCATTGTTCCCTATAGTATATGAAGTTATGTAGCTATGGAATTTGAAGATATTGTCATGGCTGCTATAGTTCGGATCGGAATTATTGTCTAAAAATCGTTTTTCAACGTTAGTTCAACGAAAAAATATCGCGGGGAATAACGTTGTTTTCAACATATTAATACGGCAAATCATCGTAACTATCAAACTTCTTTTATCTTTTTCAATAATATCAAATGCATACAAAAAAGTTGGTGCTGCTCTGTTTGTATCTGTGGTAGATGAGGAAGGTGATATACCAAAAATCGATATTAGTTATTTTAACCTGTCAGCTCTAGTTTGTACTATACTACCAAACCTCGTCTTCGATTGTTTGCGGTCTTATTTGCAAGTTTTACAATAACAGCAATAAAATTAATCCTTTTATTTCATAATGGCTACTCAGTTAAGACGTTGTGATAACGACCCTGATAAGTTCAGTTACGTTTGTGGTGAAGTTATTTCAAAAGATCTGCAAAAGTTTGATAACATACTGTGATCCGCGTGTAGTTTGCTCACTTCAATATTGAAATTCGCAATAAAGATAAATCGCAGGTGCCTCATAGTGAATGTAAAATGGCATTAAACATTCGTGACAATGGGAGACTGGTACAAGTGAATCTTTGAAATTTGGAGTACCTATGACTTGGCAAGAACAAAAAAAACATCATGACGACTGTAACTTCTGTTATGACAAATATAGTGGGCATCAACAAAAACAATCGCCACAAATGGAAATATCCCAATATTTCTTCAGAAAGAGGACCAATTGCTCATCCATAAAACAGTCCAATAGAAGGTTTTTATCTGCTACCACAATCTCAGGAGGAATAAATCGAAGAACCTAGTGCTTCTCAAGTAAGTGATGACTTTGAAAGCTGTGGAGAAACATCGAATCAAAATACATTTTCCAATATGAGCTCAATGATCTTATCTACCTTCCAAAAGAGCGTACTGATGAAAATTTCGTAAATTGTAGTGATGTGATGGACTTGAGACCAATCAGGCAAGTGATTGGCGTATCTTTTTTGACAGCAGTGGAATTATTCTCAAAGCTGCTCTTCTACATAATGGAAATAAACATTACCCACTCTATTTGTATGAAAGCAGAATATGGAGTGATTTCAATTTTTTCACAGAAAATAAAATATGTTGAACATAGTTGGGTGATCTCTGTCGACTTGAAGATGGTTAATCTTTTGTTAGGTCAACAAAGTGACTGTACAAAATACTCATGTTTTATTTGTCTCTGGGACAGTCGAGCCAAATCAAGAGTTGTAAGAGTAAGGGCACATATGGGCCAACTCAAATATGTGAATGGGAATATCCAAATATATCAAGACACTGAATACAAAAAAATTGGTCTGTGAGAGATGCTTCGTTTTCAGTGAATTCCTCAGAAATTTCCTGGGTTAGGTACATAGGAATTGAAATCAGGTGTTTTTTATAAACCTCAAATACGTCAAATAATTGAAGACCCCGCTAATGTTGGGGCATTTATGACTGAAGTAGAACGACTTGCGTGCAAGTCGTTTGTAGTGGTTGCCCAAAATTTCCTCGGGAAATAACAAGGCTGAAAACTATGTAGAGTCAGTTGAGAAAATGCTTGACTACCTCTATAGTAATAAAAATCACTTTTACCATAACCTAGGAGATCTTAGCGAAGAACAAAGAGAACACTTCTACCAAGATATAAAAACAATGGAGAGAACAGGTATCAAGGTAGATGGGATGATCATTTGATGGCAGACTATACTCTAGGAAATCACTTATAAGACAATTTATTGATGTATAATGTTAAAATAAAGATATGTTTTTGTAAAATGCATTTTTTTCTCTCATAAACTACAGCTGATACAAAAAAACAGTATCATTATTAGGCATACTTAAAAACAGGTCTGAAATCATAGGCACCAAAATGTTTTCAAAACGCCATAGAATCAGGAGAAATAACCTTGAGAATTGACAACTTCTCAAAATTCGTTGAAACTTCAAAAATGACAATTTTACAACGTTAAACTGCCATAAATGATATTGACGAAAAAAAACGGAACTAATTCTTTTTTTTTTGTATACAATGTATACCTCCCTGACGTTATTGACAATGTTCAAAAATAATTTATTCATCGTCTTGGCTACTGTCAGATAGCAAACGGTGCACAATTTGAACATTTAATTTGATCGTTGTTTGAAGCTATCATTGCCATTAAATTTAGTATTTTCATATTTCAAAATAGTTTTCCTTATTTTATTTTCATTTCACGCATACGCATAATCATATTTTCATATTCCGTAATGAAAAATGGAGTTGCCATTAAAAAAATACCGATGACGTAATTTCTCCTGCACGAATAATTCTGTATGTATGAATTAAATTTGAAAGAATGCCCAAATGAAAATAAAATTCGACGGCTTCGAGCGTTCTTTCCAAAAATGATTCCTTTAATTTTTTACGAATCTATCAACCACTTTACGAGAGCATTGAATTCAAGGAACGCACTGTATACAAAACCTGTGTGATATATTTCTAAAATCAGCTTTTCATAGAGTTTAAAAAAATTGAATAAAATATAGGGTGTTCCATTTGAAAAAATTGTTGCGGACATCATTAGTCAAACGTGGATCACCCTGTATATTCAATTTTCCCTTATAAATGTGGCAAATTGAGATTAAAAATCGACCTGTTTCAGGAGATTCCTCAGAAATGGATATTGGCTAAAAATGAATTTTTTCAGTACTTACGAAAGCATTATTGTATGTGTTGTCACATAATGCATCGACCTGCCCATGTCCCATTTAGTTATATTGAAAATTTGGGTCCGTCTTCAAGAAGAGCAATTTTGCGGCCGTTTCCTACGAACTATCAACAACACTCAATAACAGAGAAGAAGACAATGAAAAAATATTAGGGTTATGCCAGGTAATCAGAACATAGAATTGAAAAAACACGTCTTGGAACAGAAAAAAATCCTGAATACTTTCAGTATTTTATCGTCTAAATGGGAAGTAATTTGTACTGACCACCGTGAAGGATGGGAAAGGTGCTGAACGCTTCAGCTTTCATACAGCTATTCACTCAATGATAATTCATTTCGGAACAAGTCTACCTCAAAATAGGAGTTTTTGTCGTTTAATTTGATAGCATTATTTCACTGATTATAGACTTCGATGGAATATCGTTCAAGCCATTTCGAATATTGTTTATTTCTCTCTTAATATTTCATAACTATGCCATCAACAGATAGGCAATGTAATATTGATTGCAAACTACAATCGATATCACGAACCATTGTATCAGATTGAAATAAATGACATTCATTATCGAGCCTTTCCTCTGTAGGAAAATGTGCTGCAAACATGCGAAGTCAGAATGAGACCTAAGTGAGAGAATATGGTTTCGTGATGTCAAATTTTTCGAGTGGAAATGATATATCTATCATATCTATTGACATTGAGTCAATGAGCAATAACACTCATAAAATCATATTGGAACTGAAAAATACGACCTCTACTCCCTGAATCCCCCCACAGTAACTGAATCTTTCTATTCTGATTTGTTGAAAATATAAGCAGGATGTTCATAAAATCAGATGTGGAATCATCTGCGACTGAAAGATAAACTTTAGTCACTATCTTCCATCGTCAAGATAACCTCTTGTGGGGTATTCATGTTGAAAAAAGAAACATTCTCAATTGAATATTGAATAGAAATATTTTTCTGTGAATTGAAAAATCCACGATTAAAATGAAGTTATTTTTTGTGAATGTCTAACAGAAAACAACTACTTCCCCGGCTAAAGCCACGCTGGACATTGAACTACATCTGATTGATGTTCTGAAAAGGCCCTAACTCAAAAGAAAAAATTTGAAATTGAAAATAATCAATTGAGAATGTTTCCCTTTTCAACTTTCTATTCTGTTCTGATAACCTTTTCTCAGATAATTTATACGCTGAACCAAGAAATGTTGGTTTCTTCATGAAATGTTGAATATGAGAAGTACATTGTCCCATCTGGAAACTCCATATGGGTACCACAGCGTTTGGTATTGTGACCCCTTTCTTATACCGCATACCGTTTGACGCAGACTCATGGTACACCACTTTTCTCCTTTGTTTCTGTAGCTATATGTCTGAAATTTCAATACATTGAATATGCTCACTAGACGCCACTTTTTAACATATTTGGAAAAAAAAACAACTTCCGCTTTCTCCGGAAATGACATAAACTCTCTATTTTCAAATGAGACACCCTGTATTTTATTGCATTTTTTTAATTTTCTTAATTATCTGAATCCAATGATACCTTATAGTTGATATATCATTTGTCAGAACACCCATTTAATTTTTCGAACTAGAGAGCCATGAACTCTCTAAAAATTATTCCATCATATCAATCAATCAAAATATACTTCATTGTCAAAAGATGAACATCAAAGCAATAATAAAAAAGTATTGAAACAAACGCAGGAAAGTCAGCTGAATAAACATAGGTACAACCACACATTATGAAATTTGCCTAAGATAAGAGTCAAGGTAAATAAAATATGTCATTAATTTTTTCTTACATTCAGGATTATCAAAAAAGCATTCTGTGTAAAAAAAGAAAGATAAAAATACAACTTATATGCTGTGTCCAACCATAGTGGAACAATCTATAGCGGACACTACACGGCTTACTGTAGGCACCCTTATGCAGGCACATGGTACAAGTACAATGACTCCAGAGTATCACCGATATCTCCAAAATCCCTTATAAGTGGAGAAGCATTCGTCCTCTTCTATGAGCAAGAGGACGCCCAATCACACCTTTAGTTTTTGAGTTTTCCATTTTCATCCATTTGTTAAAATATCTTTTTATATTGTTACGAAATATACAGCTAAAAATAAATATAAATATATACACACAAACATATATACATCCTAGGTGAACAGTATATACATCCATACGTTAACAGAAAAAGGAGTTAATAAATAAAATAATTTGAACCCATAGTCGTTACACTGTTTTGTAATTTGTAGTAACTACAAACAGTGGACATATACAATGTTAAAGTAAAAAATGATTTCATAACAGTATGCCATCCATATTTTTATCAAAGTATTCTTGAACACTATAAAATACCTGGTCAATGAGAACTTGCTTTGCATACTTTCTGAACTGATCCATTGATTGGATATCTTCAAAATTAGTCGGAAGATGATTATATATTTTAGCTACATTATGGGCAGTCTTAACTTGTCATTTTGGCGGGTGGATCCAACAACAACATCGTAAGATGATTTGTTCTTATGTACCAGGCACACAGTTTCAGTTTCCAAATAATCAAAATAATGCTACACTATCGCATTTTTTATTAAAATAGTATTGTGGTTCGAAATAAGTACCAAAAAAGTAAAAACAAAACATTTTATTACACGAAACTCCATTTTTTCAAATGGTACCTTAATGGTACTCTGACGTCATTCGAAAGTACCATCGATGGGGTATCCATCCATATTAACTCTTTTTGTATATAACCAATACGAACACAATGAATGTAGTTGAAAAAAGTTTAAGTATCTTCTTGGTTCAATAAAAATAATTTATCAAGGTGGCTATGGAAACCAAATCACATTTTGAAGTTTCGATAATCTGTAATTATCAGTTAGTCAATATATTATTGAGTTGATCGCATTGATAATACAAATAAGATGAGAATGTCACAGGTTTATAACAGAAATAAAAAAGTAGATATAATGTTACTTCATACGGAATGTCGGCAAAATGCGGTTGTTGCTCAACGGCTGTACTCGGAAAGATACCCCGAACGACAATGTCTGACTCGAAATTACTTCAAGCGTTTAGAAGAGCAGTTCGGAAGAGAGCCTGATAATGATATTGGTAATGAACATATTATTTCTGAAGATATGGAGATAAATGTTCTCATGAGAGTGGAACTCGATAGAACAGCATCTCTTAGGAAGATCGCTTCCGTGTTGGATACATACTCTAAATTCTAGAATTGTGGATGAATTGAATGATTGAGTATCCAATTCCACTTGGAGTGGGTATGTTTAACCTGCCAAACATTGAGAATGAGTTATGCTAACTCATAAATGGCAAACGAGTTCTTTGAATCATAGAGTTTGGTGCATTTGGTCCTCCATCTCCCCTTACTTTTCATTAGTCTGCATTTCAGAAAGCAGTTGTTTTGATATGAGGTGATTATGTCTTCTTTAATATTCTCGATGATTTTTCTGTCATAAGTACCATTGTGTTTGACATTTTGCCAATCTTCAGATAGACGTGTCTGACAATTGTGGGAGACCAGGGTAAGTCCTCTGGGTTACATAGGTTAGCTCATTGCTTTTGATTCATTGTTCAAATCTATTTGAGATTTGTGTTTCTGAACCTTCCTCAAAATTATTGGTTCGTCGCAGGAGGATTCATTGATTTAGGGTTCAACTGCACTCACAGTAGCTACGTAGGGATTTTTGGAAAAATTATTATGTATATCATGTCAAAATTCAAGAATGAAATATATACCCACATAAAGACCTTGTGCCAGAAAGTGAGAGGTCCAAAAGATGTTTACTACGGTCCAAAAATATTCAACATACTACCAGACGATATGAAGAAATACAAAAAACTTGTTACGTTCAAACAGTTGATCAAAACACATATTGTACAGGACCAACAACTTAACAAAATCTTCATGTAATAAAAAATTTCCTTTTTTATTTTTAATTTTTCCCAAATATTCAACTAGCAGAGGGTAACAACTTCTGACTAGACAACATGTGATTCCTTCTCTGATCTAAAACATGAAATAAAATCAAGACTTCAGAATCTGTCACCATACACGAACAAAAACATTATCATAAAGTACTAACATTATCAATAAGATTAACATAAACTATCATTGAGTTTTTTCCAATATTATTAACTCAACTACTCTCACTACAATGATTGTTATAATGTATTATTTATTGATCATAATGTAACAGTTGGCGTAATAAAGAGGTAGATCTGCAACACAAGTCACCACTAACCGCGAACTATCCTTGCAAAAATACAGCTTAAAGGAACATAAATCACACAATATTCCATTCCAACGGGTTTTTTTCTTTTTTTGTTTCCAATACACTTCGATAATATACTTCAATGTTTCGAACTGAATACTGGAGTTGGAAATTGTGTCGAAGTTAGCCTTTGGGCATAGATCACTTGGTAAAGCTTCATACTGATGTTCTACCTTAAGAAAATTAATTATTAATCTCTGAACTCCCAAACTCTCCACAAACTTTGTCCTCTATACAATATAAACAAGATTTTGGAGCTTGGAACTGTCGCCTAAAAAAGCACACTTTCAGTTGAACCGGGGATTTTTTATTCACTTGAAAGGTTCATTGGTTGACTCGATCTAGCTGTGGAGCGAATTGTTGGAGATGAGGTAGCAATGGGAATGAGAGGTTTGACAACACAACACTCTCCTTCCGCATTCTAATGTTGCTTTCTATGTAAATTACATTGTATTTGTCCCTATGACTGTCTATCGGATAACACAGGGTTATCATACATGTATTAAATGCTCAATAATGATAATAATTTTCTGGAAGTTTTGTGACCTGATAACAGTAGAACAATCTGTTCTCCCAACAATATTAGGAAAAGGAAAGAAATAAAAGAATATCCTGTTAACATATATGTAAACGTCCCTATTAATTTCAAGTTCCAATTATTTCTTCGACAAAGAAAGTTAGAGTTTATGTGAGTATAAAATCCTGTTGTTTTCTTCATATTATGTACTATACAAATTAGTACATGTGTGTCTGGGTGTACGTGTGTGTATATCTATAGCCGGGTACTGACTTGAATGTGCATGCGTTGAGTCGAGGCACATGCATATGCACATTCAAATCTGGACGTGTCATTCGCAACGATTCAACGCATGTTTAACTTAAACTTGAAAATGGGCTATTCGTGAACAGATATGTTTTATGTTTGGGTGCCCTAATAAAGTTTCCCTGTCTTGTAGGATGATTGTGAATTTGTGATTTTTTTCCAGATGGTTGCCAACAAACAGTATGCATTTATACATGTGAATACTTGATAGAGTTAGGATCTTATGATGTTGGAAGGAAAATGAGTCTGAAGATTTTTTTTTCTGATATAGTGTGAATTGCCTCTTGTTTGATATTGTAAGATATGCGAGACTATGTCAATGCATAATTCACATTATAAGAGAGTAATAGTAATGGATGTATATATTAGACGTCCTTGTGTGAATTTTCTGTTAACCAATGTTAAGAGGTGAATTGGATACTTCCATTACAAAGGAACTTCAAGGGACATATTGAATTCATTTCCGTAGTAGTGAATTGAAATGATACTTCGACAGTAAATCAACTCATTATAATCCAATCAGATACATTCGATGAAGGGCAAACTCGTGCTTACAAACACAGAAAGAAGAAAACGTGTTACAAGAAATTCTCACAAGAGCAAGGAACAACGGGGAATTAGAGCCCATAATTATGAAATAACAATTCTGAATTTACAAAATGAAACCATTGAATTCGGAAACAGTCTGTAGAATGGGGTAGTTCATTCCTAGTTTCCAGTACCTTATATAGAATGAAACCATTCACCTTCACTTTTATGAACCTCTTAGTCCGTCAAGGGATACATCCATTTTATTCGGATTTTCCTCTAACGAATCGTTGGTAGTTATTCTATGCATCACTAGAGAATGACTATAGATTTGAGGAAAACTAGACTCGTAAAATAATATCCATGAAAGCCTGAAACTATGTAACCCTCTATAAATATTGACGATACATTCCAAAAGATGTCTACCCAATTGGCTGAACATGAGTTCATCCGCTTCGGTAATGTTACATTTTCCAACGAACATCTGGGTTATATATCCACTTATGTTTTTCTGTATTCCATATTCATAAGTGAGTCTTTACGAAACGAGGCATCGGAAATTCTTCATGTCTTTGTATGAGGTGGATTTACTAAGAACAATACGTGTTTTGAGCTGGATAAATTATTTGTTTCATGGAACGACAGTCTTGAACTATATGCCTCCCAAAGTATACTTTGCAGCAAAGTTTCATTTATATATATATATTTATATATATATATATATATATATATATATATATATATATATATATATATATATATACAGTATGGCCCATTTAAAATGGAACCACCCCTGTAAAATACGCATTTTTCAGTCATTCTCAAAAAAAATATATTTTGAAAATTAAGCGTCAAAAACTGTATCTTGACACAAATTTTCATAACTTTAGTTTCATTTCCAAGGCACTCTATGGTTCTTTTTCTTCGTTAAAAACGGCAAAAGTTTATTAAGAAATTTTTGTTTTGAAATTTGACTACACCACTGGATTTCTAGTCGTTATATATGAAAACCATGAAAATTTCATAAAAAAGTATTGGTTAACAACGAAGTTACAACAACTTTAATTTTGGAAACAAAGTATTTGATATTAATTTTCATTTAGATTATAGACATATTCAAAATCTGGCAACACTTCCGATAAAGTAGAACACCAGTGAATTTGTACAGCAAAAATTCGAAGTCAATAGCTCATTCCGTTCTACAGTTCTCCTGAAAGTATGGTAATGTGAGCGATTTCGGGTGGAAGCGATTTTGTAATAAAAATCTAACTACGCCACTGGATTTGTGAATTATATTCCCTCGAAATCATTTATTTAGGTTTAGGTTATGAGTGTATTCGAAAATTTCAGAAAATTAAAAATTCATTTTCAAGTTACGCAGTTTTCAATAGCCGATAAAAACGAAATGAACCGAATCAAGTTTTAAAGTATCAAAATCATTTATTCAATAATGAAACAGAAAGCAGGAAAAAAAAATTTTCCTTTTTTATTCTGCAAAACTCAACTGAAACAAGCTTTTGGAGAAGGTATCAATAATTTGAGGAAAGCTGAACTAATACATTGGGCATAGGTATTGTACTAAATCAATAGTAGGCTGTGATTTAGTACACCACAAATCGCTCACATCACCATACTTTCAGTAGTTATAACTGTTGAACGGAATGAGCTATTGACTTCGGATTTTCGCTGTACAAATTCACTTGTGCTCTACTTTGTATCGGCAGTGTTGCCAGATTTCAAATATGTCTGCAATCTAAATAAAAATTATAATCAAATACTTCGTTTCCAAAATTAAAGTTGTTGTAACTTCGTTGTTAACCAATTTTTTTTTATGAAATTTCGATGGTTTCAATTTATAACGACTACAAATCCAGTGGTGTAGTTAAATTTGGAAAAAAAAGTGCCTTGGAAATGAAACTAAAGTTATGAAAATATTTTTGAGATTGACTGAAAAATGCGTATTCTACAGGGGTGGTTCCATTTTGAATGGGTCACACTGTATATATATTTATACATATAGAAATGTAAAATCGGAAAGGAAAACATTCTCAATTGAGTTTTGAATAGGAATGTTTTTGTAAATTGAAAAATCTAGGTTAAAAATTAAGTAATTTTTTGTGAATATCTAACAGAAAACAATTACTTCCCGGCAAAAGCCACGCTGGATATTGAACTACATCTGGTAGATATTTTGAAAGGACCCTTACTAAACAGAAAAAATCTGAAAGTGAAAATTTGCATTTTTATTTAGATTATTTGATTTTCTACTGGAACATTATCAAGAAAATGTGATGAATATGTATGATCAAGAGTAATCGTTGGTTTAAACATTGCGTTTCAATACAATATTTGATGTCAACAATTCTATCAATTTGGGATCATTTACATCATTTCGACAGAACCTGTTATGGATACGAATAAATTTTTGGATGAATATCAACAACAACATCGTGATTGTGACACTAACTAACAAACTTCAGGGGGTGGCACACTTTTCTCTTTCATTGTATACTGGGAACGAAATGATTCATATGTGAAAAGGTTTGGAGGGATCGTCGATATCTTGATGGAGAGGAAAAAGCTCAAACTCAGTGTTCTATAAGGTATCTGATTTATTTTGGTGGTTTTTACGAACCGATATCCGACCTTGCTATTGCTGTTTTTTATGCGCTGCGTCCAGTTGGACTTGAATATATAATTCACAGTGACAGTGTTGTATTATTTCATATTAAATACATACTTATCAGGGGCAGCTGGACACCTAATCAAATTGTAAAATGACGAGTAAAAATTTACTTGGAATCCTATGCAAATTTTATACGGGAAAGTCGGATTACGCAGTATCAACTAAACGGTTGAAGCAGTTTGTTCTTCCCAAAATCCTTGGAAAAGATCCCATTTCAGAATCATCCTTTCACGGGCCTTGTGGCTCAGTGGCAACAGCGTTGGTCTTGTGTCGACTGTTTCCACCCGGCTCGGATTCGAATCCCGCAGCTGGTGAAAAATTTTTTCAAGGTCCCAAGAGTGGTTTCGGATCCCACTATAAAAGGTAAGGTCCCCGTGATTTTAACTCGTACAAGTTTTCATTAACTTCTGAGGGTTGTTCAAACAACTAAGAAAGCGGTAAAAAACAAAAGCAAAAAATATAAAATGATATACGAGGGTATAATCATAAGTGCTAGTGATTTTATCACTCATAAAATTTACAAATTCACTATACAATTGATTTGATTATTTGTCTCTGATGAATTTCAGGCCATTTGATTGGTTCAACAGTAACGAGGTCAATGGTTGCTCATAAATTGCACAATTCTCTTGGGGAAGCATTTTTTATAAAAATTTTACTGATTGTGAATTGTAGTCCTATTATACGATCAATTCGCTGAAGTTCAGATCGAGTGGTATGATCTTTGACATTGATGATATTGGATAGGAATATTCATTGATGGAAATAGTTTGTGGCATTCAGACGAGAAAATGAAAACTAGAACTGAAAAATAAAAATATGGATCGACCAGGATTCGAACCTGAGACCTTTCGATTTCTAGTCGAACGCTCTGGGTACCAATTGAGCCATCAGTCCTTGTTCGAAACCGGCGATTCACACTTTCAAATTAAGTTCTGTGTTAGTAACGAAGATGATGAGGGTTAATGTGATGCATGAAAACATTCACGCATGCACACCTAATGAAATCACATTGGTCTAGCCGCTGGTGTCAATCATATATAGGATTATCGACCAACTTCAAACCCGAAATTTTCAAGGGTGGATGACTCAAGCCAAGTAAATATAAATAATAAAGTGGATAGCGTCCGTAATTGAATATCAATGGAAACAGTTTGTGGCATTCAGACGAGAAAATGAAAACTAGAACTGAAAAATAAAAATATGGATCGACCAGGATTCGAACCTGGGACCTTTCGATTTCTAGTCGAACGCTCTGCCAATTGAGCCACCAGTCTCGTCTGAATGCCACAATTTCCATTGATATTTGATTACAGTCGCTATCCACTTCATTAAGAATATTTATTGTTGAAAAGGGAAACATGCTCAATTGAATATTGATAGAAAGATTTTTCTGTGAATATGAACATCCTGTTTATATGTTCAACAAATCAATATTTATTGTATTCATGAAAGCTGCATAGAATATATAAAAACATAATGTTGATAAATTGTTGAAAATTTGTTAAAATGCCTCATACTTATTCAATTATTGTTTCATATTCTTTGCAGCTTTCCAAATAATACTCGTGGAATATTATTGATTCCATCAATATTTTCCATATGAATATACAAACTCATGACTCTCCACTGTTGTGGTTGGTTCTGAATACATGCCCAATTTACTTTCAGAATATTCATCATATACTGCCTGCAATTGATTTTGAAACAGTACTTATTGAAAATATAGTATACAATCAATAATCAATACTTCGAAGAATTTACTTGATATAATAAAACTCATAACGCACCAGCCAAAGCATTTCAATACTCAATCGATCTATGCAGTCTCGCTGATAAATTGTTGATAATGATAATTGTCGGGGCGGATTTTTTTGTCGAAACAGATTGTTAAATGTTCTCATAATTTAGTGCAAATTTGATGGTGTCAGGACAATTCTTACCGTTTCTATAATTTGAAAATTATAGTCATATCTCTGTTATCATGCAACTTTGATGAAGCGTTTTTCATATGTATATATACAACTTGAAATAATAGCAATAGAAAACTAAAACACCACCTGATGTTGAATTATTTCATCAATTCCAAAGTGTGGTGAGGTATAGTGAATCAAACCTGTTTTTTCATATATTCCTTCCCCAACGGTTCCATCTTCGCCTTGACAACTCATAAAAATGATATATTCGCATAGATAATAACATAGCTATAACAATATCACCAGGGACCATTAACGAAAATGGTTTAGGTTATAGCAGACCCGAAAATGGAAGATATAAATTATTCAGCCTTATTTTGTCACCTCGGAAAAAACGTAAATCGAATCATAACCCATATATCACCGATACATTGACGTCGGAATATGATGAAAACATACCTACATATGCTCTTGTTGGTTTCAGATGTTCTCATACGTGAATGCTCGTTGCATTATATTTTTTCCGTAAAACACCGGAATACGGATTGGACTTATTTCGACAGATAACTTTGTATATTTCCTCATTAAAATGACTGAAGTACTATTTTCAGTTCAAGCTATTGAAAAAAACTATAAATACATCCTGGATCTACAAGACAAAACTTTATTTTTATTGGGAAAAATCTTTCAATGAAACGGTCAAGTTAAAGTCGAACTTCGCACACATCATTTTCTCCAGTATGAAACTATAGATTCACGTTAATATACTGGTTGTCAACCCGCGAATGACGAGTGTATGATGCCATTTTATAACGAATTACAGTGCTTAAAAATTTGAAAAAAATATTTAAAACGTGTTTTGTTTGTAAAATACGACAAAATGTAGGGAAGCGCCTCCCGCCTAATTTCAGGTGACCTGCTCAGAGGAAAATTTCGGCAATTGCCGAATGCAATGAACATTCAACTCAAGATTTGAATGAGGTAGAATGTTGAACTGATTGTGAGGTAAATGTACACAAAGAGTACATTTTCATTGCATGCTGCCTGAGATAGATATTCAATTTCAAAGTGAAGAAAACAACTAACCTCGTTATATCCAAACTTCATAGGCAGAACTAGTTGATTTCATACACTGCTTTGAGCCCCTTATCATAATTATCACAAAGTCACTTGTAAGAAACAAACGACACAAACAGTATTGAAAAGGGGAAACATTCGCAATTGAATATTGTTTCAAAAATAATTATACCATTGTAATGATTTGGAATAACACGTGAACTGAATACTGTTGCCAGGCAAGATTCTCGCATGCATGGTTTACAAAGCTGTCTACGAACGGAAGTTTGTTAGATTCTACTAGTGTTTTCTGATTGGCTGGTAAATGGAATTGATTTGCACATCATTATCTTTGTCTTTTAAAAAATCTGCCATTCTACCAAAAAATCATTTATAGTATATTAATATTTCTAGTTTGAAAACGCCCAAAGTGTTTCCTCCTCTCAGATATGCACAGTGATTGGTGGCTCCAGAATTGAAATTTACTACTTCATTCATGAATGCGACAAGTGATTTACTTTGTCTTATTATTATTATATTATAACTGGTATCAGATCTATGATTCACCATAACAAATTGACTGCTGTTTCTAGTGAATGCCCTGCTGAGATCCCAGGGCACTAACCGACTTCGATACATTCCAGAATTTTTCAGTAAAAATCTGTCACAGCAGTGATAGTGGATATATTAGATTCAAAACCATGTTCGATGGGGAAGATGATGCTATACCTCTCAATAAAATGTAATGATGGATCTTAGTATGCATATTCAAATATTTTTCAGCAAAGAGTTTTCCAGAAACTGAGAACAAATTCGAAAACAATTTCATAAATTCCCAACTTGTCTTTTGTGCAAAAGTCATCCACTGTCTTCAAAAATACAGAATACCGGCCCAAATGTAGTTTTATTCCATTGCGAAATGTGCCAATCCTTTCGTGTCAATCCAATAAAACCCCTAAACAAACGGAATAAATGTTCATAGACTCAATTCATGAAACATGATGCAATTGGTATCAAGCCCGATCAAATCCACATAAGTATTTAATGCTTGTATTGTTTCATAACGCTTCAATGGTGTACAATAGACTGAGTCCGGTGAAACGTATAGAAAATGTTTTTCGCGTTTCAGTTCAATGGAATGATTATCTATCACTGGAGTGAAAGGAAAATGAACGGATATAACGACAGACTGAGACATCTGAACTGGAAATAAGAGTGATAGAGTTTTCTATTGTTCATTTTCACTAAGTACAGTACACAAAGACTGATTTCATAACTCATTCAATTATAGTTTCCACGAGAGCTACAAAGAACTACGGATATTTTTTAAATGAAATATTTGGTTTTCCTTTGGAGTTTGCTTATTTTTCACATCATACCCATGAAGTGGGTATGAGGGAGCTATTTGGGAAAGGAAAAAGCGAGCGTTTCAAAATGGTGTACCGCAGGATACTATTCTTGGACCCGTACGATTTTTGGCCCACATCAACAATATGCTGGCTCCCAAGTGGGGAGCAGAGTGATTTCGTACGCGGATGACACAGTTCCATTCGTAGAAGGAGACTCCTAGGAGACAATAATGAAACCACGTTATGAAACAAATCTCGGAACGTATACCATTTGAAAACAATAACAAGGGACCTCAGGAAATCGAAATAATATGTTTTTATCTATCTATTCCTGAAATCAATAAAATTCTGCAAGATATTCTTTATTTAGCTGATAATCCTCTGAATTTATAAGTGGCTTTTTTGGGAACAATACTTTCAGATGTAGATATCTCAAACAAAAATTACTTTTAGATCTTTTAATCAAACTAGCTTTGTGATTTGAGATTCATGTCACGGAAAATTTTTATACAAACCTCATATTCTCTTGAAGCGTTTTGATCCTGGTCCCGAATCGATTCGACGATTTTCGACCAATTGCGAAGATTTTTTTTTTTCGAATTTTTCCCTGCAACTCTGACCCTAAACCAAATCGGCCATCCTGAATCTATTGCGCTTGCAGAATTACTATATTTTTTTCTTCTCGAGATAGGGGAATGGATCTATCGGTAAAATAAAAAAATCCGAGGAAAATATTTCAGATACCCGTAGTTTCATCCGGATGGTGAGTTAAATGTTTTTTTATAAGCAAATTCCTAGCCCCTAAAACATTCAAAGACGCGAATTTCCGTGTTTATTTCTCTCATCTGATGAAAAAAAATGCTTCAGGAATCTCTTGTTGTCCGATTTCTCCACATTGGATGAAGGATTCACCCGGATATTCATTATTCATCGAACGATATACACTTCGTGACGGTTCCTGGCTAGTTCAAATGATACATTCGGGGTTCAAATCGTGATAAACGAAACACCAATCGATTATCTATAAAAGTATAATGAATATGATAAGAGTGTATACTATTTTTCGACTAGTTATTTCTACACCGCCAAAAAAGGTGATTGCTATAGAGGATGAAAAGCAATGGGCTCAACACAGAACCCCGATGAACTCATATTTGAAAATTGAAAATACCGTGTACCATTCCTTCAATGTGGTCGACACGTATCGAGAAGGTTCGCCGAAAAAAAGTCCGATTCGAAACATTTTTGTTTTTCAGTTTTCACCATGATTTTTTCGGCATTTCTTTGATTTGAGGGACATGTCGCGGAGAAAATGCATACAAACCATATATTTTCTGAAATCGGACGTCATTTTCTACGTTTTGGTTCTAGTCCCAATTTTATGCGACGATGTTCGATTAATTTAGGAGTCTAGGCCTTGTAAGATTTTTCCTAAAAAAAAATTGTTTTCGATTTTTTTCTGCAACTTCGACCCTATACCAAACCGACCATCCCGAATCTATTGGTACTCGCAAAACTATTCTAAATTTTTTCCTTCTTGAGATAGGGATATGGATCTATGAGTAAAATCGAAAAATCCGGGCAAAATATAATGTTTTTGTGAAAATAATCCCATTTTCTTTTTTTTCCAGATTTTCTTACCCAGGTAGCCGTAGTTTCGACCGAATGGTGAGTGAAATTTTTGTTTTTGTAGGAGATATTGGCAGCCCATAAAACACTGAGGGACGCGAATTTCCGTAAAAATGTATAGATACATGTATAGTTCAATGTGATATGAACAATATTAATGGAAAATACCTAACCAGGTTTTTGATATACCAATAAAAATAACAGCGAAGACAAAAAATAAAAGAAACCACTCGAACAATTCTGCTTAACAATTTGTGTTTGATTTTTCTTATCAGATTAAAATACCATGTGTTCAACATCTCATTGTCACATCTTTCATTAACACATTTGCCTCCATGAATCAAAAGTATAGAGAGAATACTTGAAGTATTCTGCAAGACTTTCAGGATTTTAATGTTTTTTTGGATTTTGTATGTTTCTGCTGTTCCTTTTGTGTTCTTCAACTCAGCACAGAATATTTTGGGAATTATTTTTGATCTTTTGATGGGTTAGTCTTGTGTTTTTGTCACATTTTCTACGGGTTTTTATGTTTTCTAGAATTTTGTATTGTTGTGGTGTCATATTCAACGTTCGTTGGTGTTTTTTCACTATTTTTCTGAATATTATTTCAATGAAGATATGGGGTGGCTGTTCATTTTCTCTAATAATTTCTAGTTCTGGGTTCTTATTTTTTCATGTACTAGTAGTGGGACTCTGTGCATATGATTTTATTGATGGTATTAATTTTTTGTGTCATCGGGCTCGAAGAGTGATAGTATTTCTAGTTATTCTAGGGTTTAGTATTTCTAGGGGTTTGTGACAGCTATCATTTTGTTATTCAATTTCATCTGCAAAACACCCCTAAAAACAATCCTATTGTTTTGTTCTACTTCCATGAAGAGAAATGGGAAGGCCATAACATAGAATTAACCGAAATAATGTAACTGAAAAAGAAAATTATGTTTTAAGAGGTTAACTATTAAACTTAATACTGTAAAGAATTTCACGCAGTCCGAGGCATCTTCTTTAATTCAACAATGAAGATATCCGACTGCGTGAGATTGTTTACAGTATAAAGTTTAATAGTTAACCTCTTGAAACATAATTTTCTGACAATATTTTCTGGTCATCTTGTTTCCATCTTTTTTAAAGTAAATTTTTTTCACAGTCGGGTTTTTTATTTTCAAATTAACTTTATTTTCAACTTTTTGTTAGGATTTTTCACAATATGGCGTGTGGTTGTCGCCATATTGAATTTTTATTCACAATATGGCGCCTGGTTGTCGCTATATTGAATTTTAGGTACTGTCATTAGTGTCTCCAGTGACATTCACAAGATTAGGACAATTCGATTGACGTAAGAATCATCAAAATCGGCCCACGCGTTTGGCCACGAAAGAATAAACATACATACATACATAGGCTGATAAATACATTACCCTCCTTTGCATTGCGCAGTCGGGTGAAAACAACAGCCACCGTTAAATGAGTCAATATATGGAACCTGTGATACAACAATTCGCACAATTCTAGGAATCAAAAGGAAATGTAAAAACCGGTAAAAAACGTTTTTATCGAAGACTCAAAACTAACATGCCAAAAGACTCCAAATCTGATATGACTTACAAAATAACATGTGCTGATTGTGACAAAGTGTACATAGGACAGACATAAATGATCCTGAAAACAGGATGACGGAGCACAAATCAGACTGCAAAAATATACCGCTGAAAAAACAAATTATATCCTACGCAGAACAAGACAACTCTCCATACTTTTAATTTTGAATGATTCAGCATCATCAGACAATAAAAAAAAAACAACTCCTCAACAGCGTCTGTCATCATGTCCCCAGAAGCTTCCACAAACAAGACGTGATCTGACTCAGCATTTATAAAAGCGCCTCAATGCTGAAGAGCGTCACTATTTCCAGAGTCACCAATTTTTGTAATTGAAAGTGCAAATGAAGTTTGTTTTTAAAACGAAGTCCATGCTAAAAAACCCGTAACATGTATTACATCAATTTTACTTCTCTTCACTATTGTGAACATAGGAAAGCCATTCACATGTGGGTGGCATTACTTTTCGTATTTTTTTTTTCTCCGATGATTGATTGTCATATCTAGCTATCTTTTAATTTCATTCGAACATAATTCAAGAATTCCATTGTCATTTCTATGTTCTGAAAAAGGAATCAAACATTCAATTGAAATATTTTTCTGAAAATATTTTCAAATAAATCAATATGAGTTCTTGTCCCGAAGATGAAATAATGAAATTGCGAAACGTCGACTATAACATTTTTTCATTTTCTCAACATTCCGTTCGGATTCCTGCCACTTCAGCATTTGGAAAACTATCTGTAAAACCACTCAATTATGTTAATATCATATATCGCGCTATTGTGATTATTCATGTCAAGACATTGTTTTTTTTAGTTACGATTGTTAATACAGGAATTCAGCATATTTTCTGAATATTATCCGTCATCATAACTTGAAACTGTAATGAAACGCTTACTTGATGTGTCTTGTTTCGGTTGGGCAGCAGTATTAGCCGGTTGGACAGCCTGTATAGAAACGGGAACTGGCGTGCTGGGTTGCGTCATCAACGGTTGAACTGCAAGAAGGGTCGGTGGATTTACAGGCGCAGTGCTCCCTGGTGAGGATGCCCATCCTCCTTTCATGTCCTGTAAACAACCACCATACATTAATCAAGTGTGCTTTAGAGTTAGTTCACCGCAAAAGTGACCTTCATTGGTCAGCCGGAGCCCCATCGTCGAGAATAGTCGGCAGTGACCTAGTGATATTGCTTTTTTATATTCAGTTGTTTGGGAAGAAATAGGGCGATTCCCAGAGACAAAGGTCTTTGTCAAACATTGAAGACGGTATTGCATATAGGCTGTGATTGGACAAATGTAACCGTCCTAATTAAATTTTTCTGACATGTAACAAAATTATTCTAGTATAACCGGTGTGAAGTTAGCCATATCCACAAGAATACTCTAAGAAAAAAGTTAGGTCAATACATTTTCAGCTTTTACCAAAGGAATAACGCGAAAAAATTGTTCGAATCGAGCAATTCAGTCACAATAATATCATCCCCCCCTTTACTACACCTCTTTTACCGTTTGTCAGGCTTTTAGAGGGTGATAGAGGGTAGTTTCTGAAAAATAATTCAATAAAATGAAAGAGTACCACATTCTGCTTTTAGGATGTGTTTCATGAAGGAAAAATAAATCGAATGACATCTCCCCCATAGTTTGTCAGGCCTTCAGATATGGGGGGGTAGTTTCTTGGAAATAATTCAATAACTTTCTCAAATTAAAGAGTACTGCATTCTGCTTCAAGGATGTGTTCCATGAAGGAAAAATGAATTGAATGACAGCCCCCCTATAGTTTGTCTGGCCATCAGAGGGTGGAAGGGGGTAGTTTCTAGGAATAAATTCAATAACTTTCCCAAATTAAAGAGTACCGCATTCTACTTTCGAATTGTGTTTCATGGAGGGAAAATAAACCGATTGAAATTCCCCCCTCCAGTTTGTCAAGCCTTCAGATGGTGGAAGGGGAGGGGGGTAGTTTCTAGGAAATAATTCAATAATTTCTCAAATTAAAGAGTACCCCATTCTACTTTCGGAATGTGTTTCATCAAGGAAAAATAAATCAAATGGACCTCTTTAGTTTGTACAGGCCTTCAGATGGTGGAAGGGGAGGCTGGTTTCAAGGAAATAATACAATAACTTTCCCAAATTAAAGAATACCGCATTCTACTTTCGGGATTGTTTCATGAGGAAAAACTAAATCGAATAACATACCCCCTATAGTTTGTAAGCCCTTCAGAGGGTGGTAGAGGGGGTAGTTTCTAGCGAATAATTTTATAACTTACCCAACTTGAAGAGTATTGTTATCATTTCCTAGAAACTACCCCCTCCACCCCTCTGAAGGGCTGGAGAAACTATTGATGGGGATGTCATTCGATTCATTTTTCCTTCATGAGACACATCCTGAAAGCAGAATGCGGTACTCTTTGATTTGGGAAAGTTCCCCCCTCACCACCCTCTGAAGGCCTGACAAACTATAGGGGTAATGTACGTCATTCGATTATTTTTCCTTCATGATACACATCTCAAAGGCAGAAAGCGGTACTCTTAATTTAGGAAAGTTATTAAATTATTTCCTAGAAACTACTCCCCCTACCACCCTCTGAAGGGCTGACAAACTATAGGGGGTATGTCAGTCGATTTACCTTTTCTTCATGAAACACATCTCGGAAGCAGAATGCGGTACTCTTTCATTTTGAAAAGTTATTTGAATATCTACCAGAAACTACCCCCCTATCACCATGTAAAGGCCTGACAAACGGTGAAAGGGGTGGAGTGATATTATTGTGATGGAATTGCTTGATTTGAACAATTTTTATCGCGTTATTCCTTTGGTAAAAGCTGAAAATGTATTGATCTAACTTTTTTCTTAGAGTATACCTGTGGATGTGGCTAACTTCACACCGTACTCATAGTCGTACTCAAAAGTATTCGAACAGAAGCCCATCAGAAAAACTCGAAAATTATAAATGTGTCAATTGTGTGAATAAGGATCGAGATAATTCCGTTTTTGATTTTAGAAAATATACCCTTAACCATCACAAAATTCAGAATTCAATGGATTTTTTTATTCGAACCAGGAGACTATTTTGAAGCAGTATTGGTAATTCAATAAAGGAATAGAGGTTTTTTCCCCACTCAAATGGAGCTGCCAATAGCCTATACTACCTTCTGATAGTTCGTAGATGAAAACATCGGTGTCGGCCCCAGCAAAATCGCTTTGTGGAATTTTTTCAACAAGTAACATTGTCAAAAATTACCACTTCTTTGTTTTTTAACGAATATCTTAAAAAGTATTGAAGGAAAAATAGGGGTGTCAAATTATCGGCCGATAACACTCGTATCAAATCTGGGCAAAATTCTGGAAAAAATAATTCAAATAAGATTAAATTCCTTCCTGGAAAAACACAATCTGCTGTCAGAAGCAGTAAAGCTTCACAGAATGAAAGTCCACCAATGATGCGATAAAAGAACTCACGAGCAAAATATATAATTCCATAGATCAAAAAAGCCGCCAATTGGAATTTTCCAAGACTCAGCAAAGGCATTCGATACCGTGGACCACAACATACTTTCATCAAGTTTAGACGATCTGGAAGCATACGTCCTTTTCACCTCATACTCAACTGACAGGAAACAACAAACAAAGAAACAAAACATACTGAGCAAAAAAGAAACTATGTCGTGTGGTGTACCCCAAGGAAGAGTACTGGGACCTTTGCTCTTCAATATATATTTAAATAATCTATTCTCCATACGAACACAAGGCAGCATCATAAGTTTTGCAGACGACACTGTCATATTCTACGAATGTAACACATGAGACGATCTGAAAAATAAAATAGAAACTGATTTTAGTAACATCAAAAAATGGTTCGATTATAGACTCCTATCAATTAATCTCAAAAAAACTTACTACTTGCCGTTCTGTAGCCTATCCACGAATCTCCCAACATTTGAAAAGATATCACTTTAAGATGACCTCGAAATCTCACCTTCAAAAAGCGTTAAATACTTAGGTATGAGGATAGACAGCCACCTCAGATGGGTCGTCCATATAAACTATTTTGTCAAAAAATTACGTAGTGTTTTATATAGAATCAAACAACTTGCAAATATGCTCGTCATCAAACAAACAAAAATTGTTTATCATAGTTTAGTTGAATCACATCTAGACTATGGTATTATAGGATGGGGTGGAGTATCTAAAACATACCTGAAATCACTTGAAATCATACAAAAGCGAATTTTGAAACGAATAATGTAGAGAAGTAACCGATACCCAAGTGAAGCGCTATATGGAGAGACACAGATCTGTGATTTGAGGAAACTTTATTTTTTGAAATTAGGACAAACACAATATTTGCATAACGAACTTCTTACTCATCCTCACTATCATGAGACGCGATAGCTAAAATAAATATATACTCCCATTCATGAGTAAATCAATCGGACAGAGTTGTTACCAATATCTGGGACCGAAAGTATTCAATTGCTTACCTGAAAATATTAAAAACGAACCCACAATCCAACGCTTCAATAAATCCTCCAAGGAATACATCAGAGAATTACCATCCATGTACATCAAATCAATAATACAAAACTGAAAGAATTAAATTTTAACCCATACTATACTGTCCAATAGCATAGAAATATAAAAAAATTCAATTACCGATAAATAAAACGAATGATATAATGGTTTAAAATGTGATGGATACAAATTGTTCGCTTATTGAGACAAATTATTGTAGCCTGAATATTCATTTAAAATTGTTATGATGTTGAGTTATGTTTAGGAACTATTTTTAGATATTTTATTTTTCTATTTTATTTAGTTCATGTTTAAGAAAATCTTCAGTATATTTATATACTACTAACCGTTTTCCGTACTACACATATGTGTATCCTGATATACATAATGTACCTCGTAGATTAAGCAATATTTATTCACCTTTATATTACTTCATACAATATGTAGTGATATTTACATCTTGTGAATAAATAGTTTATTATTATTTATATTATTATAATCGTTTCACATTCGATGGAACTTCTGTAGAGAATTCAAAAACCTGAGAAATGTCTTTTTGTGCGACCGGATCGGTGCATTTTCAATTGAGAAAATCCGGGAAAACCTCTAAAAAAGGCCATTTTTCGAAAATTCATAATTTATAAATTTGAAGCTGGACAATCAATCTTCCGTGAAATGATAGATAATTGAATGTAGTACAACTGTGCGTAAGATGGTTTCTGTGTAGTTTTTCCACAATCGCGTTATAAACAATTTGCAAAATGCGCCGATTTAAGGGAAATTGTCCTATTCAAATTCTGTGAATGGCATCTGGAAGTAGAGATCATTATCTACAATTTGTATATTTTGAATTATTACCTGAGAGGTGGGAAATGTGATGAAAATGTCACTGAAAGTTGCTCCAAACGCTTGAAAGTGCGCTCAAGGCAGAGTCGAGTAGCGGTAGTGGGGAAAGGAGCCAGCGGAGGAAGTGTATCAGCGCCCGGCGGGTTGCTTATACGTCGGTGCATATTATATCAGTCCATATGAGTTATTAGCGTGTTATTGCATACTTTTTCCGTTATTGAATGATTTAGTTTTTTTATTAACAATTATATTACATAAGTTGATTAGTGTTGCTAGTATTGAAAGGAGTATACGTATTTACATCAATACATACTCAGATTTATCCATGACTTTAGTCAGCTGTAGAAATAGTTCATGATAAAGATATGATTTGAAAGAAAGCTGATCAACTGTTATAAAAAATAAAAGAAGGTCGTCAGAAGTTCCAAGGGTAGTGAATGAACTGATTATGATTTCATACTGCCCATCAAAACTCAAGAAAATATCGCCTATAATCACAACAATTCATCAATTTCTGCTGGCTTCTTTCCATCGTACGAAAAATCCAATACTCTGTCCTTCTCTTCGATTTCGTTTGGCAATGAATTTATCCGCTTGTCGTTCACTCTAGTTACTGTGGAATACATACGGAACACGAAGTGAGGGAATGAAGATGATATTGCTGAACAAATATATGCATTATAGGAGAGTCTGGCAGGGTAAACAGGAATTTGTGCTTTCAACAATTTCTAAAACCATATAGAAACGAAACTTGAGCGAAAATACCAACACCAACTATGTTTCGATATATTTCCAGATGATACATATGGATGTTGGGATCGATCGAGTTTGGCATCAATCATCGAATATGAGAAGTGCAATACAAGTAAAGTAGAGTAGAAATGAGGGTTGAGGGTGGAGTACCTTGAATGATCATCATTTGGTTTCAACTTCTTGAGTTTCCCAAGCTGCGGAATTCATATTTTTTCAACTGTAAATGGGTAATTTTCAATCAACCATTTTCACTAAAATGCGTACGAGGAATGTGAACCTATGCAAGGTAGTAAAGTAAGCAAAAAAGAGTGAATATATTGAAGCCTTAATAAGTAGAGACATTTTACAATAAGGTGCTGCTGCAGGCTGCCTTGATTTCTGGATAGAACTGTTATAATTCTATCCATTCAATACCGTTCACTACGATTAAACCAACCGGAGAAGTCAGGAACGTGAACGTTCCTTCCAGAATTTGGGAAAAGTACAACAAAGCGGTAGCAAACGGTCAAAAGTACAAAAAATGTGAAAGTGTTAACCACCAAAGATGTGCTAAAGTCAGCAACTCTCTGTGAGACAATCAGATAATCAGCACTCAGATTGCTATGACTTTGATCGAACTTCAAATTGTGACAATGATCCAGACTGGCGTTTTTGAAGCTTTCGAATAGGTGTATGGAGTGGGACATACATAGCTTCAATTATGAGATATGACTTGAAGAGAAGTTGGAACTGCGTTATGATCAGCTGGACCTCATAAAAACAAGCAAATATCGATTGATTTTCTACAAAAAAGGCGATAACAAAAATTGCATTACAGGTGGGTAAAAACACTAATAACCAATTGCCCTCTATGAATCTGGAGGAAACTGTCGAAAACACTATTGCTAATACTGGTAAATCCATCCAGATATACCAAGAATGTGCCCACAAACTGTTGAACAAGTAGTCTTGGAAGTGAATACCAAACTGAAATGCGTTGAATTCATACATCTGCTGACAGAAGAGATGTTAAACAGACAGAAAAGTATGGGAAAAATCACCAGAAAGATGATGAGTAGAATTCTCAAGCTTCTATTGAAAATGGATAACGTATTTTTCTTTAGGATAACCAACTACAATAGGTGTATGTTGGTCGACTATCCATCAAAAAACAATTACTTCCCTTGCTAATGCCTCAACAGACTGGATAAATATCAACCACTTTACTCAGGCTGACCACCTGTAGATCCGTTTCGGGTTATTTGCCCCTCCTCAGTACAGGATAGGTCGATATGTCTGCAGACCCAAATTTAACGATCAAAATCCATCCCCTTCTTAGGTTTAGTTGGGATTGCATCAACAAAATGGAGAACACCAATAGCTAGCGGCATTTTGACTGAACAACTGAAACTAACATTACTAACTTGACGTGTTATCCTGAATGTCAGGATAGAAATCTATAATACAAGACAAAAGTCTGTAGCAAATCAGTAGCCAGCAAAATTCTACTTCAATATTCATGTTTTTTTTTAAATAGTCGCATATAACAGTAAAATATATAGATTAAGTATTATTCTGCTGTCAGGAGAAAATTTCAATGAAGATTTCAATATAATTGAACAAATTGCTGTTAATAGTTATAGTCCAAACCTCATGGAAAGAAAACTTTATAAAAAAACTATAATAAAAGTGTTTCCTACTCAAAACAAAAACATAATTTCGAAGTTATTACATATTTAGGCCATCCTACCGGAAAAAAAAAACAACTTTTTTGCGTAAAAATAACATCAATATCGCATATGAAACAGATAGTAATTTAAGTAAATTCATTAAGAACAATAAAGACAAAACTGAAAAATCCGATAAATCTGGAGTATATAAATCAACTTGTGGCTCTTGTGCAAGTTTTCACATAGGCCAAACAGGCAGAACATTAGAAAAACGATTATCAGAACAAAGGAATTGTTTCGTCAACTTGTGTCACTGACCCCTTGACTGAAAAACATTGTTTTGTTAGCGATTTCGAAATATGACATACAGAAAAGAATGGTTATAAACTCGACCTTCTAGAAAGTTGAGAAATTAATAAAGTCGCAATATTTGCTTGATGACCAGATTAACTTGAAGAATTCTCCTTCGTTGAATTTGTTTTAATAACGATTAAACAGGTAATGGATATAATCTTCGTTCTAATTGGTCTCATTCCTAATAAATACCTAATGGAGAATCGTTTTCTTTATTGATAAGACGCCTGCAGCTGCGAATATGCTACTACGCTACAGTTTGGTCATTTTACGCGCACCTTCCTTAACATTATCATCGACGTAACGGTTTCAGTCGATCTCCAACCACTGCTTAAAATACATGAAAAAAATTGTGGCATTACAGACAAATTATTGTATACAAAAAAATTACTAGCAGGATTTGAACCCACGACCCCTAGATCTCTAGTCAAACGCTCTACCAGCCGAGCTATTAAAGACATAAGTTCCTTCTGCATATTTGTGATACCGCTTTTTCCCATAATTTAATGTTAGTTTTATGGAAGGTAGAAAATATCTCGTGAACTCATCAGTGGCCATCAAGACCAATTAACCTTTGATCCTAACATCACCATCGACGTAACGGTTCCAGTCGAGGTTCAGGAAGTCGATCTGCAACCACTGACGAGATTTTGCCAAATATATGAATATGAAGTGAAAAATTGCATCTGTCAAAAATACATGAAAGGAAAAATTATGGCATTTCTGACTAATTATTAAATTAAAGAAATAAAACATCTTCAAGCAGGATTCGAACCCAGGACCTCTAGATCTCGAGTCAAACGCTCTACCAACTGAGCTATTGAAGACATAGGTTCCGTCTGCATATGACAAGATTTTGCCAAATATATGAATAAGTGGAAAATTGTGTCTATAAAAAATAGATGGAAGGAAAAATTGTGGCAATTTAGATGGCCACTTAGAGTACTCGAGATCTTTTTCTACCTTCCTAACAGCTCACATTGAATTATGGGAAAAAGCGGTATCACAAATAGGCAGACGGAACCTATGTCTTCAATAGCTCAGTTGGTAGAGCGTTTGACTAGCGATTTAGAGGTGGTCTGTTCGAATCCTGCTTGAAGATGATTTTTTTTTAATTTAATAATTTATCTGAAATACCACAATTTTGTTTGTATTTCATAATTCTAGCTTAGAATGACTTTGAAACACGTTTCAAAGCTTCCTAGCATTAACAAGATCCTGGAAAATGACAATAAATTAATTTAAAAAAATAAAATGCATTCAAATCCAAACATTGCACCAACAATGCAATTTGATGCTGATTTTATGATTATCAGACGAGATAAACATGCTAGCATGAAATATCATAATGTAGAGGTAACTAAGTTATCATCAGTAGGTAAACTTCGGTGATTTTCTCTTAACGTCAACTACAAGCTCTTTGTCTAAGCTAGCACACTGTCAGGGTGGCAGGGTGGTTGGCTTGAAAGTTTTAATAAGACACACCCAGAAATAGGGGAGTATACTTTCATGTTAAAATATGAAGAATTTTCGTATCACAAACCATAATGGGTTTATGAAATTTCTTATGGAGGACTGATGAAATTCTCTGAAAAATATGAGAATTTTAGAAATGCATTTAAAAAAATTAATAAAACGAATATTTTGGAAAGAATAAAAATTATAAAAAAAACATTTTTAAAGACAAGCTTTTATACAAATGCACTAAAGAGGAAAACATAATTTCTTTCATTGTTTGATCTAGGTTATTCTGTGAGTAACAGATTCAAAATCATGCCGCGCAAGATTACCTATTTTGTATCCGCGGCAAACTTGGGATTCTGTTACTCACGGAATAACCTACGTCACACATCCAAAGAAATTATTTTTTCCCTTTCAGTGCATTTGTATAAAAGCTTGTCTTTTTTATATAATTTTTATATTAAACTTTTTAGTTCTGTTTTTATTAACTAATGAAAGCTTGTTTTTATTTTATTTTTTTCCTTTATTTAATTTATATTTTTTAGTATTTATGATGTGGATAGAGAGTTAAGACGACCATAATGAGGGGTATTTCTATGAAGTCATCCTGGAATCAAAATCACAACTGGATCAGTCGAGTAGTATCATCGAGGTGTTGCTAATTACAATCATATAATCAGTCAAAAAACTCTAATTTAAATCAGAGGATGGAAATTGAAATTAAGTTTCTTACAGGGAGAAGTCGAGAGGAGATCAGATAAGAGAACGGGCTATCTTGTTGGTTTCCCGTCTTTTCTTGAAGTATATTTTTTCTTGGTTGAGACGAGGCAAGAGGAGGCATCATATTGACTTGTTTCGACAAGAAACATCACTAGGTGTGGGGTGCAGATTCCCAATGATTTGGAACAATCGAAAATATTCCAGTGACTCAGTCGAAAACATTAAACAAGTTTGCTCTTCACTACCAATCTTTTCATTCTAACTGAAATAAGATCGATTTCCAAACTCTCCGAGAGAAACAAAATTGATTTATAGTAATTGATTCACCATACTTTCAATAAGAGACGAATAAAACAGATAAGAATCGAGCTAATGAAGAATCTACTGGGAAATTGGGGGAATTTGCCACACTGCATCATTTGAAGACGATCCATTTATTAAATACATGATATAATGCTTTCTATTAATATTGTCTCCCGCTGGAACTATTCCGTGCAGTTATAAGATTCGGGAGTGTTCCACAGTGACCTGTTAAATTCTAACTGGGGCACTATATTGGGGTATTTGTTATAGCCATAAGTTGGCCAATGGAATCCAACGAAATCGAGATTTACTGTAATATATACCGATATATTATTCCGCAACTCTCGATGCCTTCGACGTATGTAATAAAACCATTTTTATTGGACAACATCGAATAAAAGAGGTATATGGTTGGATGAGTTCTTGTTGGCAAATGAAAAACGGTGTTATAATTTTGAGAACTTTCGACACCGAATGACTTTTTCAATGTTATTAGTAGGTTGTATTTGTGGTCAGAGTTTTTTTCCGAAGACCATCTTTATCATACAGAACGTTTCCTCAGTGAATGTTGACAATCTAAAATGTAACTGATAATAATGTTCCCATGCATTTAAATTTGTCCTGACGAGTTTCACAGGCAGCTTAGCTTTCCTAGGGTCGATATGGGAAGAATGTGTAAAAATTTTCCTGATTATATTTTCATTTTCAGACTGTGGAAGGTTACCCAAAAAACATGTCAAGAAACGTTGTTCCTCGACAAAAAACCACATTCATTCAATACTATTTTCAAGTATACATCCGTGGATTTTTTGATCATTTTTCTAGGTGATGATGAAGGAAGTAATCCTGTATCATGGAAAAAATGAGTGTCACGAATATAAGATTTTTTAATTGTGTAATTAAAATCAATCAATCAATCAATAATTGTGACACTAGAATAACTTGGTTGATTACTTGAGTTAAATCCCATATTTTTGGGTTTCATACCGCAAAAATGCGTCTGTCACAGACTTTTCCATGTCGATAAATGAAATGAAAAGAAGCTTGCTGACCCTCCAAACTCTCGAGGCTCATAATGTTGTATTCGTATGATAGATCTCAATTTGTCGCATGAAATAATTGTTGTTTGAGGAGGGGTGTGGTCCCTCCCGGTGTTCCACAAAGATCCCACCTGGCACCCTTCATTCTTCCAACTCATATGTGTATGTATGTATGTATGTTTGGTTCAAATTTCGCAATTGCAACTTAATCCACTTCCAGTTGTCCGATTAATGTGAAATTTGGCAGGTGTTCATAATTCCGGTGACAATGCATCATGGAATTTTTGCTAGTGAAAAAAAAAGGCTGCTCCAATATGGCGGACCAGTTTTGTGATTATGGTTCGATTCTTTTCAAAATTGGCATGTGGGGATTTTCGGAGACAGATATATCTCGGATTGTTTGTCAAAATTCATATATTCAAGATGGCGTCTCCAATATGGCGACAAACTTGCGGTTTCAGCCAGGTTTTAATAAACATTGGCATGTGGGGGTTTTTGGGGTTGGAGATGATGATATTTTTGTCAAAATCGACGAATTCAAGATGGCTACTACAAGATGGCGACGAGTTTTGCTATTATGGCACGATTTCATTCAAAATTGGTATGTGGGGGTTCTCAGGGACAGAGATCACAAATTTTTGTCAAAATTCATGAATTCCAAATGGCAGCTCCAATATAACGACGAGTTTCGTGGTCATAGCCCGATTCCAATAAAAAATGGTATGTGGGGTTTTTTGGGGGGTCGGTGATCATGATTTTCATGTCAAAATCCACGAATTCAAGATGGCGGCTTCAAGATGACAACGAGTTTTATGATAATTCTTTTTTCAGTTTATCTGATTTTTTTTTATTTTTTATTTTCATAGACAGGAATACAAACAGGACGAACCCAAACACAGTATTCACATATATACTAAATATGTTATGTTGTTATTCAAATTATACAGTAGAAAAATTATATCGAAAATAAAGAAAAGAAAATATTGAAATTTAATAAAGGAAAAATGTTTCCTAAGTTCATTCACAAAGGTAGTTGAAGAGTCAGAAAAAATATCAATCTCCATTATGTTTGAAATAGAGTTATAACTTTTCAAGCATCGATGTTAAGGTGAATTCAAATAGTAATTTGTGTTTGGTATGGATGTATGGAATGAATTATAATGGCAGTGGAATATTGTGGAACGTTGTAATGTATCATATTATTTATAGATGGGGAATGAATCATACCATTTATCATTTTAAAAGAAAATTTGATGTCGGCGATGGCTCTTCTGTCAGCAAGACTAATCAAATTGAGCTTCAGATTAACGAAGTGATTTTGTGACGGGTTTCTGAAATATTTGCTGTTGATATAATCAATGAATTTATTCTGAATTCTTTCAATTTCTTTCATGTATATTATATAGTGTGGGTTCCAAAATTTTCAAATGTCCAGCGTGGCTTTGGCCGAAGAAGTAGTTGTTTTCTGTTAGACATTCACAAAAAATAACTTCATTTCAATCGTGGATTTTTCAATTCACAGAAAAATCTTTCTATTCAATATTTAATCGAGAATGTTTCCCTTTTCAACATGAAAACGCCACAAGAGGTTATCTTGAACAATGGAAGATAGTGACTAAAGTTTATCTTTCTGTCGCAGATGATTCCACATCTGATTTTATGACCATCCTGTTCATATTTTCAAACAAATAAATTTATCGTTAATATTCTATTGTTGTCATCATTATACATCATTAATCCGCCTTCGAGGTATATCTCATTTCACAATGTCCAACTATTTCTTGAATTCGGAGGGATTGATTGAATTCAAACTGCAAAGAAAAGTATTCGTAAAACTGCGAGATCTGTACACTCGCAATAAACATGAGCATGCGACAAAAAAGCTCGAAATCTTCGTCGAGCTATAAAAGAACAGTTATATGTTCAGCGTTTGAGCAATTCCCTTTGTTCCTTTTCATCCCCATACATTGTTTTTTAATCGAACGTATACAACCGGTGAATCGTTAAATGGGCCTTCCGCAATGCGGATAAATAATTTTGCCGGTAAAAAGCGTTCAAATTAGATGTCGTTGGAGGTATTTTCTAATAAATACCACTAAATGGAACTCGCCCGAATGCACTCGGGTTTCATTATATTTAAAAGTTGAAGATACGAGTTTGCTGCACATGAAAATGCGGCTTGGTTTGGCGAGGAACACAATGTTACCAATTTCGTTTCATAACTGGCTATATATTCTTGTATCAGGATGTGACGTTAATCCGGAAGGTTGATAGGGAGTATTATATCATCAATATATCAGATGGATTATTCCAAATATTGTTGAAGTGAACAGATGAGAAGAGTTAATCGAATATATTGTCCGTCTTTGAACCATCGCTCAAAGTGTCGGGAATAATATACTTGAGTGGTCTGTAGATTTAAAATAGTGAAAACCCTGCCAATGTTCAATTGTCACTATTGAGATGATTACAAATATATGACTTATTTATGTTAGATGGAATAATAACTAAAAAGGTTTCCAACAATAGAGTTCAGCGGAAAACGAAAGATATCTATGGAAATAAAATACCAAGAGAATGAGTAATGGAAGAGACGAGGGACAGAAAATCGTGGCAAGAGCTGTATAAAAAATGAGAATAAACTCAGAGGTAGATATGCTCACGAAAGAGGAAAAGGAGACTTCCTTGTTTCAGTTGATTTTTTCAAGCGCCCTCTGTTCATATTGCAGTCACCACCTGCACTTCCGGAAGGAATGCACTCAGATTGAAAACACTTGGGTTATCTTTGTTTGAAGACTGACTTGGATATTAACTTAGTACTGGGTATTCCCATAAAAAAATGAATTATACTTCCTCTGTTTTCCAATAAGTTCTATATTTTTTATTTTCTTGAACCACTATATATGTTCCTTTTTTGTCCTTTCTTGGACATAAGGTTCATTTAAATAGCATATTTTTCATGTTCTTTATTAATTATATCCAAACGTTTCAGCCAGGGTCAGCCTGTCAGTTTCGCTTGTCACATTACATAGAGTACACATATATTTATATAATTTCAAACAATGCTAATGTGGTTGTATTAACTTTGAACTTGGTTTTATTCTTTGATCTACGGTTTCTTTCTTTTGTATCACTATGTTAGATGAATATGTTTAACATAATTGAAACCAACCTCAAAAAAGTTTCTCCCTGATGATAAGGAGTTTACTTTTTCATTTCTGCTCACCCCAATATCCCTATTTTTATATGTATATATTTATATATTTATATATATATATATATATATATATATATATATATATATATATATATATATATATATATATATATATATATATATATATATATATATATATATATATATATATATATATATATATATATATATATATATATATAATATATATATATATATTATATATATATATATATATATATATATATATATATATACCCACGACTTCGTCCTCGTGGAATTTGTATTTTTTCCTGTTTGTCTTTGTGTTGTACCTAGCTTAAGGAAAATCCGGAATGAATACCCAACTTCTTTTATTTTACTCATACCTCCTAAGATACAAATAATACGCATATGATTTTCATTTATGCACTTTGGTCCTTTATTTAATCACCTCGTAATGCTTTTTGTAGGGTAGTCAATAAATAAACCGTATATTTCGAGTTGAAATTGAAACTACATAACGGAATAGACGCCTCGCATGCGGTATATATGCCCCACATCTGATTTTTGGAGGGGATAGATGCCCTTTACAAGAATCCAAACATTTTCAATATATAAGTCTTTGATCAACATTATTCACTGATCCATGCAATTTTGTTTTCAGATTGTGGAAGGTAATAATCCCAAAAGGGTCAAGAATATACAGGGTGTAATCTAGTCTTCTGTTCACCCGTGAATGACTAGTGTATAATGCCATTTCATAACGAATTACAATGGGTAAAAATCTGAAATAAAGATAATTGAAAATCTATTTCGTTCTTGGTAAAATTCGACATCATTTTGGGTAGCGCCACCCGCCTAATTTCAGGTGACCTACTCAGAGGAAAACGTTGACAAGTGCTGAATGCAATGAACATTCAACTCGACATTTGAATAATGTAGAATGTTGAACTGATTGTGTGGCAAATGTTCACATTGCAGGCTGCCTGAGATATACATTCAATTTCAAAGTGGAGAAAACAACTAACCTTATTATATCCAAACTGGTGATAGAGCCAGAACTAGTTGACTTCATAATCTGCTTTGAGGCACTTATCATAATTATCTCTTGTAAAAAACAAACGACGCAAACAGTATTGAAAATATTCGCAATTGAATATTATTTTTAAAATAATTTCGCAACCATTGTAGTGATTTAGAACACGTGAACTGAAAACTGATGCCTTGCCAAGCAAGATTCTCGCATGCACGGTTCACAAAGCTGTCTACGAAAGAAAGTTGGTTAGATTCAACTATCGTTTTCTGATTGGCTGGTGAATGAAAGATCCTAATAAGTAACCAATCAGAAAACAGTACGCGATGTGCAGGAAAATTGATTTGAACATTATTGTATTCTTTTGCTGGCTCTTGAAACTAAAAACCGAGCTGTTCCCTGCGTATTTTGAAGAGTAGAAGACAAGATGAATCACTCGTCGCACTCATGAATGGAGTAGTAAATTTCAATTCTGGTTGGTTGGTCGCCAAACACTGCGGTCGTTTCAGTACTAGAAGTATTAATATTTTATAAATAATTTTTTGTTAGAATGCCAAATTTTTTAAACGACAAAAAAAAATTGGTATGGAGATATAGTTTCTGGCCCGAATCCGACAATACACAGTTTGCTATATTGCCACATTATTCAGTTAGACTGAATCGAATAATAACTGGATATTGTTTTTGGTAACATGATCAACTATAACATAATAGTCAGTGACTCATTCTTAGCTTCAGGGTGCCCAATAGAGGCAAGGGTAGCAGTGTTGCAATCTCCGCGCCGACGTCGATAAATATCAGTACAATTACTAACGTCGACCACAAACTTTCGTTAAAATAGAGGCTGCTTCAAATGCTCCGTCAGCTCTATTGCACGGGCCAAAATGAGTTTGGCACCGGTGGTAACGCTCTAATTGTGTTGTTTATGAATTAGTGACTGACGTCACTGACTATTAATGAGGTCTCATGGTATATAAGGCTGTACACATTTTTGTCTTGTGAAGCAAGTAAGACTTGCACATTGATAGGCATTTGCAGTTTAAATGATTGGAGGTTATTGGTGAATGTATCTATGTCGCTTGTCTCATTACAGCCAAATAATATATGGTTCAGATCGGCTACTCCATTGTCATATGGACAGAATGGGGAATCCAAGATTCTATCTTGTGTAAGTGTGACGGAAATCGTCCATGGTTAAGTTTCAACCGGGTGATCTTCACACTTCCTTCTAATGAAAGTTTGCTTTTATTCCTATTTTTCAACTCATCATCAAAAACCTCAATTTCCAGAACGTGACGAACATCAATTTGCCTGTTGATATCAAATAGATGTACATTATCCGGTTGGCAAACAAAATATTTGTCTACATGGATGTGCTGACTCTTATTGTGTGCTTGCAACATCACTCGCCTCATCTTATCGTTCACGAAGTCATTAAATATAAATGCTTCCTGGAACATACGTATTTCATTGTGTACGCCCCATTAATTAATGAATAAAAAATGGACTGGAAATATAGGTACCAGAAAAGAATAAAGGCAGTATGACTGTATTTTATGTTGTCATGGTATGTCACGCGAATTTGCCTGACTACCGGTTTATTACGAGGCGATAGCATCTGAAACCGGTCAAAGCCGATACAATGCCGTCGCGTCGGTGAAATTCATACGTACACCGTTCGCCACCTATCAACATGTTGGGAGGAAGTATCATAAACTGCTCTACAACTGAAGTGGTCATGAGTGTGTAGAATGACTGGTATAGTATCCATTCTCAGTGGAATGAAGTCATCTTCGACTCAAAATATAGGGTTCGTTCAAAATCGTACATATTATAATGTTGAATTATTAAGAAATCTGGAAAGAGAATTAAATATGATTCCCCGTATGAAGTATACAGTAGACCAAATTGAGTGAAAACTATTCCCGCACTGACCGCTTATAGCACAAATTACCGTATACCAATACAGATTATACTTTATCGAGTTTGGGGTATAGTTAATAGAATCTATATCAACCCTTTGAGGACAACTGGTTATCAGTGAGAACCATACTACTAATATCCACCCTATTATTTTCCTACGGGTTTTATGTGGTAACCACGGTGTTGAATGTATTGCCTACGCATAATTTTCACGCTGCTTGTCGATTGCAACGATTTTTGGTCGTCTTTAGTCTTTAGCATTAGTAGCCACGGCCTTCCGGATAATCCTGCATATCCTGTATATTTTTTTGTTATTTAAGTCTCATTTTTATATCTTTTGTTTATTAAGTCTCATTTCAACTAAATCTTATGTTAATAAAATAAATACATTTCTATAAAATCATTCTCATTATTTTTGACTTTCACCATTTTCGAATTAATTTCGGCCTCAAGTGTTAATAGAACGGTGGTGCGGTGTGTGTCTGGGCAGAGGCAGCCAGCATATATGGTGAACAACTGCAAGAAAAATTTTGTGCAGTAGTCGAAAGTACCATCCACATAAACTTTCTGGTTCAAACAAATCTGCTTTAAATTTGTACAACAACCAATGAAAGTGTTTGATACTAATAATCATTTATTATTCAATGGGACACATAGTTTGAAATATTATATATAAAAAAGAAAGCTTGTAAACTGGACCTTCTAGAACGTTCAGAGATCAATATTAAACAAAAAGTCAGAATACTTGCTTAGATGAATTCATATAATAATTATTTGTTGAATTTGTTTCACCAAAGATTAATCCCTGATGACTTTCCATTGTTCCAGTTTTTCCTTTTGATATTTTTCAAATAACTTCATGAAGCTAGTTTTTTAACGTATGACATCTACAGTGATCTCACCAAACTTCTCAGTGAATTTTTCATGAAACTCGAATATATTGAACTCGGCTGAATTATTTAATCCTAGTTGTTAAGTTAATTCACATCGTGTTTTCAGATGTTCTGCTGTTTGGTGATTTGAAAAATACCTAAATACACTAGAAATATATTTTCTGTTAATGTCAGGTTGTAAACACTGAGTGTAAATGAGATAATTCAACCAAATACTAATTCTTCTCTACACATTATAAAGTTCAAAACTTCTCTATGGAATTCCAAACACATTAAATACCCATAAAACAAATAGAACAACTTCTCATCGGGAAAATCGAGAGATAGAAATAAGCGCTACGCACAAATAAACATGTTTGCATGTTGTCCCCAAAGTTTGTCGAATCGATGGGTTCCAATTAAACAACGGAAAATGTGTGGAATTGCTTTAACTTGCATGCCAACTCTAATGATACCCAATCATATAATTTTGCGATAAACTACCTGAAATGTGCTGACTGTTGTAATGGGTTCACGTGTTTTGGAAAGACCTCATGATAGCCTTTATATAACAACAAAATCTGTCCCAACGAAAGAGTCTCGACTACCTGATGGAAAAATAAACTGTGCTTTTTAAAGAACTATAGGCACTAGTGAGTAGTTCACTGATGCAAGAGAGTGATGCCAAAGGACGTCATGAAATCGGTACAGGATCGTTTTTTGGTGCGAAGTTCCTTTACGCGGTATGCCCCCTCCATGCGTCTGACTCTCTCTCTCTCTCTCTCTCTCTCTGTCTCTTTCTATTATATATACGAGTCTGTGTGACAAGCGTCTAGCCTTTGCTCATACGATTCCGAAGGTGTACGAATCCATCCGAACTGCTGTTCTGCTTGCGGAAAATTTAAAATGATACATGAGCGATAGGATATCTATGCGAATACAAGTCAGATATTATCGTTGAGTGGTGATACGTGGAAAATACTTTTGTTTCTTTTATATTTCTATATAACGTGTGTTTAGATGATTATATCCTCTTTAAGACTTAATTTCTTAGGTTTTTCTGTGTGCCGAAGTTGGATTAATGATTTACATTGAATAGTGGCACGTCAATTTGATATAATATAACGAATAGTATTATCAGGAATAAAATACCTTTAACTGTGGCGGGGGAGTTTGGAAAAAGGATATATGGGTATAGTATTGCATGGTATAATGACAATTAAATGTGATGGAATAGAAAACGTCAACTTTCCAAGGGAAAAATATTGAGAGAAAAGAAACACAAAATGATGGATACATGAAATCGATGGCAACAAATTCTGCTACCTCGATATTGATTGATTTATTGGATCGTTTGGAACCATGAAGGAAGCGTAATTTCTTTACGTGACGAAAATATACAAATGTAAACAATCTAAATCGCCATATAGAATTATAGTTTTCCCAATATCAATTGCAGAAGCATAAAAAAGTCTTGCGGCGAAATCCTGTGCGCAGCAGTGGCGGAGATAACTAATTTTATTTAGATATTTTAAGATTTTAAAAATACTTCATAAATAATGAAAAAAGAAAAAACTAGAATATCCTTAAACGTATTTCGATCGGCACACACCAAGACCACAGACGCTACTGGTTTTTAATCTTTGAGAGCTATTAAAACACACATATAACGCGTGATTTATGACCTCCCATCGTATAGACACACCTGCAAGCATTGATGTCCGACTTGATCGGCCCAGACGAATCGGTTGTAGAACAGACAGCAGTCACACAAGTCCACGTTGACCAGCGGGCTCTTTGTGCCGACGGAGACTGTATACAAGTAGTACAGATAATTTTTCGTTCCGTTTCTTCGCATATACGGGTTTTTATTTGCTCCCTATAGAAACAGCTTCTGCATTTGATATTGGATGGACTATACATTCCTGGCCAATCGAGTAACCGAATGAAATGTGTTTAAAATGTTAGTACTCACAACAAACATAGAAAATAAATAAACATACAGAAAAATATGGTCGTGTTGAGGATTGAACCCCGGACCTCTGGTTTGGTAGTTCCCCGTTTTACGGCAGCTCCGTTGTGTCTTTGAAATTATTCGTGTATTTGTAGCACATAAGCGTTGTGGAATTGAATATTCCTATTGCGCATGTAAGATTTCGGAGCAAAGTAGAAAATATATTTGCACGCGCTTTTTCCTTGCGTGATGATAAATCTCCATATCAAATTACATTCGTAGTTGAAGAAAAAGCGTAAGGAACTTCGTTTCTAGCGGGGATACCCCGACCGTACACGAGTATTTTTTTACATTTTATGAATAATTAATTATTGGGATACCTTTTGCAAAGTCCTCATTATAATAACAAATGAGCTGCTATGAAAAAATATAGGAGACAGTTATGAAGTATAAAATAAAAGAAGGGTAGCATAATGTGTAAGTTCCATTGCATGATGAAACTGCTTCGAGATACACTTCATGTAGAAGTCCTTGATGATTTATAGGGAGGTACAATAGCCAATTCATGGTCTGAGTGCAGGTACTTGTGAATGAAATTTTCTAATCAATTCAGTCTTCAGTCTATAGAGGACCCAGCCACCTATACTTCCCCATTGCTCAGTTTTTTTCACTCTGAAAATATTGGATGATGTTGAGAGATCAACGTCTCCAGGATGCAAAAAAGAATGGGCAAAAGTTATCGTGATACCACAAATTCCTTTATCTTGATAAGTATCCGTTGGAAACATATCGCCCTTCGTAGTTTGAAATCATCCAAATGTAAATTTTCAAATTGTTCATGATTTCGAGTGTTACGTCGGAAAGCGATGTTCTTAGAAATTTATAATGCAATGTCTACTAGTATCTATGTAATATATTTCCGAAAAGATTATTTTTTCATATGGGGAAGTAGAAAGTCGAGTGTTTCCTCAAATCTATTTTCTCTCCATGAAAAAGTATATAATGAGTATTTTAGAGATTGGAATAGAAAAGTGTTTTGAAACCCAGAAGCGGTATTTGTCTCATCATGATAATTGAAAGAGACCAAACCACATGAAAAATCATGTTGAATCTAAAACAGAAATGGGTTACCTGCAACAGTGAAAAAGTGATCTGACTAGATCTAATGAGTCGCTTTGGACGGAGAAATAAGAGGAAACATTACCCAGAAATTTGTAAATTGTCTCAAGGAAATTTCACCAACTTCCTTATGATGATAAAGGGCCATTAAAGTGGTTTCGTTGTTGAAACGAACCTGGGGTGGTTCTATCAGTAGAATAGTCTACTATTATAGTCCTAGAAATATTCATAATTAAAAATGAATTGAAACTGCTCTGGAGGATTCAGTGTTCAATTTCGACTTCAGAGCAAGCTGTGGAGTAGAATTTGAATTGAGCTGGTATGATAAAGTAGTGGTGTTGTATGTTGTATTCGGATTCAGTTTGATGGAGGTTGTCATTTTCTAGCCTGCCACTCATCTACAAGAACCAAAAGTTATACTATTTCTTCATCGATTTCAATTAGGCTTACATCGCTCCCTGACTGAGTTTCGGGTCGCCCTGTAAACTTCGTTGTCTGGGTTGACTCGTATACTTTTGGAGAATTCATGGTGAATTTATCAAAAGATACATTATTTTTCCATACATGCTATAGAAACAGCTTTATTTGTTTTTCATATACAATTCAATTTGAATGAATACACCAATGGATTCGTTCCCTCAGGGATCAGGTATATGAAGCCTTTATTGCGCGGTTGAGTTTTGTTTTCAACTGTCCGAATTGAGTTTCATTTTCGATCATGGAGTCTGCCTCAAATATATTAATAATGATAATATTGCCCCACCAAATATTGTTCCCATTCTTTCTCAGAAAAATGAGACTGTTTGACGAAGATGCTTATTAACCCGTATATTTTCACAAGCTTTCATTTATTTTCACCTACCCCGATAACTCTGGATTTGTATTCAAATCTTACAAGTTGAATTTGACCTACTTTCAGTCGTCTGATTACCTTGAAATTTGGCAGGTGTCCATAAATCCGGTGACAATGCATCATGGAATTTGTTAGAGAAAAAACAAGATGGCGGCTATTAGATGGCGGACGAGATTTGTGTTTATGTTCTGATTCGATTAAAAATTGGTATGTGTTTCGGGAAGATTATGAATTTTTTGTCAACATTCACAAAATCAGAATGACGGCTCCAAGATGGCCGACGATCTCTGTGATTATGGTCCGTTTCTATTCAAAATTGATATGTGTCAAAATTCTTAAATTCAAGATGGCGGTTTCAAAATGGCGGACGAGTTTGGAAATTATGGTTCGATTCGATTCAAAATTGGTATGTGGGGGTTTTCGGAGTCGGAGATTATGAGTTTTTCGTCAAAATTCAAAAATGGCGGCTCCAACTTAGCGGACGATTATCCGATTCTATTCCGAATTGGTATGTGGAGGTTTTCGGGGTCGGAAGTCATGGATTTTTGTCAAAATTCAAGATCGCGTACGAGTTTTGTAATGATGATCCAATTCTATTCGATACTGGTATGTAGGGGATTTTGGGGTCGGAGATTATGAATTTATTGAAAAAAATTTAAATTCAAGATGGCGGCTCCAAGATGGTAGACGAGTTTCGTGATTATGGACCGTTTCTATTCAAAACTAGTATGTCGGGGTTTTTGGGGTCGGAGATCATGAATTCAATCGCAGATTATTAATTTTTTGTCGAAATTCATAAATTGAAGTTCGCAGCTTCAGGATGGAGGACGAGATTATCTTTAGATGGTATTTCCATTGAAGAACTAGACTGCTCAGGACTCATAGAAAAAAGGCCTCATAATAACGATGCTTTAATGAAAATGCATAGATTGTACGACTTAATCTGTGCATTTTTAAATGCTTAAAAGCAGAAAATAAAATAATTAATAAAAAACCTTTCAAAAGACAAGCTTTCATTCAAGTGAACTAAAAAGTTAAAAATAATGGCTTTGAATGTGTGACGTAGGTTATTCCGTGAGTTATTGATTCAAAAGCTTGTCGTTTTTGTATTCGAACTGAAAACTTTGCGCAACAAGCTCTTGAATCTGTGACTCACGAAATAACCTACGTCATACATCCAAAGCAATTATTTTTTACTTTTTAGCGCATTTGGGTTGAAGCATGCCTTTAAAGAGGTTTTTCATCAATTATTTTATTTTATAACTAGAACTGAAGAATACTTTAAGTTCACGTGGCTGATACCTTGTGAAAATCTATATTGTAGGTAACAAAATGCACCCCTCTGAATTATCTTCACTAAACTGGGTTGGAAGGCTATATAGAAAACCCTAAACAATTCAAAAAATTTCTGAAGAATGGGTGTGGTTGAATTAAAACTTCTTCGAAATTGTAGATGTAACGATTGAAATGAAAATAAATTAGTTATGGTAGAAATAAAGCGTATATATTGATCATATGATTTACAGTGAGCAACAGAAAGTCATGCACTCATTTACATCGAGCATTACAAATAATTATTATCAAAATTTGAATATGAAATCAAAGGTTTATGAGACATAAACTCTGCTTCGCAATATGTTGAAAAAAACTGCATCAGTTGTTGACCATATTTCGTTGATGATTGAACTGGATCGATATATTATTGTTATGTTCAATTTTATATGGGGTATTACCTATTTTTCCTTTATATTTATCAAAATACCACATTCAGTGGACACTCTTCTAATGAACAAAAATTCTCTCAAAATAGGGCCTCCTTCGTTAAAAAAAATATTGTGAAATGAAATATGACAATTGTACGTTAGAAGCTGGCAGTATTCTACACAGAAGATTTGGAAATATTGTGTCATTCTCGCCATTGCAATTCCGATTTTCCCTAGTTAAATCACTCTTACACGACTAATAAATTTGTATATTCAACAATTTCAATGCTCAATATAAAACGCTCCTATGTGATATCAGTCGTTGGAGATATTTTCCATTTCATAACTCTCCATTCCAACCTTTTCGGTTATAACATTAAATTTTATAGCGAATGTATCCTTTTTTCTGCATTTTAATTAAAACTCCGAAACAAACAGCTCTTATCTCCATTATGACTATAAAATTATGTAAATAGCATATACACTTGGGTAAAAAGTAAGAACTAATTCTAGATTATTAAAGTTGAGCGTTTATATCAAAAATTAATTCTTGAATGTTGGGGAATATCTCCGGTTGGATACAGAATAGAAGTAATACAAAAAACGATAGAAGTTCAATGTTCAATGGACTGTGTTCCATATGACAGAAAAACGAAGAAATAAAACAGTTGGAATGGAAAAAATACCAGTAAACTTAATAATAGATGATCAAATATATGAATGGCTGTTGACTGCGACTTCGTCCGCGTATTTTTTTCCTATTCCATGTCATTCTTCGTGTTGCTCCATCTGACTTATGTCTGCGGCTTTGTCTGCGTGGGTTTTGAACGGTTTCTACTTTTTTATACCATTTTTTTATTCGATGCTAGTTCAAATAAATGGCGCTATGATAGCACTTTTGGTTTTGAAATTCTGCAATCCATTCAAAACATCTTACTAAGATTATAACAGAGACAATTTTCAGGTTTATTTCAGTGAGTGTAAAATCGCTTGCTCCTTAATATTATTATTATAACAACAACCAAACAAACTGACAGACAAAAAGCTGGTTGATATTGCATTGTCATCCAGTTCTGAGTTATGTCTGAAGTTCATCGGGAAGTTAGTTTAAAATCGTTTCCAAGATTTGTAAAAAATCAACCCACAACGCAAGCTGTTTTTAAAGTTTTGTCGCAATTTGTCGGGGGCTTGGATGAAGGTAACACTAACACCCTACGTTGTGTGATTTTTCTAAGGCGTTCGATTGTATTCTATTGCAAAAAGTGTATTACTATGGAGTAAGAGGCTTGGTTCTCTACTTTTTTTAATCTTCTCTGAATAAAAGATCCCAAAGTGTCAAAATAAGATGAGATCTCTCAGATCGTGATGTAATTACTCATGGTGTTTCGCAAGGGTCAGTTCTGGGCCCGTCCTCTTTTCAATAATTTGAAAAATTTGATTCGATAATTCTCAAAAATTTCATATTACGATAAAGTTAACGCTTATATTTCTCGAAAAATATCAATCTTAGCGATTCGGTTTACAAGACTTTTTTGTAGGAAATTCGATTTTCTACAAGTTTGTCATTCACATGTTCTCCATAAATCCAGTCATTTATGAAATAACGTCAAAAAAATAAGAATTTTCTACAAAAATCAGATTTAGTGACCCGTACAATCTTACAGGTGCAGATTACTGCTACGTCGCAACAGGCACTTCTGTATCCACACTATGGGAAAGTATTTTATGTTAATATTAAGAGCTAACATTTTCAGGGAAGTTTTTTTTGGACATTTTCAAGAAAAAATTCGGTTGGGAGCAAGAAACAAAAAAAATTGTTGAAAAAAACATCCTAATATATTTATATATATATATATATATATATATATTATGTATATATATGTATATTAATCTTTACTGGAAATTCATAGAAGTAAAAACAAACATATGGTTCAATCTGAAATCCATCATTACTCCACTCTCAATGGCAGCGCAATTATAACACCTAAGGTCAGACTACAGATGTCACAAAAAATTATCTCAATCTGCACCTGTATAACAGGATACCTTCAAGTGTGAGGTGTCTGAACTTCCATCAGTTCAAAAATAATATTAAAGCTTTTTCACAGAAAAACTGTTTTTATACGATAAAAGAGTATCTTGATCTGAGCATGAAAGAACTTGGACTTAAGTGATAGACACTCTCCTTGCTTTACTTTTTTATGTTATTCATTTAGTTTTGTGATTATATACATGTGTGTTCATTTTATTGTACTATTTCTTTGACGACCACTAATTCATTGTTTATTAGTATGGAAACAAATATCTATCTACCTAAAAAAATATGGATCAATGGATGAATGGACGAATGGATGAATGAATGAAGGATGAATGGATGAACGGGTCAATGTTTCAATGGATCAATGGATGAATGCATGAATGGATGAATGGAAGAATGGATGAATGGACGAATGGACGAATGGACGAATAGACGAATAGACGAATAGACGAATAGACGAATGGACGAATAAACGAATGGACGAATATACAAATGGACGAATATACGAATGGATGAATGGATAAATGGATGGGTGGACAGATAAATTAATGAGGTCAGACATGCGAACACATTTCCAAATCCAATGATGTATTACGATAAATGAAAAAAAAAACAGAAATATTGCAACAATTCCTGTCACAATATCGAAGTTACCGAAAGGTGAAAATAAAAAATCAGGAATATTATCGGAATTGGCATGATCTGAATTGATAATATAGATATATATAAAATAACCTCGTTTATGATCCATATTCCTACGTAGGAATAATTTTATTATTATTTTCAGTATTTACAAATAAAAACTATGATGAATGTTCCAATTCGTTCAAGCATAAGACCAGACGTCTGCGGAAGTCCATATGTGATACTTTTAAAAACAGAAAGAATACTTTTCCTAAGAACATTAATTCATTTATACGGGTTCTAGGAACGTGCCCAGCTCACTTTTATTCTTCGCGCTATTTTTCCGCTATATGAAATATGTTCTTTCTCAAATTGATAAAGTGACACTCATCAAGATATAAAAAAGGTATAACGTACGAGACGATGTAGTAAAAATAAATTAATTGGTCACCTAGATGTAACATTTTATTCTAGAAAAATATGAAGGAGAATAAAACAGTTGTGGGTGTTCAAATCGAAACTGATTTATTTTCAATGGTACAGTATGTAGTTCAAAACCTAACCATAATGTCAATCATGTTGATAAATACTGGGTGGAGAAGAATTTTCATTATATGTCATCGAAAATACCGGTTGAGAACAAAATCAGGTGGGGATTAAGATAGGCAGAAGACGAACATTTCGGTCTGTTTCTCTGACAGATCTGATCTAGGATGGAAGCAGACCAAAAAAGATCAAAAAGAGGCAGATGGAGATCTCAGATATTCCGCCACATTGATTTTACCAGGGGTTTTTCGAGAGATATAAATGTATTTGTTCTGATAGTCAGGTTGTCCTCAGGAACTTGAGATCTACTAGAACTGTATCCAAAATGAGAAAGGGGAGGAGGAGAAGGAGGTGGAGGAAGAGCTTTCGAGAACTGCTAGCCACGCGCAGGAAGGAAACAAATTAGTAGACTTCTCATGTTCCAGGGGATTAATGGCGAGAAAATATGAAATACTGAAGTAAAACCAGAGAGAACTCATTGGAGTCTTGACTGGAGCAATGGGAGTCCCAACAGGCAGCCCACGTGTTCTAGAGTGGATGGAGAAGATAATTTCTATTCCTTGAATAACTGAGGGGCATATGGTAAGATACACTGTGGTAGAAGAAATGCGTAAGACATATTCAGCAGGAACTGAATAAATACCAGATATTATATGAAGAACTTGGCTTCGTCAGAAGGTTAAAATGACCTAGTTGCTGATGCCACCTTTTCTTGAGTACTGAATCTGGTTTGGAATGTATCTTTATAATGAACTCATTTAACCACCAGAAAGATAATCCATCGTATCAACTTATGAATTGCACAATGGAGTCAGTCTGATCACCGTTTTTTCGTGATCATCCTGGAATAAATCTCGTCCGCCATTTTGTGGCCGCCATTTTGTTTTTTTTCTTTGAAAAAATCCATAATTCATTGTCACCGGAATTATGAACACCTGCCCAATTTCAAATTATTCGGACGACTAGAAGTCGGTCAAGATTTGACCCAAACTAACAAACGAATGAACGAACGAACCAACGAACGAACTAACTAACTAACAAGTGAAACTATATGGAAGCTTGTAAAAATAATAATATTATGTGTGTGTATGTTCATCTGTATATGTGTGTTTATATGTATGTATTGTTGTGGTAGGTTCTCCATTATATTTATAATTGGTAGATTTGTTTCAGTGATTTCCTTTTTATTTATAATTTTAAAAGTTAATACCTATCATACTAGAAATGAAACTCCGGCTATGTTGTCTTACCCTTTTTCAACACTCTTTTTACCTTATCCCAGCTCAGTCGGTACGCCTATGAAGTGTGAGTCATCTCTATTCTCAACGGCAGGTTCAGTAGTGCCAACTTGGCTGTTTTGTGGGCAAAATTATGGTTAGGTGCTCAATAGATCAATCAATCAATTCTTTATTGGTGCTAGGACACAAGAGTGTTTACACAAGTCATTTGAAGTTGTACATACATCAATTGCAAAAATAAAGATAAAATACAGGTACAGTAAAGCTCAGAAAAAGAAATAAAATCGCACATTAAAAGTCTGATTGGTATCGTAATTAAGTCAAAATTTGTATAATTGAGTTTTTCTGAAAAGTAAGAGTACCATTGAAAAACTCATTGACATCATAAAAGGCATGTTCTAGTAAGAAATGTTTGAGTTTTATTTTGAAGCTGTGGAGCTCTAGTTCCTTGGCTTCCACAGGGAGGGCGTTGTATAGCTTGGGTGCCCAATAGGAGATTCCATCGCGTGTTTTTGACAGTCTCAAATAAGTGGCTTGGATGTTTTGACGATTTCGTGTAGGGTAGTCATGAATTTGGGAGTGGTTTGTGTATTCATGTAAGTTTTCTCTTATGTATAATGGACATTGTAATATGTATATACAGGGTAACGTTAATACTTTATGTTGTTTGAATTTGTCCCTACGCTCGTCTCCGTAATTCAAACCAGAAACAACTCTCGATGCTCTTCTCTGCATACTGAAGATTTGAGAGCATTGGCTTGAGTGTCCCCATACTAATATAGCATAGGATATGGTGGACTGAATGAGGCCGTTAAAGGCTGTAAGTAGAGTACTCAGGTTCACGTTTTTCGAAAGACTTCGTAGTAAGAAGGTAGGGCTCGATGATCTACTACAAAGAAATTCACAGTGTTCTTGCCAGGTCAGTTTTTCGTCAAAGTAAACTCCTAAAAATTTGGTACACTTGGATGTGAATCTAATTTCGCCAGTATTTCTCATACTGAAGAGCATATGTTCTGTTTTCGATTCATTGACTTTCAGTTTATTTGATTGGAACCATCGTTCTATTTGTTTTTTTTCAGTTTCTACTGTGGAAATCAGAGTACTTAAGTTTTTTCCTGAATGTACAAACGTGCTATCGTCAGCAAATAGTATAAAATTTGATAGTGGCGATGAATAGGGCAAGTCGTTTATAAAAACTAGAAAAAGCAGTGGTCCTAAAACGGACCCTTGAGGGATACCATATTGTATATTGAGTAGAGAAGATTTTTTATTTTGGAAAAGGACAAACTAGACTCGGTTTTCTAGGTAGGATTTTATCAGGTTGATACTTTCTTCGTGGAAATTATAATATTGAAGTTTTTTTAGTAAAATATCGTGTGAAACGCAATCAAACGCTTTTGTCAAGTCCAGATAATTTGCATAAATGGAATCATTGTTTTCGAAGCCTTTGTTCACTATTTGTGTCAATCTGCCAATTGCCGATGTGGTTGAATGTTTTTTTTGATAAAACACAGATGGCAGAAAAACGTCAAATAATTGTTTTTATTGAAATCAATCCTCAAAACTGACCTACTCTAACTTATCTAACTGAAAACAGTGATGAAAAATGGTAAACTTTCTTGTGTATGAAAAATATTCGGTGAATAAACGTTTGAATGTTATGGACAGTGTGAGAATAGAACAAACCAACTAAGTTCAAATTAATGGACACTAATGATCAAATAATCACTATAAGTGTCTGGACCTGTTATGTTGCACTTATTCTAGTTTTGTTGGAATACCTACTTTTTGGTGTTCTCCAGTCTATTGGAAGTATTCTTGCTCACTGGAGAAGTACAGCTATACTGCATAGAGCACCTTTTTTTTTATCCTGGAAATGGCATGGACTGGACTTTGTTATTTTAATAATGTAAGTGGTTTCTTCTAGTTTGCTTATTTTTCCATTTGTATTTGAATCAATTATATAGCGGTTTTAGCGGCTTGTTTTTATCTTGATTTTTGTAATATTTTTCTCTCTGAATTTGGTATCTGGTTTCGTTTTTTCATCTCCATTTTTCTCACCTCCAAGCTCGTTATATTTTGTCTTGGCAACACACACATTTTATTTTCTTTCACAAATTTCAAAATTTATTGCCACTTTCTATATCACTGTTCGTTATTCTAACTTATTCTAATGATTTTATTTACAATATATAATTCTAGATCTCATATTCTATGTACAAATTTGGATAAAATTCATATTTGACATTTTCCTGTTTTCATAATTTTTTATTTCATTATTTTCCTCACATAGTTTTTGACATCTCGCTGTTGGGTTTCCTCCTGATATGATTTACCATACAGGATGTTCCAACTTGTATATCATTTGATCTACTTGGAATACAAAGTTTTTTCATGAATTTAAATTTCCATATTATTTTATTGTTTGTGCAATTTGGATGTATTGTTGGTCACATACTTATGACGATAGAGATACGTCAGGACTGACTTTTTGATACATATGCTTGACTAGAACATGATATAAGATTCTAGAACAGTAAAAAGCATAGAAAAATTGTAACCAAATAATAATAATGAATTATCAGTTTCATTATTTTTTAAACATTTCCTAACATAATAGTTTATATGTATATGTATATGTATACAGATTTTTATACTTTTTTCTCCTACCATTTCATATGTTTCATATTTTTCTTAATGAACTGTGAATTAATGGTGTGACAGTCACAGCTGCTAAACACTAACGCACGTTAATTTGCTGTGTTTCTCTGCATTAAATGTGTAATTTTTATTCTGGCAAATGAACTTTATTATTATCATCAACACTCCAGCCAAGTTTGGATCTCATATCATCGGCTTCTCTAAAGAATACGTTGGTATCGCCTCGGTGTGTAATGTACTATATAATTATTGATACCATGCACCCCACGCTTTTTTTTAAATAAAATACATTTTTTTTTATTTTCTATTTTTTTAGTCTGGTTTTCTATGAAAGCGTGTTTTTTAGTTTTTTTAAACTATTATTTATTTCCTACTTTTTAGTGTGGTTTATTCATGAAAGCGTGTTTTTTAAGTTTTTTTTAACCTATTATTTTTATAATTTTTTTGCAAATTAAAAAATGGAATGATCTCATCAAATTAGGTAATCATAATCTCCGACCCCAAAAACCCCCACATACCAATTTTGAATAGGATCAGACCATAATCACGAATATCGGCCGCCATTTTAAAGTCGCCATCTTGAATTTTTCAATTTTCACAAAAGAATCATAATATTCGAGCCCAAAAACCCCCACATACCAATTTTGGATAGAATCAGACCATGATCACAAAACTCGGCCGCCATTTTAAAGCCGTCATCTTGAATTCTCCAATTTTTACAAAAAAAGCATAATATTCGACCTCAATAACCCCCACATACCAATTCTGAATAGGATCAGACCGTAATCACAAAACTCGGCCGCCATTTTGAAGCCGCCATCTTGAATTTTCCAATTTTTACAGAAGAATCATGATATTTGACCCCAAAAACCCCCACATACCAATTTTGAATAAAATCATACCATAATCACAAAACTCGTCCACCATTTTGGAGCCGCCATCCTGAATTTTTCAATTTTGACAGGAGAATCATAATCTACGACCACAAAAACCCTCGGATACAATTTTGAAGCGAATCGGACCATAATCACAAAACTCTTACGCCATATTGGAGCCACCATTTTGTTTTTTCTTCACACAAAAATGTCTTAATGCATTGTCACCGGAATTATGTACACCTGCCAAATTTCAAATCATTCGGACGTCTGGAAGTGGGTCAAAATCGCGCCCAAAGGAGTCGGTTACAAACAAACAGACAAACAAACAAACAAACAAATATACAAGTGAAGCTAATATGAAAAAATGAAAAATAAAATATGAAGCGTGTAAAAAAAATCTTTGCAGAACCGTTCAGGCGGAACGAGTGGAACCAATGAAGGAGCTGCAAAGTGACTTCAGCGTGAAATATTGAAAATCAAAGAGTTGTCTCTCGTTACTTCAGTAATACTGCATGTATTTGAATGAAACAAAAACGAACGCGGCTCTTATGATAGTACATTTTCATGTGGCCGGACAAATCAGTAAATTTAATTCATCTAGTCGAACATTAATTGTAATTTTGACTATATGAAAGTGACACATACAACACACGTGTATTATAGCATTTTCGGTCTTCCCGTGAGTGTCCATTTTTCTCAAACCTGTACACACTTTGGGAAAATTCAATTGGATGATTGATTTTCAACTCCGTATCCGAGTATTTGAACTTCCACCTGGTCACGAATTGACTTCCATCGGAAGTTCCTTCACTACCTGAGTTCGGAAATATAAAGAGATTACCTAATAAAATATTAAGATACAGAACTGTTTTCGAGTTGGGAAAAGTGAATACACCTTGAGATTTCTTAAAGCCCTGAGCTCAGCGCGTAAACAGATTCTTCCAAAAAACTCATTAAATTTTCACGCGCAGCGTTGTTCGCAATGCAGTTCTTGATATGAAATACTCTAATATGTCGTGTTCGGTTGCAACTAATATGAATAGAAAGTGTTTGGGAATCTGATTGGATGATACACTGAATAAAATAATGTCATTAAATTCTTTTTATTTCGAATAGACGTGGCCGATAGTCGATGAAAAAAGCAAAGTGAGACAAATATTTTAACACTTTTCGCAAGCTCTGATTTACCGCTATTGGTTCATTACATATTTTGTCATCTCGAACTCCGAGTCATTGGGAATTAAACTGACGTGATTTGTCCTCACGATGCACACTTTGATTTGTCTGAAAAATGAAGAACTAAGGATTCGTGATATTTCCATTCGTTTCATACTACAGAAATGATCAATTACTTCCTGCTGGAACATCAATGACCTCCTATGCATCAGAATTCAAACACATCAATCATTGGATACTGAGTAAACGTCGTTTGAATTTGATTCATAAATCCCTTCATATGCCAAGAGCCACCTGAATACTTGACGCATTCGTTGCTCCCAGGGTTGTCTGGGTACTATACAGGGTGTTATATAATAAGTGTGCGATATTTTACACGACGATTCCTCAGTTATTTATAAGGTGAAAAGTTCATATAAGCATGGGTCCGCAAAGCCATCATTTTTTATATACAGGGTGTTGAAAATTTATTTTTATTTTGGTTTTACGTGAATCATTTTTAAAATAATTTTGGTTATAGTTTGAAGTCGATACGAATATTTTCGATATTCGTCGATTTTTAGGAGTATTGGCATTGCGTGATTTTTTCACACCAAAAAAATAATTCACCTTCTCCTATACCTACTGAATCGGCTATTCTGAATCGACTGGCGTTCGCAAAATTCTCTATCTTTTAGCGTTCTCGAGATACAGCCTTCTTTTTACTTCAGAGTACTGAAAACTCCTAAAAAATTTAAAATATCCAAAATTTGACTCCATTTTCCTGTTTTCCTTTCCTGTTTACCTATACACCCTTAAAATTCCCTCAGGAAAATTTTTGATAAGTTCGAACTGGTCGTTTTCCCGGACCTCTGCAAAACTCACCCCAAAATATCAAATTTTCACTTTGTTTTCATCATTACATGGAAATATACATCATGGAGTCTAATGAACAATACATTTTTTGAACCTCCATCAAATTTTCTAGATTTTGGTCATAGTTTGAAGTCGATACGAATATTTTCGATATTCGTCTTTTTTTATGTGTATTGGCGTTGCGGGATTTTTTCATACCAAAAAAAAAATTTCGACTTTTTCTTATACCTACTGAATCGACTGGCTTTCGCAAAATTCCTCTCTCAGTGTTTTCGAGATACAGCCTACTTTTTAATCCAGAGTACTGAAAACTCCTAAAAAATTGATAATATCCAAAATTCGACTCCATTTTCCTGTCTCCCTTTTCTGTTTACCTATACACCCTGAACATTTTCTCAGGAATTTTCTTGATGAGTTCGTACCGGTCGTTTTCCCGGACCTCTGCAAAACTTACCCCTAAATATCAAATTTTCTACATTTTGGTTATAGTTTGAAGTCGATACGAATATGTTCGAAATTCGTCGATTTTTAGGGGAATTGGCATTGCGTGATTTTTCCACACCAATAAAGATATTTCGACTTTCTCCCATACCTACTGAATTGGCCATTCTGAATCGACTGGTGTTCGCAAAATTTCTCGATCTTTTCGCGTTCTCGAGATACAGCCAACTTTTTACTTCAGAGTATTGAAAACTCCTAAAAAATTGAACATATCCAAAATTCGACTCCACTTTCCTGTTTTTCCTTCATGTTCACCGATACATCCTAAAAATTTTCTCAGGAAAATTTTTGATGAGTTCGTACTGGTCGTTTTCCCGGACCTCTGCAAAACTCACCCCTAAATATCAAATTTTCACTTTGTTTCATCATTCATGGAAATATACATCATTCTAATAAACAATAATTTTTGGAACCTCCATCAAATTTCCTACATTTTGGTTATAGTTTGAAGTCGATACGAATATTTTCGATATTCGTCGATTTTTAGGGGTACTAGCATTGCGTGATTTTTTCACAACAAAAAAAAATATTTCGACTTTCTCCTATACCTACTAAATCGGCTATTCTGAATCGACTGGCGTTCGCAAAATTTCTCCATCTTTCAGCGTTTTCGAGATACAGCCTACTTTTTACTTCAGAGTACTGAAAACTCCTGAAAAATTCAAAATATCCAAAATTTGACTCCATTTTCCTGTTTTTCCCTCCTGTTTACCTATACACCCTGAAAATTTTCCCAGGAAAAATTTTGATGAGTTCGTACTGGTCGTTATCCCGGACCTCTGCAAAACTCACCCCTAAATATAAAATTTTCACTTTGTTTTCATCATTACATGGAAATATACATCATGGAGTCTAATGAACAATACAGTTCTGGAACCTCCATCAAATTTTCTAGATTTTGGTCATAGTTTGAAGTCGATACGAATATTTTCGATATTCGTCGTTTTTTAGGTGTATTGGTATTGCGTGATTTTTTCACACCAAAAAAAATATTTCGACTTTTTCCTATACCTACTGAATCGACTGGCTTTCGCAAAATTTCTCTATCTTTTAGGTTTTTCGAGATACAGCCAACTTTTTTACTTCAGAGTATTGGAAACTCCTAAAAAATTGAAAATATCCAAAATTCGACTACATTTTTCTGTTTTCCTCTCCTGTTCACCTATACACCCTGATAATTTCTTCAGAAAAATTTTTGATAAGTTCGTACTGGTCGTTTTCCCGGACCTTTGCAAAACTCACCCCTAAATATCAAATTTTCACTTTGTTTTCATCATTACATGGAAATATACATCACGGAGTCTAATAAACAATATATTTTTGGAACTTCCATCAAATTTTCTAGATTTTGGTTATAGTTTGATGTCGATACGAATATTTTCGATATTCGTCGATTTTTAGGAGTATTGGCATTGCGTGATTTTTTCACACCGAAAAAAATAATTCAACCTTCTCCTATACCCACTGAATCGGCTATTCTGAATCGACTGGCGTTCGCAAAATTTCTCTATCTTTTAGCGTTCTCGAGATACAGCCTTCTTTTTACTTCAGAGTACTGAAAACTCCTAAAAAATTTAAAATATCCAAAATTTGACTCCATTTTCCTGTTTTCCTTTCCTGTTTACCTATACACCTTAAAATTCCCTCAGGAAAATTTTTGATAAGTTCGAACTGGTCGTTTTCCCGGACCTCTGCAAAACTCACCCCAAAATATCAAATTTTCACTTTGTTTTCATCATTACATGGAAATATACATCATGGAGTCTAATGAACAATACATTTTTTGAACCTCCATCAAATTTTCTAGATTTTGGTCATAGTTTGAAGTCGATACGAATATTTTCGATATTCGTCGATTTTTAGGGGAATTGGCATTGCGTGATTTTTCCACACCAATAAAGATATTTCGACTTTCTCCCATACCTACTGAATTGGCCATTCTGAATCGACTGGTGTTCGCAAAATTTCTCGATCTTTTCGCGTTCTCGAGATACAGCCAACTTTTTACTTCAGAGTATTGAAAACTCCTAAAAAATTGAACATATCCAAAATTCGACTCCACTTTCCTGTTTTTCCTTCATGTTCACCGATACATCCTAAAAATTTTCTCAGGAAAATTTTTGATGAGTTCGTACTGGTCGTTTTCCCGGACCTCTGCAAAACTCACCCCTAAATATCAAATTTTCACTTTGTTTTCATCATTACATGGAAATATACATCATGGAGTCTAATAAACAATAATTTTTGGAACCTCCATCAAATTTCCTACATTTTGGTTATAGTTTGAAGTCGATACGAATATTTTCGATATTCGTCGATTTTTAGGGGTATGCATTGCGTGATTTTTTCACAACAAAAAAAATATTTCGACTTTCTCCTATACCTACTAAATCGGCTATTCTGAATCGACTGGCGTTCGCAAAATTTCTCCATCTTTCAGCGTTTTCGAGATACAGCCTACTTTTTACTTCAGAGTACTGAAAACTCCTGAAAAATTCAAAATATCCAAAATTTGACTCCATTTTCCTGTTTTCCTCTCCTGTTCACCTATACACCCTGATAATTTCTTCAGAAAAATTTTTGATAAGTTCGTACTGGTCGTTTTCCCGGACCTTTGCAAAACTCACCCCTAAATATCAAATTTTCACTTTGTTTTCATCATTACATGGAAATATACATCACGGAGTCTAATAAACAATATATTTTTGGAACTTCCATCAAATTTTCTAGATTTTGGTTATAGTTTGATGTCGATACGAATATTTTCGATATTCGTCATTTTTTATGGGTATTGGCATTGCGTGATTTTTTCACACCAAAAAAAATATTTCGACTTTCTCCTATACCTACTGAATTGGCTATTCTGAATCGACTGGTGTTCGCAAAACTCCTCTATCTTTTGGTGTTTTGAGATACAGCCTACGTTTTACTTCAAAGTACTGAAAACTCCTAGAAAATTGAAAATATCCAAAATTCGACTTCATTTTCCTGATCTCCTTTCATGTTTACCTATACATGATAGGTGGTAGGATCAATGAGCAAGTTGTATCGGTGCTACGGGAAAATCCTCATCTGAGCAGTAGGGATATAGCAGCGAAAACGTATATTTCAGAAAGTAGTGTGAACAGAATAATATCGAAAGTTCCACTCTATCAACTCATCTCATACTTATCATTTATGTTCAATCATTCCGATCTATTGAATATATCAATCTGTAGTGTATGATTAAGAAACTATATGATTACTATAGTGATAAAAAGTCTTCGCTTTTATCTTTTGAAATACAAAATATAATATGGAGCCAAACACAACACAAAACGATTATTTTTTGAGGAGCACTCATGCGATAATCTATTTTGGATCTTTACGTATGTTATATCCCAATTTATATTCATAACTTTTTGAAAACAAATTTCTGTTTCAACGCGGTAATCATCACCATAAACTCCTTGGACTCCATATTCATGTGATCTACTTTCATTTGGCATGTAAAAATTATTTTTATAGTAATAATACATTTCAACTCATTGCTATAATAAAAATTACCCAGAATGATGAATTATGGTCCAATTTTATTCCAAATTAGTGGCGTATCTAATAAGTTGGACCAGTTCTGTTAATGATGAATACAACAGATCATGAATCTGTCACGAAAATTCGAGAATTCTGGGGGGTGAGACAGATAATTCAATCAAATGATGTTTCCAAATATTTATCGATTAAAAAAAAAAAAATCCCAGATTGCGGTAATTTTCACGCCAAAAAACTAAACTTCCATTACTTCAATCAAACTTCCAACCAACCAATAATAATTTCACACAATGCTTTGTTGATCAAACAGAAATATATTTAAAAAACCAAATATCATAACATGATAGAGACCCTGAATTCTCAAACCCTGAATACCATTTGAAGAATCTCGAACAAATTGTAGCACAGAACAATTATCTTTTGCAGAAAAAATCACTCTATGAAACGAATACTTCCACTGATCCACAATAAAATATTGTCTACAAAATCAATTGCAATAATTGCATATATTGCGTTGTTGGCCAAACAGGGCGATATTTGAGAATGAGAATATCTGAACATTATAGAAACACAAAAACTCAATATTAACAGTCACACTGCTCTAGTGGAACACACTACTGAAAATGGCCATCCTTTTATTTTACACTCGCAATCATCCTTGATGAATACATTTCTCTATCAAAAAGAATTTCAGCGAATGATATAAATCCTCTACCAACACAGCGTCATTGTGAAACTTTTTGTGGATACCCCTGTCCTCAAACGTGACGTGATTGATATATTACGTGAATGCGTTGAAGTCAGACACCAACCAATCCGAAATTATGTTAAGTACTTCTCTCCACTCGGAAATTGGAATTCAGAAAATTGTTTTGAACCCTAATCCCGAGTTCATGCGAGGCAGAACAAAAGAGCACAAGTCTCAGTTTAAAGGATTTTATCGTAACAGTAGCGAGCAAATCGACCATGGATGCGAACTTATATATTTTGAAAGCATCCTTACATAAAAAGAAACTAATTTCCGTTTTGGCTGGAACTGTGTGAGAAGTTAGGGAGCAAACGATGCTAAAACTCTGACAATTGCGGTCACTGAAGATTCTTCGATAGATTAAAAGACCAACTTTGCGCCTTCTCCCACATTTTGCATTGATTAATGGAAAGGGTCTCACATTTGCATATCTTTCCACAATTATGTCGGGAGTCATTTTGTTTTTCGAGATCTGAACGTTCTATTAATCTTATTCTGGTCCTCGATACTTTCGGTCTTCTATTTACAGCAGTTATACTTGAAAAAGGAAATCGTACAGGATGCTTTATTATTCTATTCAGGGTTCTGATCCTCCCACGATTTAAAGGTCCTCTACCTCTTCACTTTTGAAACAAGGTTTTTTCAACAATAGATATATCATTGGCAACGTTACATTCATGAACTGTTTTGTGCAAGTCAATTTGAATAACCCTGGGATACATTCACAATTGATAAAAACATGAATATTGAAATGAGATCATTTAGAGTGAAATTAAAGAAACATCAAGACAATAAGACTACTGGGCCGATTTGGCCCATCCTCGAACTCATGAGTGGCGTTGCGTTGATAAGTAAGTGAAAATAAAATGTGGCCTCCACTTTTTTAACAAGTTTCGTTATATCTAGACCCAGGGGTGCGTACAAGCTCCATATTTTTTTTTCTATCTAAGCTATCGTTTTTTTTTGTTGTTTTCGAAAAAAAAATCGAGTATGCCGCGGTCGTGAAATTTTAAACATCTGTGTACTTTCAATAATTGTACACGTCTATTGGTTGAAAATGAATTTCTCCCGCGAAGAATTAGTATTCAGTTCCACCGTATTGGGGAAGCTGACAAAAATCGTTCATTAGCAAGCATCTTCATTCCAAAAGATAAGGAATCGGTTTGAACTACTGGTAGTGTGTCTTATATTTATCTATTTATTTATTTTCAAAGGAATACAATACGTGACGAACCCAAAGAGAGTATTCACAAATGATGGGGTCAAAATAACATTAAATCAATCGAGTGTATTACATATTATGCGATATCGTGTTTTGAACAGTTGTTAATAGAGTGTCGTCTAGAATACAATAGTTAGACATGAGTATATGAACGTTTGAGAGAAGTAGTGAAGGTTGCTAGGGAATCAGAAGAGATGTCATTTTCTATAGATTTGGATATAGAGTTGTAAGATTTACAACATCTATTTCGAGGAGAATTTTAATAGCAATTAGTTCTACTTTGATTTGTTTGGAATGAGTATGCTCCTATTGATACTATTATTCATCATTTTATAGAGAAACATAATGTCAGCTATTTGGCATCTATCTGCTGATCATATTAGATTGAGTTGTATTGGATCTATGAGATTAAGTAATAATTATAGGTGACGATATTGCTTCCTATAAATTGTAGTCTATCAATATACGAGATGTAATAGGGGGTTCCATATTACTGAGGCAAAACTCAGCTGACTATTTACCTAAGCCATATAGAGTGTACGAACAGAGTTAGTCTTTCTGAAGTCGTAACAAGTCCTGATCAGAAACCCAAGTGCTTTGTTATCTTTCTTTGCAATATCATTAATATGTGAGTCAACTAATAGTTTCGAATCGTACAAGACTACCAATCCTTGACTACAGACGTTTTCTTCAGTTGCTGCCTGTTTATATGGTACTGGTGTTGGTAAGTATTTGTATTTCTAGTAAACGTGATGGAGTGGCATTTTTGAAGATTGAGGAACAGGAAGTTTTTTCCGCAGAATTTCACAAGATTATCGATATTTCTTGACATGTTTTTTGGGTAACCTTCCACAGTCTGAAAATGAGAATATAATCAGGAAAATCTATACAAGTGTAGAAAGGGCAAACTAATTAGTTCACCCCGATAAGTTATTGCGTTCACCAAATTATATTTCCTATAGAAAAATGATTCAATTAGTCAATAACTTGTCGTCTTCTGAATTTGCCTAATATCCAAATTCGTGTATGTTCAGTTGTCTGTACCACAATTATACATTAATGACCAAATCGACCATTTACAGGTTATTAATGGTCGATTGCGGTGTATGTTTGGTTGCATATATCACAATTGTACATTAAAAGATAAATTTAAGGTTAGTAGGAGTCATTAACGATCGTTTTGGTATAGATTAAACACGAGATCGCCGGAAAAGTAATATAAATAGAATCAATGGAAATGAATGATATTATGTATAAAAAAATATAAACACCAGAGTAAAATACAGCAATAAGAAGATAAAGGTAAAAAAATTTGATTATAAAAATAAAAAATGAACAAGCTAAATGACACACATATGCCTCAAATTTACAATACCATACAATAAAATGAAATCGTTAAAAATAAATGTAAAAGGAGATGAAAAATGGACATAAACAAAATACGAAAACATATTTATATTGTGATTACACTACGTAACATTATAAAGGAAATCAGATATATTTGTTTATCTTTCAATAGACATTTGTTAGTAAACATTTGTTTTGCAATGAAGTCAGCGATTGTTTGTTTTGATTGATGTGTCCGATACTTCTAATTGTATAACGGACAGTGTTGAACACTTTTGGAACTACGTACGTATAAGAGTGTTAGATGAGAGATTTTTGTGTTAGTGGGACGACGTGGTTTGTTTCGTGTGTTATTATTATGAGACGGTAAGATATAACTCTTCTTTTTGTAGTAAGTTATGATGATGTAGTAAACGAGTTGGCGGATGTCAAGGATATTAGCTTCGGAAAACAGTTTTTCTATATTCTATATTATTCTATAATTTTTCCTTTACTTCAGATAGAAAATACAATTACAAATTATTGAGATTTTCGGTGTTATAATTGGGTCGTAATTATTCTTTCCAGAATTCAAATTTCCTCAGAAGACTTATATTCCGAAGTTTATTATCGGTAGTTTCATCTCTGCTAGCGTGCAGTGTATATAACCATTGAATCGGACGGTGCACAAATTCGGATTTTTCAGGACTGACATTTTTCAGGAGAAAGATGTACTTATTGGTAGTAAGTTGGAGGTCCTCATCACGAATCCGAAGGAATTTTGAGCCTATTTTGACCCCTAATATGATCTACCCTGAAAATTGATACTTCCGTTTCGACTGGCGGGCCGTGTATATTACTTAGGCCAACGCCATCAAGTCAGTAGGTGAATTTTCATCAGTCCTGAGAGTTTCTCCATTCTACCCTGATAATTACGGAAGTGAGACGAGATATATATATATATATATATATATATATATATTTATATACATATATATATATATATATATATATATATATATATATATATACATATATATATATATATATATATATATATATATATATCATTGCGCTCAAACTGGCATCCGGTACAATTTCCAGGAAAGCTGGCATCCTTCGATATACAGCATGAATATTCAATATATTTCGAAATATTCAATTGACGCTGAAGTTGGCATCCGATATATTAAGCATCACAGGTGGCATCCACGAAAAATCGTCACCTGAAATCTATCTGACGCTTAAGCCAGCATCCGGTCTATTTTGTAACAATGGTGGCATCCTTGTAGATTGACGATAAGACTCTTCACCCTCTCCGCACCTCGACCTATAAAGGTCAACTGGAATAACAGCATTTATGCTATCATTTGTTGAGCGTAAAGATACTTATAGCCATAACTGAATCACATTGAATATTTGCAAATTCATTGAAATAACGGGCCTACATTGCTATACACTATTTTTGCTTGCCATTCGCACACTTGAGTACCAATATTTTGTACGACCCGTCTCGTAATTTGAGTATTCAAAATGGCTGGAAATTATTTTCATCCCATATCAAAGGAAGAAAATTATTTATTTTGTTTTGTGAGAAAGGTTACAGATTTAAAACTTTGCCACACTATATTTTCAGTATGAATATCCGTACTGATATTTCTATCGTAGATTTTTCGTAATTCTGAAAAATCCTTTTTTTCAATTGAGAATGTTTACTTTCCAACCCGAAATGTATTTTTGTGCGGCAAACTTTGGAATCTGTTACGCACAGATGTTAATCTGTGCGTAACAAATTCCACCTTCCACATCTAAATACCTTTTCACTTTTTTACTGCATTTGATGAAATCTTGATCTTAGAAAGTGTTTTATTCATATTTATTTTCAATATTTGATACGACTTCTTGGATGGTTGAAAGCATTTGAGATTTATAGTATGGCAGAATTGGTTTTCACCACAGATCTCAAGCAATCTGACATTAAAAACCTTGTGGACACAATTTTAGCTGAAAATGGAACTTCCTGCCTGTACAATTGTAGACTTGTAGACGTCTGAAATCCAAACCGTTCAACCTAGAAAGGTGAATTTGTATATGGTCAGAGAGTGTGAGGCACCAAACTAGTCCTCACAGGATTTCCAATATGTATTTAGGAGAAAAACTAGGTTGTCAGCGAAAATATACCAACGTCAATAAAATTTAAACCTCTTCAAAATTCATATGATTCCGTGTGAAGAAGACCACCTCAATAAAAACAATTATTTAAATTTAAAAAAATTAAACAAGAATAACTGTTTGGACAAAAAACAGGAAAGAACTCCCACAAAATGATTTTTTCCTGTTTTTTTTTCCGAACTATCAATGGAAATTATTTCAGAATTTGAAATATTCACACAAGTGTAAAACGAAGGCTACCTTTTTGCCTTGATAAATTTGTAAATTCACGGAATAATTTACCTGATTAGATGATTTATTTATTATATCATTCTAAAAATCGATCCTGCTGAACTTAGTATCACATGAAAGCTGATACAATTTAATATAAACAAATTTCCATAAGAATCTATGAATCTAAAAGAATCTCAATTGCTTTAAATAAACAAAACCATTTGCAGTAGGATACTGAGTAAGGCTTGACATGCACTTGGCTGCAGTCACTTGATATTCCTCGTTAATTCCTCATTTGAATGGAAATAAAGAAGTAAGAGGAAGAACTATTTTTTACTGGTGCAGTTTGAAAATATATAATAAAAGTCTAAAAGTGAAAATTGAACAAATTTTTCTTTATGTGCTTCCTGAAAAATTCTTTCCGGTTTTTTAATACTAGGGTATTTTTCGATGAGTGAAAGTACTTCATGTTTTCTCGGTGCTTTCTTCTTCATTATGTGCTTCCTGAAAAATTCTTCAACATGACTCTTCTGCTGTTCTGTCCAAGGAATGAGTGTGCGTTTTGTTTTCTTTTTCTTCTGCGAGTCTATGTCCTGTTCAGCGTTCTTATGTTTCTTGTTGTTTTCCCGAATCATAGAACAACCTATGTTCAACCCATTTTCCATCTCACTATTTTCCAAAATGCCACCTTCTTCGTCATTATTATCTTCATCAGCGTCTTCTACTAGATTCTCTCCAATTTCAATTTCACAATGACTTTCCTTTATAGTGCTCGATTGAATTAGTTTTTGCCATCATCAGTAATTTGCTGACTTTCGCCGTCTGATATATATCATCAGGCAGTCGATAAAATTGGGCGTGTGTTTTCTCAGTATGTCCCATGAAAGTGGCCAACTGTTCTAACTCGTTTTTATCCATCTTTAAAATTTGAACCATAGTCGCCAAGTGTTTCCGCAACTTGGTCGATGTCAGTAATGTGGCCTCACTTGCATCACCTAATGCCTTCCCAGCGTGTTTTCTCATCACAGAAGTTCCCGCAATAGGATTCTCACTCCCAGGTAATGCAAATAAGTATGGATTCTTGGCGTATTTAAAGTTTTCTCTGAGGCTTATGATGAGTTCGATTGACTGGAGTGTTTCACGGTTAAACAATACTGGGACACCTCGGCCTCTTCTGCCTCTCACAACCACACGTTTGAGGGAATGGTAAAGTATTTTTCCTGATTCTGTTAACATATTTTCGAAATCGGTGGCGGTCTTTGGTGTATCAGTGTATTTGGAGAAGTCCACTAATGTGATTCTCTGAAGTTCACCCACTCTGCGCTTGTTGAATATTAGGAGGCTGCAAAATGTAACTTCTAGCAACTCTCGATGAGCCTTCAAATCTTTGGAATCCTCTCTCAGATTCGACGTTCTTCTGATTATAATTCCTCTCAAGTACTTTTCGAAACTCTGGAAGAAGAATTCAAAGGATATATCGATTGAAAAACCCTACCTGAAGCAATAAATAATTTCAATGCAAACAATAACACATTCAGATTCATGGAATGAATGTGGTTGTTTGTGGAGGAACAACGTTTCTTGACATGTTTTTTGGTTAACCTTCCACAGTCTGAAAATGAGAATATAATCAGGAAAATCTTAGAAGTGTAGAAAGGGCAAACTAATTAGTTCACCCCAATAAGTTACTGCGTTCACCAAATTATATTTCCTATAGAAAAAATTATTCGATTTGTCAGTAACTTCTTGTTTCCTGGATATGCCTATAAAAAAAATAGGAAAAATTCAAAAGATACTTCTCTATATAGTTTTTGATTAACGTTTCGGGGACTATATCTGCCCCCGTTCTCAAAATCTTCTAAATCTCCTTTAATTATTTGAATAATTTGGATTTTTTCTTGCAGAGTCTTTTTCGCTTCTTCAAGAAAAAATCCAAATTATTCAAACAATTGAAGGGGATTTAGAAGATTTTGAGAACGGGGGCAGATATAGTCTCCGAAATGTCAATCAAAAACTATATAAAGAAGTATCTTCTGAATTTTTACTATTTTTTTACAGGCATATTCAGGGAACGAGAAGTTACTGACAAATCGAATCATTTCTATAGGAAATTTAATTTGTGAATGCATAACTATCGAGTGAACTAATTAGTTGCCCTCTACACTTGTAGATTTTCCTGGTTATATTTTCAATTTCGACTGTGAAGGTTACCCAAAAAACATGTCAAGAAACATTCAGATTCCTTTTTATTCTTACAATTGAACATGTTGGTTACTTTTTTCCAACGAATGAATAGAGTTTGTGATCTTCTATAATTTCAATGTGCAATAAAATCGCGTAACTACTTACATCAATGTTCTTAGCCAAGGGGATCAAACTGGGCTTATTAAGTTTGTTGATTGTCAAGTTCTGACCAGCTTCACTGGTTATTTCGTGTGCCCAATCAGTTTCTATGAGGATGAAAAGATTTTTCAACTGCTCTAAACGTTCAGAAAACGGTTCTGTTATTTGAATTTCCACAGAATATGCTGTATTGACAGCATCTTTTATTATTGTTCCCATTTGTAGAGCCAAAGACGGTGAATCAAAAGTGCGGTTTCTTTCATTGTATCCTGATATATTCTCAGTTCCCCCAGCAAGCATTTTGAATTTTGTTGGTGTTAATATATCGACTAATTCCAAGGAATAATTTTTGGACTGATGTCTAACTGCTATCAATAATCGAGCCAAACGCCGCATTTTTATTTTTGCTACTAGTAAGAAATGTTTCTCTTTATGGCGTCGAATATTGGCTACCATCGAAACTTCGTCCGCTCGTAGCATACTGAAAAGACCACTTGATCTCAAGATGTCGTTTGGACCAAAATGTCCTGCCATCACTGTCTGTCCTTCAGCATTAGCATTGAATCGCTTGGTGGGGTTGGATTGAAAAAAAATGTTTCGCTTGTCGACGCAAACATTTCTATGAATAGTAACCCATACAAAACTTGCACAAAATGAATTCTGTGGGTTCTTTGTTTTGCTGCATAACAGGAATCGTTTCGGCTGTACAGAAATCACCTTCTCGGCGTATTTTATCAATAAGTTCCTTCCTTTTGGTAGATGTCTTATCCAAACAAAGGAATTCCTGTACCAAGGTCTCATCTTCATGATTTCTTTCTAGATGACGAGAAAAATTTCCACATTTCAGATTACAGAAGGGACGAGTGTGCTTTCTTCCTATTCGTTTTTTTACATCTAATTTCGAAATATGTTCTATAGCACTATTTACCTCAGAATTGGTGGGTTCAGATACCAGTGTAGATGAGGTAGTGAGAAAAGTGAGCTGTGGCAGGAATTCAGGAGGTGTGTGTAATGCTCCTCCCAAAGTTTCCGAAGAAAAAAATATGGTATCACTTACTGGCACCAGAGGAGATAAATCGATCAAACTGAATTCAGAGATATTGCTTCCTAAATCATCTGGAGGTATGTAGTTGCTATCGGTGTCAGATATTTGCGAATCTTCAGTTTCAGAAAAAATTATATCTGAAAAAAAAAACATTTTTCTATTTGATTTTTTTCGAAATCATGTATACCTTTTATTTTTATGGAAGAGACTCAACACTACCCATATAACGAAATAAATTGAGATAAATCTGAAAATTTTTTCTGAAATTATTTCTTAAAATACATATCATTATTTTATTCCACGAAAAAATAATAAACTTCTGCAAAAATGATGTCTTCGAAATTATATATGTGTTGGTGATTTTTCTGTACTTTAATTGTTTCACATCATAAGGAGATAAATATCAGTGATTTGCGACCTAAAGAACTCCTGCTTATCATTTTTGAATGAAATCTATCACAAAAAATATCAGCCATCTTGATTTGTTTCTTTCATGAACTCATGAACGAAAGTGTAACAAAATCGTCTTGCAAGACTTGACCTTGAGAGATAAATAATTGAAATTCACTAAAATGAAAAAAAAAATATAATTGTTTGACCTAGTTTATTCTGTGAGTAATAGATTCAATATCTTGAATTTTCAATAGAATCGGCCATAATCATATAACTCCCACATAAGAATTTTGAATGGAATCGGACCATAATCGATGAGTTTTGTCGTCGCCATCTTGAACTCATGAATTTTGACCAAAAAAAAACAGTATCTTCAACCCCAAAAACCTGGCCATAATCACATAACGTACCAATCTTCGAACCGCCATCTTGAATATATGAATTTCGATGAAAAAAATCTGAATTTTGACAAAAAATGCATAATCTTCGACAACAAAAACCTCCACATACCAATTTTGAATATGAACAACTTGAATAAAAACTTGTGAAAATGGACGATAATGATGAAATATATCTTGTGATCGAAAGATGCAAAAACAAATCGAATTGTCATAAATTACCACTGCCCAATCTGTTTTGCAAATATTCTCCGCTTCACGTGTCAGATATATTACAATACAACTATCGACAGAATGTTTCGAATCAGCTGTTTTCTCAAAATTCATAATCAGTTATATGGGTAGATGAAAAACTATATACAATAAAAAGTTGCTGAATCAACAAATGTTCAAATGTTTTGAAATCAGAAATACTCACCTTCACTTGGTTGGCTTAACGCCGCTTGCACCATGCGTTTGCTTCTCGAGCTCATTTTCAGTACGGATGCTGCTTTGTTCACTCTAGAGATAATACTGCCCATAAACTCCGTAAATAAGTCTGAAAATACCCTTCCGCTGTATATTGGTAGCAAAAAAAAAAGCCGGATGCCATCTTCACCGGTATCAGAAATTGAACGTTGCACTCAAATATACGGATGCCATCTCTACCGCTACAAGAACCGAACGATTTGCTCCATATACAGAGCATCGACGGAAGTGACACCATGCGATATGTGCTCGAACTCAATTCGTATATTTTATCCATTTTCGATTGAAATTGACGTCCGGCCAATTTTAATTTTTTTGGTTAAATAACGTCGAATGCTACTGATCAACAAAGTTTTAGGGAGATTTCGAAGTGGCATCCGTATACTGGATGCCACTTTGACCCGGATGTCACGTTTACCGCAAATTTTGCATGGGAAGTTGCCAGTTTGTACTCCTTCTATATATATATATATATATATATATATATATATATATATATTTATATATATATATATATATATATATCGTGGGTATAATGTGTTGTTGTTCTTGAGTTGAAATTCTCATCACTTGCCAATATCTGAGTGTCAGTTTATGCTGTGTCCTGTTGTTATAGTACATGTTGAAATAGTGACGACCACATATTATGAACAGAAGGGATGAGAGTCAAAGACTACCAACTATATGGAGATTTATCTTGACACACCGACAAATCAATCAACATCAAAATACCAACGTGGATGGAACATCGACGCTTTCAGCAGAGGGTTCACCCAGCAACACCCATGACGACCTGGCAATGGCGCATCCAACAGCGACCTCTTCCAGACCCATACAAAGCAGGGCACGAACGAGGGAGACGATCGTGCCCAGATGAGTAAAACCAGTGGCGATTTGGCAACAATGCATCCAACAACGAATTACTTCCAGCACGAAACAGGTGACGATCGTGCGCAATTGACTGATCCCCATCACAAATTGAGGAGCACAACACGAAAAGATCAGTCGAGTTCGAAAAAAAACAAGGTATTAGTATTTTTGAGTTTTGGGACCATGGTCGGCGAAGATATATGAAAAAAATTTAAAGTTTTGTTGTGGTGACATCCTCAAGTAGGTAGTATTTCTATTGAAATCCACCTGAAAGAAGGTTTCCCACTGAAAGGTTCAGAACGTTAAGAACAACATGAGTGGAAAAACATTCCTGTTGAAAATGAATCACGTGTAAAAAAAATGCATTTCTCAATACGCATGCTTCTGGGAATTTTCTTTTTTTTTCGTAAAAGTTCACATATTTTTTTGCATGCCCTGTATATCGACGTTATTCGTCCAATCGGAAGTGAGATATGTAAGAAAATGGAAATTCAGATGGGATATCCAATTATTCATTTGTTATCATACAGAAGGTTTACACGCTACAAAACAGTATAATTTTCCATACAATTTGTAGATAAAGATGTAAATTTCGGGGCTTCTCTTTAATCTTGCCAAAAGGGGAGAATTATTGTACTTCCCCATATTTCGAATGTGTTTTTGTTACCACTATTAGGCCCACAGATAAAGAGTAAATGTAGACCTCATGCTTTGTGTATAAAACAGAGCAGACTAGGAAAGAATCCATGTTTCGTTTTTATATCACCCAAATGAACAGGTTAATCAATCAACAAAGCTGGGAGAAATATTGTCACATCCGAAGGGTTGTCACAACCACCTTCGGAATTGAATGAAGGGGCGAAAAAAATGAATCCATAAAATATTCCAAAACGATGAAAAATTGTATATGTTTCACACCTCGATGATTCGATTTAATGACCACAAAGATTTTCTTGCCAGAATTTCGAATTGCACATCGTCACTATACCAGTGGGGTTGCATAATTATGGATGAGTTCAATTGAATGGTGAGTGGTGTTGCCTCTCATGGTGAATTCGAAAAGTTCCGTGATAAGGCCCTCTTTGAAAAATGGTGATGAACTTAGAGTTACAGATTGCCAGCCTATTTCATTAATATTAATATTGGTGAAATTATGGTTTTCGAAGAAACAATTCAACATCCATTGCAATTGCCAGATTGATAGAAATGATAAATAATGCTATTGACAAAAAACTTCCTCTGTCAAGAACTGTGCATAGGAGTGGTGAGTTTCGTAGACGATACTGTATTGTTTTACAAAGCCCTGACTGGACACACATAAATGTCGACTCCTAAGATCAATAAAATTTTATTGATCTGAGGTCGACTCGGAATGTTATAAATTTTTCCAACAATAGAATGTCATTCAAAAAAATGGGGTTTCACATCATACTCTACAAATCTATGACTATAATACAGGGTAATTCTTGATAACATGCTAATATGCTATGTCAATATACTTTTGAACTACAGGGTGCTAAAATTTTAAGAAAAAATCCTTTTTTTATAATAACTTTGGTATGACCTTAGATATTTTCGTGAAACGTAGTACACATCTATGCATTAGAAGGCATTTTCTGCTGTACAACATAATTTTGTAGAAGATGCTTATTACGTTTCACAAAAATATCTAGGGTCATACCGAAGTTATCATAAAAAAAGAATGTTTTTCTTGAAACTTTAGCACCCTGTAGTTCAAAAGTTGAGACCTTTAGGACATATGTTCATATGAAGTTTTTATACCAAAATGGACTCATAAATAACCTCCTTGAATGTTATCGAGAAACACCCTGTATAAACGTAATAAACAATGTGATAACGGCAAACTTTAAAAAAAAACTGTATGAAATCAAATATCTGGTTATATACATAAACTCCCACTTGAAATGGGAAGAGCAGAGTAATTATATAATCAAAAAATGTTTCATTGATTCAAAAATATCTCTGACAGAATCAATATTGAATATCCAAAAATATTGTACTATGCGTTGGTCGAAATTCACATTTCCTATGGACTCATCGCATGGGGTGCCGCCTCAGCAAAACTAATCAATAACCTGTTAAAGAAGTACATCCTTAAAATGATCTGCAAAAAACCGATAATGTATCAGTCTGATAGGTTTAACCAAGAAACGGCACAGACGAATGTTCATCAACTGTATGCTAGAACGACACTTTCAAGGCGTTACAAAAATAAATCGTCTTTGGTATACAACACGCTCACCGTACAAAACATAGAAATAATGTCGTAATACCCAGAACATAAAAAACAATAGCACAAAATGTTCACTTTTCAATGAGTTGCCGGCGGAATTCAAATTAATCAATTCGTTTCGAATGTTTAGGAATAAGATTTAAACTTGGCTTTTCACCATTCCCTTGAGCACACTACAGAACTTTATATCCACAAACACAACATGTTACAGTCTAGCTCCAACCAATTCAACATCATAGTTCTAGTTATAATTACCTTACCGTTATAATTCCTTATTTCTATATATATATATATATATATATATATATATATATATATATATATATATATATATATCCTTTATAATATGAGAAATAAACTTCTTTCTCTGTTGAAAAATGTTCATTGAAATAACCAGTGGTTAGATGCAGATAAAAGAAGAGCTCATTTCGCAGAACTTTATAGCTTATGGTTTCTTTCGATAAAATAAACTGGAAGTTCAGTCCACGATTGTTTGTTTCAGAATTTATAAACTGCGCATACTTCACAAAGAACAGGCCCGCAAGCGATATAAATTTTCCTTTTGACTTCGTGAAATTGTAATGCATAGAGCTGGCCATGACGTTAGGGTTACTGTTTACCCCTGTGGGATGACACAACCACAATTGCTTTAAACAGGGGATATTCAATTCTGTTTTTGATACTTTGAAAGAATCCGTAATTAGTAGAATTCACTATGCATCTACACATTCGATACTTTCGTGATAAAAATTCTAGTGTGTTCAAAAAATGAAGGGATACTGAATTTCAACTGTATCCTTCACTATTCCGCACAGATCTGTATGATAATATGGGAGACGTGAGCGGTAGTCCACGAAACATATGTGAGCACCCCAATATTCCACTTTGGGTCCGCTACTACGTTTAGTCCATCCAAATATGAATATTGGTCGATGACACTCAATTTGTACAGAAATATCACATACAAAAAAAACTCGGGATAGCGTTTCCATCACATTCTTCATTAGAATAGATACACCAGCCTTTAGAATAAAAACTTTTGTTTCTCTCTTTCGATACTCTTTTTGACACTGAGCATGTGATTTCACTATTGTCTTTCTGTAATGTATATGAATAGTAAATAGTACACACTCGAATCACATGTATATTAAACGTATGTGAACAGTAAAGCTTGTATCAAGTTATACAATTTTATTAACTTTTCTAACTTTGTATTACACATACTTGCTGCACTTTCCATTGTTTGAATCTTCATTGCAAATTTGCAATAACAAAACGAAAACAAAATAATTTTTTTTTGTACTTTGTTCCAAAATCTGACATGCGCAAGAGAAATATTGAATTCCAAATACACGAATAATTGCAAAGACCGAACAAAGCTGCCGTCAAACGAGGGACTATCAAGCCATAGGTCCGGGGTTCAATCCTCAACAGGACATATTTGCAGTACTTTGAAATACAAAGTAGGCTGTATCTCGAGAACGATAAAAGATAGAAACATTTCACGAACGCCAATCGATTCAGAATGATCGATTTTATGGTTAAGCAGGATTTCGGAGAGAATTTCAGAATATTTTTTTCTCGTGAAAAAATCACGCAATGCCAATACCTTGTAAAATATTTGTATCGACTTCAATTCATTACCAAAATGTAGGAAATTTCTTGGAGATTCCAAAAATGTATTATTTATCAAACTCGATGAGGATAATTTCCATGCAATGATGAAAACAAAGTCAAAATTAGATATTTTGGGGGTGGGTTTTGCAAAGGTTCGGGAAAACCACCACTGCAAACTTTTCAAAGATTTTCCTAAGAAAATGTCCAGGGTGTATGGGTGGGGAAGGGAAACAGGAAAATGAAGTCGAATTTAGGATATTTTCAATTCTTCAGGAGCTTTCAGGACTTTGAAATAAAAAGTATGCTGTATCTCGAGAATGACAGAAGATAGAAAAATTTCGTGAACTCCAATCGATTCAGCATGATCGATTCAGTGGGTATGCAGGATTTTGGGAAAAAATTCAGAATATTTTTTTTTCATGAAAAAATCACGTAATGTCAATACCCCTCAAAATCGACGAATAACGAAATTATTCGTATCGACTTCAATTTATTACCAAAATGTGGGAAATTCAATAGAGATTCCAAATATGTATTACTTATCAACTTCATGAGGATGATTTCCATGCAATGATGAAAACAAAGTCAAAATTTGATATTTTGGGGGTGGGTTTCGCGAACTTATCGAAGATTTTCTTAAAAAAAATTCCAGGGTGTATCGGTATAGAAGAAAGGGAAACAGGAAAATGAAGTCGAGCTTAGGATATTTTCAATTATTCAGGAGTTTTCAGGACTTTGAAATAAAAAGTAGGCTGTATTTCGAGAACGACATAAAATAGAAAAATTTCGCGAACGCCAATCGATTCGGAATGATCGATTTAGTGGGTACGCAGGATTTCGGAGAAAAATTCAGAATATCTTTTTTTCGTGAAAAAATCACGCAATGCTAATACCCCTTAAAATCGACGAATATCGAAAATACTCGTATCGACTTCAATTTATCACCAAAATGTAGAAAATTTCATAAAGATTCCAAAAATGTATTATTTATCAGACTGCATGAGGATAATTTCCATGCAATGATGAAAACTAAGTCAAAATTTGATATTTTGGGGGTGGGTTTCGCAAGGGTCCGGGAAAACCACCATTGCGAACTTATCAAAAAATTTCCCAAAAAAACCTCCAGGGTGTATGGGTGAAGAAGGAAGGGGAATAGAAAAATGAAGTCGAATTTAGGATATTTTCAATTCTTCAGGAGCTGTCAGGACTTTGAAATAAAAAGTAGGCTGTATCTCGAGAACGACAAAAGATAGAAAAATTTCGTGAACGCCAATCGATTCAGAATGATTCAATTAGTGGTATGCAGGATTCCGGAGAGAAATTCAGAATATTTGTATCATTTATCAGACTTCATGAGGATAATTTCCATGCAATGATGAAAACAAAGTCAAAATTTGATATTTAAGTAAGTTGCTTATTGACCATACACCAACGTACGTCTATATTTTAATGTGACTGTGCTTGTTTTACGTTAATTTTCAAATTTGTAATGTGTATTTTGTGCCAATGTGTATTTCATCGACAATAATTTGTCTCGATCACCACCTCGCAACAATTGTCTGAAGTTGAATTCATATCAGGATTAACTTAATTTTAAAGCTTTAAAAAAGGAATAAACGATTCCGAAACGTTAGCAATAAAAAAATAGTTTCACTCCCTGTTCCCGATTCCCGTGAAAACCAACCAAAATTGTTTATATTTGTATATTTTCGTCACGTAAGGAAAAAGCGTTATGCTCCCTCCATGGTTCCAAACGATCCATTGAATCAATATCGAGGTAGCAGAATATGTTGCCATCAATCTCATGTATCCATCATTTCGTGTTTCTCATTTGTCTCAATATTTTCCCTTTGAAAGTTGACGTTTTCTATTCCATCACATTTAATTGTCATTATACCATGCAATATTATACCTTTATATCCTTTTTCCAAACTCCTCCGCCACAGTTATAGGTATTTCATTCCTGATACTATTTATTCAATGTCAATCATTAATCCAACTTCTGCATACAAAAAACATAGAAATTATGCACAAAAAAGGATATAATAATCTAAACACACGTTATATAGAAATATAAAAGAAACGAAAATATCTTCCACGTCTTACCATTCAACGATAATATCCGACTTGTATTCGCATAGATATCCTACCGCTCATGTATCTTTTTAATTTCCCGCAAGCAGAACAGCAGTTTCGTACACCTTCGGAATCGTATGAGCAAGAGCTAGATGCTTGTCACACAGACTCGTATGTAATAGAAAGAGACAGAGAGAGAGAGAGATAAAGTCGCATGGAGGGAGCATAACGCTTTTTTCTTACGTGACGATTTCTACCAGTCAACACCTACCGCAAGCCACGTGAAAGAACTTAGTTTCAAAAATTTATCTCGATTCTTTGTGAGCACAAAACGTGAGAACTGGACTGATTTGGCTATTTTCTTTTTAAATGTTCGTAATAGCCCGAGAATGTTTGATACGGAAAAAATAGGAAAGTTGCCCGGAAATTGTGAAAAATTTGGCAAAAAAAAAGACCATCGAGTCATTTATTACCAAACGAGAAAATAGCTCAGCGGTTACCTATCGCCTACCAAGCAGAAGATCCCATGAACCAATCCCGGTAACATTTTATTTTTATTTTTTATTAAAACAACGGCTGGACCGATTTGGCTAATTGTTTTTTTGAAAAATGAGATAACGTGGAAACGGGATAACAGGAAAACGGAAACACGAGAATACGAGATAACGCAAAACCGAAATAACGGAATAACGGGCGAAAGCGATAACGGGAACTGGGCATAATGGGAAAACGGTCTAAAGAGAAAACGGCATAACGGGAAAACGGGATAACTGGGAAACGGGATAACGGAATAACGGGAAAACTAAAAAACGGGATAACTCGGTAACGGGATAGCGGAAAAACGTGATAAAGGGATAACGGAATGACGGGGAGCGGGCATAGTCAAAGGCATAACATAGATGGAACAACCCAATAAAAACATGGGAAGAGAGAAATTCTAGGCGGACGAGAGTTTTCAGGAGGAAAAAATGAAAATATAGAAATTTGGACAGGCAACGTCAGTCGGGTCAGCTCGTATGATGAAACATTCAAGAAAATTAAACGCGGTGGAAAAACCAGTTCATGTGATGAGGAAATCAGTTATTGCAGAATGTCTGAGAACGAAAGGACGTATCTTAGGATTGCTAAGAGAGACTTACTACTCTGGAAAAAGTAGAGGTGAGTAAAGAAGGAATATTCGAGAGGTTTGAGTATCCATCTAGACCAGCGCTGACAATGGAAACTATGGAAACATTGATGAATCACCATCAGGTAGTGATATTTGGATGTTATACAGATTATAGGTTTGAGCCCAAAAATAACAGAGTATCAGGACCTAGGCAAATACCACCAGATGAAAAACTGGTAGCAACACAGAGATCAGAATTGACAGCCAGAATCAACTTGTCCAAGGTATCGAGGAAAGCATGGTCGGTCCTTCTGAGAGAAGGGGATAACACAAATCCTCTAGATCAATATATCTACTGAATGTGGAGAAGAAGTGGTGTCGTTTTCATTGGGCTCTACAGAAAAATAAAGCCGTCTGTAGGTTCAGCAGAATAATTTTGGCTAGGGTTGGCGAGGAACATAACAACATAATCACAAACTGTTATGCGAAGGAGTGACTCAATGTAAATTCCAGCAGAATAGTGCTGGTTTCATTCACAAGGAGATGAAAGTGTAGGAAGAAAAGCCCCGACCGTTAATAGAACTTAGGTTAAGAACACTATTTCCAGAGCTGTGGCGGCAACCTGGACTTGCAGCAGAAAGCTGTCAATCTGACTGGACATCTTTCAGAATCCAGGTATAAACTCTCTTGACCTTGATGAATACTTCAATTGAACATTTTATCAATAGCCCACAAATTTCTATTTCTGACATCTTTCACGAGTGATATTCCAGAAATTCAGTGTGTTAATTTGGACTCATCAATACTTCCATTTGATTGATGGTTTTTTGTCTCCTATAATGAGAGTACTTTAGTGAAGAGGCACTTTGTTGCGAATAATTGTCAGCTCTATCATAAACAACCATGAACATCTCTGTTTTTTTGTAGGTCAAGAAGTAAACATATTCTTCATAGAGGATTCCCATGGTAATAATTTTATCATTATCATTCTCATATATTATAGAAACACAAGAAGATACTGTACAAAAAAATGTTGATATCTAATTATTGTCAATAAAATGAAGAGGAGATATTCTGAGCATCAACTGTGGGGTATATTACCAAAAATATATATTGCCAATATCTGCAAACTAGGTGTAACAGACACCCTGTGTGCATGTATTGATCACGTTTTTATGTGCAGTTTATGCTTTCCTCAATTATTCTTCCGTTCAACTGACCAGAAAACCCAAATCTACACCAGGAAAATTCAAGGGGGAATTATCGATATCCAACTGGAAGTTGGAACGGACGTTCTGCACGGGGATCTTTCCCCATGGGAATGATTTATGGAGAATGTCGAATGATGATGGAAAATTGAATAATTACTACTCCTGTGCCATTGATGAACCTCCGGAAAGCGTATCCCTTCAAGTGCCCATCGGAAGTTGCTTCTGTGCGGCAGTGAATTAATTATCAGTCGTATACCCCCAACTACTTTAGCTTTTGGGATGAAAACAAATTTCATCGAATGAATGGAGTTAACTGTCATGAATGGGACCTGAGTAATTTTTTGATTCATTACTCAAATTACTGTTCTACAAAGAGAAAATAATCACCAGCTCTTAACGAATATTTGCTTGATGACCAGATCAACTTAAATCATTTTCCTTCGTTACATTTGTTTTACTGGAAATTGAATAGTTCTATTAGATCATCCTTAATCAGTTCAATTAGATTCATATACCCACTACTACCTGCCTTGGTTATTTAACACATCATGATTGATGAGTTGGTGTTATCTCTACCCGATGAAGCTATTACATGGCGAAACACGTGTCGTGGTTTTGTGGTATAGTGAAAATCATACAGAGATGTGAGTGTCTTTTGTTTGCTTTAAAATGGATTTTCATCAAAAATTACTTACCTGTTGATTTCCATGCTACAAAAAACCAGCCATGTCAATTGCATTACAATTTCCTACTTCCATTTAATTGCAAATGCAAATAACATCTTCAAGTGATTATTGGACGAAATATTAATCAATTTCCAGTAAACAGATTTGGAAAGAGCAAATTATTCAAATTAATCCAGTCATTTGAAAAGCATTGCGAATTCTTGTCTTTGTTACCTGTTTGTCCTATGTAAAAACTTGGACAACCACCACAAGTTAGTTTATATACTACAGATTTGTCGGACTTTTCAATTCGATCTTTTCCCAAAGTATTATTTGTTCTGTGAGCAATATTATCATCTTTATGTCTTAAATTATTTAGAAATTTTCTCTGAAGGTTTGCCTAAATAAGTAATAACCCTGAAATTTGACCTTGTATTTGAATCGGTTGGATGAACTTCCTGAATTGCCTTTTTATAGAGTTTTTTCGATAGAATGCTGTCAACTATACTTTAGTTATATCTGGGTTTGGTTGCAATTTGTTTAATTATATTTAATTCTTTATTGAAATTATCTCCTGACAGAGGGACATTCACTACTTTCTAGATCATACTATTATATGCTACTACTTTGTGTTGGTAGGGATGAGTGGAAGTATTATGTATTGTAATATTTGTATACGAAGGTTTGTCGAAAATTTAAAAATCGTTTTTATTGTATATTTTTCTTATGGTCAAATCTAAGAAGTTTATTGAATTATCCATTTTAACTTTTTTGTTAATTTGATTGGGCGATGAATGCCATTAATGAAGTCAAAAAATGTATTCAATTTTCAGTTCTTACAAAGCAACATAAGATGTCGTCTACATATCTATACCAGTAAAAGAAGTTTTTTATTAACGACTTTGAGGATTACCCATTGATAACCCTTTACTGAAAGAATAACAATGATTATCGAATTGGAAATAATTTTGTGTTGAACAAACGTAAATCCAATATCTCATTTTTGATGATCTGATTAACACGGTTTCTATCCAGTAGGTTACTTACTAGTATGATTGTTTTAGCTCCCTCGGAAAAATATTTTGATTATCAAAAGAAATTAGTTTGGGGTTTTTAGGAAGATGCACGTTCTTAATTTTATGAATTAATTCATATGAATTCTTCAAGCTAAATTAAGGAACGAATTTTCAATTACTCTTGATGAGATCTATTAATTTTTCAGAGATTTTCACTGATGCTGTATTTTAGTTGCGAACAACATTTTTCGATATTTTCCGTAGTAATGTTACTTTACTCTATAGTGAATTTAGAATATCGGCCGATTCCCGCTGAGCCGCACGCCACTGATAATAACGGCTATGCGCGTATTTAGTTCAATTGAATGCACCAACTTTTATGAGGAATGAAATTTTCTGAGGAACTATTGAAAAAAAAACCCATATGGTTCCAAGATTTTAGCGGACACTGTATGAAGTATGACCAGATTCATGACGATGAAATGATCATTTTTCATCTATTGGGATTCAGACAATCATTACTCATACCTTATATTATCGAGATCTGAATCACATCTAATCAATGGAAAAAACATTTTGACCTATTTTATGCTCCACAATCTGGACTCCAACGAAATCAGATCACAGCCAAATCCGCCGTTTAGAAATGCAATATCTCATTCAATTTATTTGAATTATTTATTCCAGGGAAAAACCTCAATGAACCAGAAGATCAAAAGATACTCAAACAGGTTTCTAAAGAGTGGTATTTCTTCTTCGATAAACAAACTCATTTTTCTAGTCGATTTCCAGAACTTTAATTGAGTTTCCCCCATGAAGTTTTATTCCTGGAATTTAATCATGTTGATTTGTTTCAGTCCGTAGATATAAAAGAAATCGGTGAATGAATGTCTGGAGTAATATGGTGCAGTAAAATCTTGCAGTTTATGATAAAGTGTTTGAAAAAAAAAACAGTTGTACAGAGGGGATCTCGTAACATTATTCAGACCTTCGTGGGTGATTCAAGAGCTGTCCTCGGAATTCTATGGAGATGGCAGTTAAGGAAATGTTGGTATGTATAATTCCTTATTACATTCAATTTCATTCAATCCATGGAGTTATGAAGCTATCGGACAGGTCAGGTATGACTAATATATGTATGATACTTATATATAGACAAACAGACTTCAGGCATAGACTTAACTTTGAGTTCATCGAGAATGATACATGAACTCATTCACACTACAGGGACAGAGGTCGAGGGGAAGCAATTTTATCCCTTTTTTGAGCATATGCGGGCTATCAATCATCCTAATATGCAACATTTTCCCTGTGATTCCCAGAAAGGCTAACCGCTGCACTGTTTGTAGCTTGATTTGTGCCAAGTACTGTTGGATTCCTGCCACAATACTCATGATGCATAGGTGGCCATGGGACCATGATGATTGTTTGGTATGACCAATATATCATTTTTGATATATTCTCATTCTGTCTGTTTCATCTCCGAGAGCAACTGCAATATTCTACTTTTCAGCATTGCAAGTATCCATCTGATCACTGAGGTGTTCATATTCCTTTTCTCCAGCAAGCTGATGATGGTGTTAGCGAAAGCACCCTCTAGATCTATGAATGCACTTAGAGACATTTCTTTGGCCGAGTGTGTATTTTCAATGCTTACAACCTCGCATTGTAGAGAATTGATTGTAGATTTGCCTGCTTGATGGGCAAACTGTTTTTTGTTTTTTGTGAAGCAGTCTGTCAAAGAGGAGGTCACTTCATACATAACAATCTATAATTTTCAGAAGAAAAAAGGTGAGACTGATGGGGTGATAAGACTTTGGTTTTCCTGCTGGACGTCTCCCAGTTTTCGATATGAACATCACTGCTGCTTTCCTCCAGGCTTTCGGAATGTGACCAAAATTGAAACTGGCCTTGAGCAGCATTTTCAAGTAATATTTCCAGCTTTTCAGCTGATTTCAAAGGCTTCTAGGATGGCCCATTTGATTTTTTGGGTACTGAAGATTTCCCTCGCTCGGCTGGATCTGTTGAGGTGAGTGACAACCCCTTTCAGATGAGCACATTGCAGTTCGTTGCCACCCATGGACCCATGGAAGTGTGTTATGCTTTCTTTCTGATTTTCTGCATATTCACCGTTTGGCTTTTCGATCAGACTGATTGTTGGTATGTTCTTTGGATGAAACTTTGGCATTGAGTTGAGACTAGTTCTGATTTCCACCCACACATTTGTTTCCCTTTTTTATTTTTAGATCTTCCGAGTTACTTATTGTACTCAGAAGGAGCCGATCTCTAGTCTTCCCAATGTCCCAGACGTTTAGCTCTATTGAAGAGGTTCCTGACTTTCCTCATAAATTTGAATAACTTCCACCCAAGGCACGTCCCAAGACCGCCTTCTGTTTTTCTGGGCAGTTTCTTTCATATACTTCTATTATAGCATTCTGGAGCTGTCTGGGGACTATTTCGAGTTCTCCTGATGCTTTTCGAGAAGCTATCCGTTCGCATCCGAGTTGGTTAGCTTGAGTATCCTGTATCCCTTGATCCAGGTCAAATCTTATGTGTTGGTGATCTGACATCGAGGGGTCATAAAAAACCTGCCAGTTTTGAACGTGGTTTATCATAAATGGATCTGCGAAGCTAGGGTCAAGAACCTCTTTTCTAACCGCATCTATGAAGGTGGGTTTGTTACCTCTATCGATGAGCATTTGGTACTCAGTACACTAGCTTAAGTTTCACGGTGAATATTGAGAGATACATGTCGATCATTTCTAATACCTAAGAAAGTAGAGCATTCAACTCTGTCGATAGTTTGGTCATCTGTAATGATTTCTACTGTTGTAACATTTTTTTCTGTTCGATATGTGAAGTTATATGACTGGTTTCATTTGTATTTATATACAAGGAATTATCATATGACCCCTTACAGTATAATTGAAGAGGTGGACAACGGTTGCTGGACAGGTTGACGATACATGTGACCACCTGACAAGGAAGGTGCGCGTTAAAGTGTCCCAACAACTGTAGCGTAGTAGCATTATCGCAGCTGCAGGCGTCATATCAATGAGCACGAGATATGACGATAGATATGCCGTTCTACGGAGGGGACGTTGAGATGGCGGTACCGAGTTCATAGGCATTGAAGAAGCCTACCTCTGAAATAACAGAGGATTCGGCAAAATTTCCGATTGGGGGAAGTGAGCTCACCGGCGTCAGTGTTGAGCCCTGGTTGCAGAAATAGGCCAAGGTTGAATAAAGAGAAACAAAAAATAATTGAAGAATGGTATCAATTTTATTTTGAATTCCTTCTTCATATTTGCCTGTGAATGATTGTATGGAATCATCTGCGTATAAACAAGTGAATGCATCTGGCGATTCATTGATATACAGTATAAATGAAATAGGCCCCAGCACTGAGCCCTGGGAGACACCAATTCCAATCGGGAGATCACTAAACGTAAAGATAGTTCAATTACTGTGTTATCAACGTGATTATTTCTGATTTTCTGAAAAGAACCTCCTAGGTATGACAAAAACTACACAGAGTTTGTCACGAATTCCGGATTTGAATTATTCATGCTGGACATTTTTGCGTGTAATTTTTGTGATTTTATCCGATATCAGGTTTTCTCATGGTGGAATAGTACTGAGGTTTGGAATCATATTGATAAGTATGTTGTGGCTTCTCTTTGCAATTTTGTATTGTTCTTCCAATATAGAATAATAATTTTAAAATAAATGTTTCCAATTTCTACCCGACTACTGCGAAGCAAAAAGGAGGGGTATGTATGTTCATCTGTTCCCTCATAACTCCTAAACTACTTATCATAATTTGACAAATGAGGTATCGTTGAAAGCGTCTTGGTCGTCCGCTAGTTATAGGCTATGACGTCACATCAAGTTGACTTTGGCGCCCTCTAGAGGGAATAGTTTGTACATAACAATTTCAGATGAGAATATTTTCCTGTTTCATAATTGTTAGAACGTGATTTTTCAGTATTCGGGTTTTAGTTTTTGAACTTACTTTTCATTCTTTAATACTTCCATGGATCCATCCATTGGTATTTGTCTTGTAACAATTAAAAGTCTTTTAGGGCAAGCCTGATTCAAGTAAAACAATTAATTTATGTGAAAATCACCGTAAACCACGATCCTGGAATTTCAGAATGTATGATTTAATTCACTCATATCCAAGAGGACATTTCAAGCAATTATTAATTCAAATCAATTTGAATTTCAGAGAACTGTAGGTCCAGTATCTCCAATTAATTTCATGTTTCTTCTGATTTCCATATTCCATCCAATTTGTTTTTGTATGTGAATATTTCTGTTCACAGTTCAGGATGAATATTCCATATTGCGAAATGGCCAATTTAATTTTGACCAAATATTTTCCGAAGGTACCCAATTAACGAACTCGAAAAAAACTCGTTCTCCTCCACCACAAAAAAGAGTAACCATAAAATGGCAATCAAATCATCTCATTCAACACAGTATTGTTTGTTTTCCTAATTAAAAATTAACACGTTCAACCTCTGCCTTTATGAAGGCATTCACTCTGTTTATTTATCCCAATGAGGATATTTCTGAATAATATTCTATTGGTTGTTGCTCCACCGCTCCAAGTCCTGCCTTAATTGGTTACATGTTCCTGATTTCCCGCTTTCGGCATACAAGGTTCACTGCTTCCAAACTTACATTATTATTTTTGAAGCCTCCCGACCCCAAGGACCCCCACAACATCTTCATGGATCAGGGGGTTGAAAAATGTGCTTGTACAGGACTTGTCTTGAAATAAAACTTCTGAGAAGTATTGTATTGAAACATCAAAGACTCGGCCAATAAAGGCAGCGGCGTATTCCATCAAATGTTTCCCCAGAATTGTATATTTTTTTAGACCTGACTATAACAAAAACCGGTAACTACGTATACAGATATCACAATACAAAGTATGTCAGTCAACACATCCATACCAGCACAAAGTAGCCGTATTTTAAAAGTATGATCCATAGACTATAGGGCAGTAGAGATAGACAAGATTTTCCCAAAATTCAATAATAATTCCAAAAGTTTCAAAACTTCAGTAGAGTGAAGAGGACTTCTATATGATATGTAGTCCTATTTTGCAACCCTTTTTTCCGAACGGAAGATGTTGAAAATCAGAATTTAATGAGTTTTTACATTATTAGCGCGGAAAAATTTGCAAAAGTTCTGCAAACTTCCGAAGTTTTGAAAAATATCAATTTACATCCTTCGATAAATTCGCAACCACTCGTACAAAACGAAAATGATTGTTTTATCGAAACAAAATTGTTGTTAGTCCTAATTTTCCGATGAAAATTCCAAAAGTTCTGCAAACTCGAAAAAATAACTAAAAGAATGTTCTTGACAAGAGTTTTAATTTGCAACCTCTTGCGTCAAACGGAAAGTATATTTTTTCATTCAATTGATTTTTTTCATTGAAATAAGTATTGGAGTTATTACAAAAGTTTCAAATAATGGTTGCAAGTGGAGATGTCCTGACATAGAATGTTTTCATTGATTTGCAACCTCGTCTGTAATACGGAAATGAGGGGAGAATAAAAAAAAAAACTCGTATTTGTACTCGACCAAAAAAAAAAAGTTTTGCGAATCGGCAGGCAACTCATTCTCCAATTGGTGGAGTATAAAATTTTAAACTATTTAAGGAATTGGAAAAAAATTTTATGTAATCTGAATAATAAATATTTTTATATATCTAATAAATGACATTCATTGTGTTACCAAGTTAACTATTGACCAAGAAGAAGCTCGTCAACGGTAGGTGAAATCATTCAATATTGAAAGCTAACGTTTTCGATATGAATTCAAAACATCATATTACAATTAGGAATTCGCATAAAAAATACTCTTGAGAACGTTTGATGGAGGATCGAGAATCTCTCAACACATTTTTATAATTTTCTTGATTGATAAAAAAATGGAATGCATATTGACATTTAAAAAACACTCGTACAGTTGACATTAGTACGATTAGTCTACAACTGTGTTACGTCACAGTGTTTTGTTTACAGAGTGATGAATGCATAGCAGTTTAATAACATGATTTTTCACCAGAATAACAAGAAGACTCACAATTATATTTATCTGACAGACAATTATATAACTAACCAAAAACTATGCACATTCATCTAATAGTCCTAGAGCTACAGCTGAAATAGAATTGCCTACCAACATGTTTTTCCCTCTTTATTTTCAAAATTTGTATAAATCAAGAAAAAATTTCTTACATATTACATTTCAGTCCCCCATTCGGATTCAATAGAATTCTTCATGCGAAACCACAATTGGAGTTAGAGAGTCGAGTGTAAAGGTAAATAATAATTTTAATTAATTCAAGAAATACATACCTGTAAAAATTTAATTTGAGATGTAATATCGATTTTATTTTTCAGCAACATTTCTGTTTGACGATGTATATTATGTACAATCGATAATGTTTTGATATCCTTACTTCCGCATCGATAATTCATTTCAAAATATCGTCGATAGCTATAAAGTCATGTTGTGACAAGTGAAAATTTCAAATGAAGAATGATTGCATGTCATTCCTGATGCGATAAAAAATGTATGTCTTCCATTTAGCAGAATTTATAAAAAATTTGTATTCTTTCGATTGTTGCATTCGAAAATAATAGATTAAATTTATTTTGCTGATTAGTCGAACACAGTGATTGCTTCTGAGATCAATAATAAGTTTTAAATCTTTTGATGGTTAACTACGTAACCGTATTAATCTTCGGATGCAATGTTCCGTTGAACAATGACGGTTGCAAATCTCTTGCGTCACGTGAAATATAAGTCGTAATTTCAATCGCAGTTTGCAGAACTTTTGCAATTTTTTCAAAAGTTGTAAAAATAAAATATATTGTTGGATAAATAGGTTCCCCGTTTTTCGTATGAAGTTGCAAAGTTACATATCAACTAAGACCGATATTCTCTTTATTTGCAACCACAATAAAAAAACTTTTGTAATTATTTCATTGCTTGTGTGTATTGAAAATGGGAGAATCGATCAAAAAGTTCGATAAATAAATTATGCGTTTTTCAGAAATGGTTGCAAATGTACGTGAATATTGAAAACTTTTTTTTCCGTTCACTTGTCCAATTTGCAGAGCTTTTGTAATTTTTTTAAACAAATTACAATAAAAATCTTAAACAAATGACAGAAAACAAGGTTCCGTAACTTTGACAAGGTTGCAAACTCAATGCATGTTGTAAAACACCATTACTATAGGTATGCCTGGTTTGCAGAACTTTTGGAATTTTTAGTGCAATAATTAAGCATGAAAACGTTTTTTGCACTTGAAACAATGTTGTTTCGGAATTGATGTTAATTGATTGTCTATATCTACTGGTCAATATTCCTCTTTCAGAAAAAAATTATAATAAAGAATTAAATAGAACTAAATAAATTGCAATAAGTAATGGTTATAGTCCAAACCTGATGGGTAATATTATTTGGAAAAAAACGTTATGAAGAAGTTCTTCAAGTATCTCTCAGAAATTTAATGAAAAACTCAATTTTGAAATCATTAGATCACACGCACCACTGCACATGGCGGAATTGCACGCACCATTGCACCTACAGACATATAAATGAGTAAGTAGCACCCAAACTTGTCAGTATTCACCTGGAAACGTCGTCTTGTTGCAGCTTGACATTCGAAATTACTGAAAATGCAGGAGAACATCGGGTGGGGAAACTTGAAGGTTTCCTGTAGGAATATGCGTCAAAAACATTTTAGTTTATCGGTTTACGTTATTTTTTTTAGCCCATACATTTCATTGATTGGAAGAACTTTCGGGATCTTATCATTCATGCATTTTGTTTATACTATTGGAATTATTGTCTTAGTTATATCATCCATTATGAGCTCCACCTGACTCAATAATTCAAATCATGAATGAATCATGTGAATTATGGCTTTTGTTATGATTGGGACATGTAATCAGTTTTGTTTATCAATCAATTTCTTCACAACTGAATGTTTCCTCTAGGAAAACTGTTCGATATTTATTCCAATCAGAAAAACATTCAATGGAAAACAATGAAATGGTTCGGTATTTTTTCCGTTGTAAGAAAGTATTACCTTTGCATGAGAATTCACATATTGTTAGGTATTTTTCATAAATCTGTTTTGATCAAACATTCGCGAAAAGTAACCTCCAGATAATTATTAATAACGACGTTATTGGGATTTCTGATAATGCAACAAGTCTAGGCTTGATTTTAAATGACTCTTTGAGATTCCACGAGCATGTCAAACGTAATATACAGAGAGCATATGGAGCTCTGGAACTACTATACTCCCTTAGACGTTACTAACCCATAGCCACAAAAAAGTATTATGCGAAACTCTAGTTTTGTTACAATTCAATTATTGTTCCTCCATCTACAGCTTCTGTATTGATCAATATACTGCTAATAGAGTACAGTGTGTACAGACCTCCTGCATTAGATTCATATATGGCATCAGAAAATATGATCATGTTTCCCACAAACTGTATGAGTGGAAGTTGCTTTCAATAAGAGAAATATCCAGGTTCCATGCATTGTGTCTGGTTCACAAAATTATATTGTATAAAAGCCCAACCTACCTCTATGAGAAATCAAAGTACAGAAGCGATATCCACAATATTAATATCAGGAATGAAAAGTTACTGACATGTCCTGCGCATGGAACCTCCTTTAAAGAAGCTTGCAGTATAGTCTAAATTAAATAATTAAAACAATATAATACGATAAAATTCAAAGAAGAACTCAAAACACATTTACTGAACAATTGCCACTGATTATACTCCTTTTCTACATTGTTTTCCTCTTGTTTGAGCGTGATTAATCAGTTGATTGTTAAATAAGGAAATAATAAGTGACCCAAAAAGTTTAGGTTTAGATTAGGTCGGTTTAGGTTAGGTATTCAATTCAATTCCATTTCAATTTAATCCATAGAGCTGTGAGGCTATCGGATAAGTCAGATACAAACAAGGTTTACATAAAGTGTATAAGATAAGATATAAAATATAGGCAAACAAAACATTTTATCTGAAACCATCAAAAAATGCATTTATGTTATAGGGGCAGAGGGCAAGGAGAAGTATTTTTATCTCTTTTTTGAATGTGTGCACTATTTCTATCAATTTTAGTTCTTCAGAAAGAACGTTATATAATCTTAGTCCCAGTATATCTGCAGATATCTGAGATACTGTTGAACGAACATTGGGCAGATGGGAATTATTTTTTGATCTTGTATGATGATCATGTAGTGAGTTATTCTTAACCAAAGTTTTACGTTGCTTGTGTATATATGTTAAAAGTTCCAATATATGTAGGCCATAGAGAGGAAGAATTTCAAATTGTTTGAATAGATCCCTGCATGAGGTACCATTGGGAACATTAGCAAGACATCGTATAATCCTCTTTTGCACCAGAAAAACCTCATCAACTGCAGATGAACTACCCCAGATGGTTATTCCGTATGTTAATCTGGATTGGATTTCCCCGAAATAGAAGAGCAGAAGTCCCTGTATGTCAATTACAGATTTGAGAGATCTCAGTTCACAACATTTAATACTCAGTGTATTGGCTAAAATTTTACAGTGAGTATTGAAAGATACATTCTGATCAAGTCTAATACCTAGAAAAGTAGAGCATTCCACCTTGTCTATAATTTGATCATCTATAGTTATTTCTACTGCTGGGCTATTTTCATTCTGTCTGGTGTGAAAATTTATATGATTTGTTTTAGACCTATTCAAAAATAGAGAATTATCGTATAACCACTTACGAAGTGACTGAAAAGTAGTGTTAATGTTGTTTTGAATTTGTACCTCAGATTTGCCTGTGAATAATAACGTGGAATCATCTGCATACAAACAGGTAAATGCATTCGGGAGGATCAGAAGTAATTCATTGATGTAAAGCGTAAACAGAATAGTGCCCAATACTGAGCCCTGAGGAACTCCCATTCCTATCGGAAGTTCACTAGAAGTGAAATAAAGTAAAGGTAGGCAAAATTATATAAAATTTTACTACAAGGGTTACGTGGTAGAGCACCAATTAGTAATCTTCCTCTTTATTTTAATAATTTTCATTATTGTCCTCTTCAATGTACTTGGAATGTGGAAAGACATTTATTATTATTATTAATGAATATCGAAATCACTTTATGGTCAATCCAATGAAATCAATCATTGGTTAACCTGATATTTCTGTATAACTATTGAATAATTTTTTAGTGACATTATGTGAAGTATTTTTCCACTTTTTCATTCAAGTATTTCATAAAATGTATGTTTTTTCATGAAAAATAAGACATTTTCCAAAATGATTATGATTGTGATGTAGAATATCCAAAATGATTTAAAACTCTCGAAATAATTCGATAGTTTTCTCTTTTTCTCAAATTCAACATTTTTCACATAATCGTTTCTCAAGATGTATTTATTTTCACGTTAGTTTTGTAATTGTCCAATGTTCCTATCAATATTTGGGAATACTCAATTAACTCAACAATTTTCGAAAGAATTGGTTAGTTTTCACAAATGAACTCTGGCACAAGAATTGCATTCGTAAAGATTTGCCTATTATTGAGATTTTCTCCTTTATAAAAATGTTTGTTTTTCTGGGAATATCCAACAAATTCAATCAATTTTCCAACAGAAATTAGTGTTGTCACGATAATTCAACAAATAAGCTATTTTGAAAAGGGAAACATTCTCAATTAAATATTGATATAAAGATTTTTCTGTGAATTGAAAAATCCACGATTAAAATGAAGTTATTTTTTGTGAATTTCTAACAGAAAACATTTACTTCCCCGGCTAAAGCCACGCTGGACATTGAACTACATTTGATAGGATATTCTGAAAAGGCCCTAACTAAAGTTTATCTTTCAGTCGCAGATGATTCCACATCTGATTTTATGAACATCCTGTTTATATTTTCAACAAATCAAGCTATTTTATTATTAATTAGCTCAATTTGGGATTTTTTACAGTTTGATTTCAGAATATTTTGAAAGGTCATTCGATACGCATTTTTCAATAACTTTTGGAATGGTTTCCAGAGTATGAGATCCAGGGGTGTTATATTCAAAAATAAAAAATTCCCAATGACTTTTTATTATATCCCTACCATATCCAACGGGTTCAGGCGCTACTCCCTGGCGACTTTCCATTGCGGATGAACTTTTGCCAATGGTTTCTTCAGAAAGTGTATGAAAATCCATTATTTGATACTGAAATTTTATTCACCGATGAAGTCAATTTTTCCAGAAACGCCATCCAAAATTTTCACAATAATCATTTTTGGGCTGAAGAAAACCCACATGCAATCTTGGAATCCCGTAACCAGGAGCAGTTTTCCATTATCGTGTGGGCTGGAATATGCGGTGATTATTTAATTGGACCCTATTTTTTCGAATGCGAGGTTCAATGGGCACTTCACTGTGGTCTAATAAGATGCAAATGAATGAATTTTATTTTTTTATGCGAAAACCGTACATCAAACGGTAAAAAATGTGGGCTCCAGATTGGCTCAGAAAGGAATGTGGAATTCAAAAACAATTTTTACTTTCAGAAAAAGCAGTGGCGTAGCACTTTTCTCTTCAAAATTATTCAGTTCAAATTTCGCACGAACGCCACTGGCAAGAATAAAAATTATGTTGTACAGCAGAAAATGCTTTTTGATGGATGGAAGATGCGTGATATGGTTTCACAAAAATATCTAGGATCATACCAAAGTTATCATAAAAAAAGTTTTCCTCAAAACTTTACCATCCTGTAGGTCAAAAGTTAACATTTGGGACATATGTTCATATGAATTTTTTTTAATGGACCTAAGAATAACCCCCTTGAATATCAGCATATTATCAAGAAACACCCTGTAGAATATTTTTTACTCATCATTCATATCCATCAGATTGGTTGAAGTGGGTCCAACGCACTCTAGATGCAAAAATAAAAAATGCCTCTGAAAAATAAATTGTACCAATTTTTCGTCTCAAAACTGAGTGATCTTACTCAGAATTGTAACTCTAATTCAAAAAATATAAAATAAACAGGGTGTTCCATTCGAAATTCTCAAGTTAGGGTCGTTTCCGGTGAAAACGGAAGTGATGGGGGTGTAGGAAATATTGACAAAATTCCAACACTCCTGTCAAGGTTGGATCTCATACCCTCGAAACTCTGGAAACCATGGCTTGTCACGTGTTTCGTTGCGTAAGAAAAAAAATTCGTGTTTTTTTCAAATCAACATTTTTATATATAAATATTATTTTCCGGCGACCTAGTATTAACGAGTCTGTTTAATGTACACGAAATCGATCGTTAATGACTCCTATTAACGTTCAATTCATCTATTAATGCATAATGTGTGATATATGCAGCAAACATAATGACGAAATAGCCATTACCAACTAATTTAATGGTCGATTTCATCCGATATGCATAATTGTGGTAAGGCATTAAACATATACGAATTCAAAATACTTGTTATGCGACATTGGCACGAGAAATGACTAAAGTATGAGAAATCACCAAGAATCCCTATAAGTGTGAAGCATTGTCTATCTATAGAAGAGGTAGCAACCATTATTTAATAGTTTCATTGTACTCATTTAACCGCGAAACAAAGTGAGGAGGTCTCTATTCAAACCCGTATATTTTCCATGTTTTCCATCATATTTTCTTCATATATTCACGTTATTTCAGAGCGTCCGATTCCTATAGTTCTTTCCAGGTGGTAGGTAAACTTAAATTTGGTCCCATTTAGAATTTAAAAGATAAATCATCCTAAGGATCCGGAATGACGATGGTCATCTCACTCGAATTCTGGTCTGTTAACCGATTCTACCACGGATAACTTTGTATCTGGGTTACGTTTGATGATTTTTAATAGATGGAGTGTACCTTATATTTGTTCTGAAAGTTAATTACCACATTCGTGGAAATATATCTTGATGTATCAACATTTCGACGAATTGTAGAAAATGAAAATTGAAACTGCCTAAAACTATAAACTCAAGTCATTCAATTGTATAAATAATCTTGAGTTTCCACAATTTCCAGTCATCAGTTCGTGAAACCTCCATACAAAAAGTTTGGGGTTGTGTTTGCCCTCTACTACCCCCAAAATAAATTTAGCTTTGAACAGGCCATTTTTTGTGCCAGCTTTGTGACCAGCTCACCAAAATTAAGGAAGATCCAGAAATTGAAATGACCATCAAAGTTCGTTTTTGAGATATTTATTAAAAAAATGTGATCTTCTAAACTATTATTAAATTGATTACTACCGTTCGGACGTCCATCGTCTTATGTATTTAAAAGGTTTTCACGACGTTTGATTCGTATTCGAATTCGTATTCACCTGAAGACGATTGCAGGTACAAGCATTCGAAACGTCGTGAAAACATTTTAAAACATTAAAACGATGGACGTCCAAAACGATAGTAATCAAGTTACCACATCGTCTACAACCTTCAAACAAATATTATTAAATTGTAGTTATTGTTATGATTATTATAATCATATAAAATTCAAATGTTTTCCCGCCATATGTTCCCCTGATTTGATTCCGATTCCCTTTCTCTGTCTGGTTAACTCCGTTTGCCCCGTTAGTACCTCATTTCAATTCAAATTCGCCCATCGTTAACGAATCCTCGCCTCTGACGCCTTTTTTTCGCGTAGTACTCTTGCTACTGTCCCAAACTGTGCTCATTGCGTTTGTCGTGGTTATTCTCCAGAAAAATGGCAGATAAGGAAATAAAACAGCGGAGTTCCAAGAAGCTAATGAAAATGCTAAAGAAAGAAGAGCAAATTAATAAGAAGTGAGTATTTTTGTATGGATATTTTGCCACGTAGAATATTTAGGGAAAATTAGCTTTCATATACTTATAATTGTTTATGAGTCAGTTTGTAATACGTCTAAGTGATTGCCTGTTGAAACTTTTTGAAAGCTGTAACAAAAGTAACGGAATTTTCCAGTTATGAGTTTGAAGATTCAATAATATTTTGTGAATACAGATTTGGAATTGATATTGTAGGATTTGCAATGTAGTTCTTTTTTATCGGAGTCGAAAATCCAAGAAATTGGAATATGTATTTTTATATGTATTATTGAATCTGAGTTTGGGAAAAACTATAGGCAACTTTTCACAGCGTTCTTAGACAAGAGCAAAAAGTGGCGGGGGGAGTTCATTCCAGAGAAAAAATTTATTGAACGAAAGGTAAAAAAGCACTGTGAATGTCTTTTGTTCATATGAAACTGGTGTAGGGGTTTTCAATCGTCAAAATTCCTCAAATTATGTATAAATGTATTAAAGTCCCACAATGGTCCACTTTGCGTTCTACTTTCCTTATGAGACTTGTCCATGAGATTCGTTCAAATCTTAATATACGGGTAGTTTCAAATATGGTGTTACAAACATACAGGTTGAATAGTACTCCTCAAAATGATAGAAAGAGAAGGCACCTATTATTGAGATCGTGAAACTATTGGTATTTAAAATACAGGGCGCTCGACATTATTTGCATAATTTTTTTGATATATCGAAAACGAATTTTGATAGCAATTCTGAATTATCCCTGATTTTTGTGAGCTGTTCACAATTCTGGCATAGGAACCAGTTTGAACTAGATGTTATTTTTGTGCGCTGTGAAGGTGAAAATATTTCTTATATAATCTTGGATCTGTGTTGAAAAACTCCCTAAATATTGAATGATTTCAATCTATGTAGCTGTTAATGAAAAAAAAAACAGAACACTTAAATTTTATGTTTCGCCTAAGGTTAAATCTTTTCATTTCATAAATTTGGAAGTAAAAACTATCATGAATGATGTTAAATCTGAAAGAGTATCAGTAAAAGTAGAATGTTTTTTTAACGTTCCAGGTATAGGTACTGAGCAAGGATTTTCCAAAATTCGAATCACAAGCGGTTAAATCTTCCCTCTGAATATATGAACAATTTTTATCTCTCAAATAATATTTTTTTTGTAGTGTTTTCTTGCGAAGTTTCAACTAGAAACTGGAAAAAGTTTAAAAGAATACAACGAACATTATGGTTAACTAAACTGAATAATTTCGATCTATGTAACTGTTAATGAAAAAAAAACAATACTTAAATTTTATGTTTGTTTCGCCTAAGTAGAAATGTTCTCATTTTTGAAATTTGGCAGTAGAAAAAATCATGAATCAGGTAAAATCTGAGAGTATCAGTAAAAGTCGAATGATTTTTTTTCACATTCCAGGTATAGGTACTGAGAAAGGATTTTCCAAAATTTGAATCATAAACGGTTAAATCTTCCCTCTGAATATATAAATAAATGTTATCTCCCAAATATTATTTTTTTTAATGTAAAAAACGACTAGTGGTGACATGGCGTCATTTATTGAAATTGATTTTTTACAAGTATTTCGCGAATTCCTGGAATCGAATCAAAATATATTATAAAAAAGTGAAATCTTTTTGAAAACTACGCGGACAAATTCGCAGGCATATAAACGAAGAAAAATATAAATATGTCAATTTTTATTTACAAAACTAACAATTTGAAAACATCGGCAAAATGCGTCATTTCTATTTTTTTTTTTGAGATTGGTTTCATGTCATAAAGATGGTCGCTAATAGGTTAATTTGATTTTGCATAAAGATTATATTGCAGGGGTAGGGCATACCAAAAGAGGATTTAACAAAATTCGAATCCTGTTTTTTTTAAACGGCAAGATAAATCAATTTCATCAATTTTAAAAATTGTTTTTATGTCTGGACCTTGCACATCAGGCGGTAAAATCTACCCCTATTATAAAAGGTTAAAATTACTTTCGAAATATATGAATAATTTTCAAATTTGGAACTGTTGATAGTTGTGAGAAAAAATACATAAAGTTTACATTATCCTAACCAAAATGATGGTTGGCAAAATTGACGTAATTTCACCCTGGAAAAGGTTGGCAGTGAATTTAGCGAAGGGAATTTCATGTCATATTTTCGTCAGATTCACCAGAAAAATCTAAGGTAATTGGAAGTCGAGATTTGGTCCTTTCAATTTATTAATCACCTGAAATCAGCTATATGGAGTAATAAAATCAGGGAAATATTTTTTTTTTAATTCTATCCGCACTATGGAATATTTTCAATTATCTCACGTAAGGAAACGAGAATTGGTAGCATATATTTATCAAAATTGTATTTTGCATTGAACCAAAAAAGCGAATAAAAATATGATCGTCCCGAAATTCACGCGGGCAAAGCCGCGGGCATAAGCTGGTGTATTATATTTTCAAATGTTTTCCCGCCATATTTCCCCCTCCTTTGATTCCTGATTTCTTTTCTCACTCTGGTTACCTCCGTCTGCCGCGTTAGGATCTCATATCATTTCAAATTACCGTACTAGTTGCGCTTGAAGATTAGTTGGTTATAGTTATTTATCCAGAAAAATGTCAGATAGGAATTCCCAAGGTTTCGGAATAAGACAGCGGGGTGTCGAATTCATGAATATGTTGAAGAAAAGTGACAAAAAAAGTGGGTATTTTTGTATGGATATTTTGCCAGATAAAATATTAGGAAAAATGCCCGTCTATAAGTTGCCGACTACTTATAGACGGGAATTTTTCCTAGGCAATAAATTTTTTTTTGAGTTAATTGTTAATACGTCAAAATGATTGCCGGTTAAAACTTTTTGAAATATGAGCTTTTCAACCCAAAGAAACGAAATTTTCCAGGGTTATATAGTTTGATGATTCATTGACATTCCGCGAAAAAAGATTCGGAACTGATATTGTATTTCTTAATATTTATTATTAAATCCGAGCTGGAGGCACTTTCCACAGCCGTTTTCAGACAATAAAAAATAACTAATAAAAAATCTTTTTAAAGACGAGCTTTTATTTAAGCCGAGTACTAAAACGTATGAAATAAGTTCAAGTCATCGCTGACAATGATTTAATTATTTTTTGTTGAACTCTTTGGTTCCAAAAATCTTGTCGCGGGAATTGTAATGAAATTAATACTTCGACAAGTTGTTACTCACCAACCAATCATTGTCCAATGGAATTATTTGGTACCTACTTTTATGAATAGTTTGTTAAAATTAAATACTTTGACAAGTTCTTACTTACTAACCAATCACTGCTCAATCAAATTAATTTCATGAAGCTTTTTGAGACCAAATAATTCAACAAAAATTAATTAAATCATTGTCAGCGAGTAAACAGCTTGAATAATATATTATATTTAAATAAAAAGGTTTTTCATTGGTTATTTAATTTTTTGATCTTTAGTAAGTTCGCCTTAGGTAATCTGTTCATTTCTAATAGACCATCGTTATTACAAGCTGAAAGAAATCATAATCTCCGACCCCAGAAACTCCCAGACACCAATTTTGAATAGAATCTGACCATAATCACAAAACTCGTCCGCCATCCTGAAGTCGCCATCTTGAATTTATAGAATTTGGCAAAAAATTCATAATCTTCGAACCTGAAAACCCCCACATACCAATTCTGAATGAAATAGGACCATAATTAGAAAACTCGTTCTCCATCTGGGTGCCACCATCTTGAATTCATAATTTTGACAAAAATGCAAAGTCTCCAACCGCGAAAACCGCCGCATACCCATTTTCAATCGAATCGGACCATAATCACAAAACTCGTCCTCCATCTTGGGGCCGCCATCTTGAATTTATGAATTTTTTGTTCCAATCTTAATATAAAGGTAGTTCAGGTAGTTTCAAATATGGTTCTTTCGGGAACCCCATTTTCCCTCATTAATTCTAATATGAATATCCTAATGTGTTAACAAAATATGTGGGTGAGAGAGATGTGACAGACGGACAGACGAACTAGTGAGTGATGTTATAAGGGTATCGTTCTTGCTTTTGAGGTACAGAACCCTGAGAAGCATACATGTTTTTCAAGAGATCAGCATCCTGTATGTCAAAAACAAATGGATTAGTTCCGGAACTATCTTCCTTATTTTGACGAGTACTATTTTTCCTGTGAGTTTGTAATAACTTAATTGGAACAACACGTATGAAAGCTAACTATCGCTGACTAACTGAATGAATGCTTCATCACAGTATCTTCTAAATGGTAGGTCACGACATAGATGTTTTTATCATGTTGTGGTTGAAAGAAAAATGTTATTTTCGAACTCCTTGCAGGTGAGACATTCCCCTCAAATATTCATTGAATCAATATGTTCTTCCCGAAAAATTGAATTTAATCAATTTTATTTGCATTTCTGAGTCATGAAATATTGATAGTTTGTTTTATTGATTTCTTCAAGGAATGAAAAATCATGAGCTCTATTGGTGTGGACGGGGGCAGTTTTCAGATATAAAACTCCTGATAAGACAAATAACCCCCAACTAACATAAAAGCAAAATTATATTAGGAATGTTGGACAAAATACGTCCAGAAGTCAAACCGCTGTCCCATATTATGGTATACATTTCTTTTATTATTGAAATTAAAACGAGTTTATGAGTTTTAGACATTTTATGATGATACAAATATTTTATTCTTGATGCTTGTATAGATGGCTGTGATCAAAGCAATGCTTGGCATTTTGTACCTGTCAGTTGAAAAAAAAACAGAAAGATCAGAAAATGAAAATTCCACTTGTTTTCACAATAATATGGGAGGAATTGAATGAATGTGATTTTTTGTGGAGGAACAACGTTCCTTGAAATGGTTTTCTGGGTAACCTTTCACCGTCTGAAAATGAAAATATCATCACGACAATCTAAAAAACCTACGAAGACTCTGCAAGAGAAAAAACCAAATTATTCAAGCTATTGAAGGAGATTTAGTAGATTTTGAGAAATAGGTCAGATATACAAGGTGTTACCAAATAAGTGCCAAAGTTTTGGGGGGTGATTCCTTGTCGAAAATGAAAGGGGTCTTTCATGTAAACAAAAGCTCTTTGGCCTTTCCTTAAAAAGTTACCCGCTTCCAAAAATGAAAAAAAAAGGGATGGCATTTTGTGGCCATGTTCTTCCAATAAAAAGGCTACCTATGAATATTTTTTTAATTTTGTTGTGTTCTTTCAAAGGGGTGAAACATGCGACCCCTATTCCATTTTTAACCAGAACTTTTTAACGAAACAAAATTTCTCAATTAAAGATAAAGTGTTGAGAAGAACGATGTCTTACAAAACTTCTTTAACTCCTGTGTTGTGTCCGTAAAGCGATAGTTTCCTGATAAAAAAACAAAATACCACATTATGCATGAACGGATCTTCTGTGAATGGAATCGAAAAAATCTAGTAGGTGGCTATCACGTTTTGTTTGCACAACTTGTAACTTCAATCGTAGTTGAAAGAAGGGAAAAATGTGGTCGAATGCGAAAAAGTTATCCAGTAGCTTTGAATAAGATCCGAAATATCCCGTTTAATCGTTCCTACGTAAAAAAAAAGGTTTTCAGAGATCGTCCAACAACTTGGATGATTAGAAAAACAGGATCACAGAAGCCTTCCGTTTCAACTGATGGAGCAATGCTTGCTTGATTTCGGGCTATAAAGATAACAAAGCCACTTGCTCAAAAATCGGAAAAAACCTAGACCAATATTTTTGTCAAAAAACTGTCGTACATTGTTCTTGAATACAAAAAATTTGTCACGCTTTCAGTTTTTTATAGGTTGATATGAAATTAGCACTGCCACTACGGCAAATTTACGAGTGAAAGTCGAATTTCAGAAATATTTATTGATATTTGTTGTATAATTTTCGAAATCCCTTGCACATAACAAAAATGCACTAAAATGGATTTTAAAGAAAATATAGGCCTTTTCATGGATATTTTCTGGTGTCTGTGAAAATTTCAAGTACATGGCAACATTGCATTCATATAATTTATATGATTTGTGCAATTTACATGGGAAGGCAAAATATGAGTGTATGATAATTTTAAATTCTAATTTTCAAAAGATTTTTTGTAAACGATGATTAATTCTAAAATTCGAATTTTTGAAAATTCGAATTCAAAATTTTATATAGATATTTTCATGGGCGATGCTCTTCTGAAATATCAACAATCGTTCCTGCTTTGGCAGTCTCTTCGAGACTAACCCGACTAACCCGTCAAGTTCAGTCATCACACCCCTTCGTGGTCACTTTGGAGACCTGCAGAACATCACTTTCCAAAGACTCGTTCATCCAACGAACAGCGAGGCTTTGGAACTCATTGCCTAGGGAGGTGTTCCCCGAGGCATACAACCTCCAGAAATTTTAAGAAGAACACCAACCCTACCTTTTTCCTTGTAATCCATGATTTTCTGAAATTACAGGATATCCTTTCGTGGAACTCAGAATAAACAAAAAAAATTGACAATTCAGATGAGTTATATGAATACGCTGTTGCCAAGTACTCGAAATTTTCACGAACACCAGGAAATATCCATTAAAAGGCGTATGTTTTCTTTAAAATACATTTTATTGCATTTTTGTTATGTTCAGTGGATTTCGACAATTATACCACAAATATTAATAACAATATTTCTAAAATTCTACATCCACTCGTAGATTTACCGTAGTGGCAGGGTTGCCATTAAAAAAACAGAACTCAGTTGTGTTGGGACATTCTGCATATAAATAGAGATATTTTCAGAATGTACCTCATTGTAGAACCAATCATTGAAAAAAACCGATATCTTGGATATAAACAAAATGGAGCTTGCATGCTCTCCTGGATGAAACTGAAAACTTTAAGTTTCTAATTTTTCCGGCATATTTTTTTCCACTTATTATCGACTTTTCATGATCATTCCAGTGGACAAACTTCATTATTTTTAATGGCATCTCAGCAAAAGGATAATGTTTATAAGTAAAGATTCCACTGTCGTCATCTCATCAAATATCACCCTACCAACGAAAGTTTTCCCATACAAGTCGCAAATTCCTACACCCTGCTCTTGCCCACTGTCTAATTTGTCTGTTTTCAAGGGTATTCCTTATTGAAAATTCACATTTTAATTTCAGAAAAAACGAAGACATCAAGACGCCCAGCATGGAGAAAAATGCTACTAAACGTGACGTGCACTACGCGTCTGTCATGACTGAATTAAAATCTGTCCAAGGGTGTGCCTCATCACGCGAAAGTGAACCAAAAAAGTCTTTTTTTGTTTCGAAGATGAGTCGAATACCTATAACGACAGTAAGGATAAGTTTATATTTACATATACGACTATTTACATATATTTTTGACTGTTATGGAGTAGGATCCGAAATTAACTGAAAATTTCCCAAAGCGTTATGAGGGCATTGTTTTTCCAGGCCGGAATTACCATTTGAAATTAAATTATTGAAAATGTTTCCTTGAATTTTTCTTTTTCAAAAATCAATACTGAGATGATATTATACAACAGACTAGGCTAACCAAATAATGGGGTAAGAATCGAAATTGAGTAATATATGAAAGTGACAGATATACAGAATATATCTTCATGAGTTAACGCGATCTATATACAGGGTGTTTCAAAATTCAGTATCAAGATTTCAGGGGCGTATTTTTCAGGTCAATATAAGTATTTTTTTCCATAAACTTGTGTCCGCGAACGCTTCGTTACCGATCTACAGAGCGTTGAAGATAGAAGATTTTTTATTTTTTTCTTCATAGCTTTTTAGTTTTCGCGATATTAGGATCAAATTTGAAACGTTACAATTTAGGGTTCACATCATCCAGTTTGCCGAGTGATTGTAAGAATCTACGGGAGATATTTTTTCAGGCGTCAAGCCCTTTTTCGCCCCATGAACCTTTTTGTAGTGCGCCGCTGGTTGATTCTAACATATGCAATCAATTCTTCATTTTGTTCATAATTTTTTCTTCTTGTAATTTTCACGCATCTTCGACCGTTATTGAGAAAAAAAGGAAAATGTTTTTTTGTAATTCGCTACATTAAATTGAAAATTTGTAACAAAGGGGGGAACCTATTATCACAATGAAAATAGAAAACGCTACTTATTTGGTATGAGATCTAAATAACAAGTTTCCTCAAACATTACCTAAAACATAATAAACCTAACGAACCTTGACTTTTTATAAAAGGTGCTGAAGGAAATGTCTCCTCCTTCTACGATACAACCACTCTTCTTCTCATAGACTGCCGTACGCGTTCTAAAATTCCGGGAGTGTTTCTTACGGTATGGAAGGCATCCATAATTCGTTCAGTAAGAACTTCGATGAAAAGCACTGGTTCTGCACTATAAACTAGGCCCTTTACATGTCCATATAAAAAGAAGTCCAGCGGGTTGCAATCTGGGGACTGTGGGGGCCAAGCAATTGGACCTGCTCTGCTAATCCACCTGGGAAACACTGTATCAAAATAGTCGCAGACGATGACTCGAAAATGAGGGTGGCGGGCATCGTCCATAAACCACATTTGTTGACGAACTTGTAAAGGCACGTCCTCCACTAATGCAGGCAATTCGTTATGAGGCACCATTTAAAATTCGCGGTGAAATAAAAACCAATTGAAGTATCTCCTACTATTCCTGCCATATGTTTACGCTGGCTGTTCCTGGTGAAAATATTGTCTGATCATGTGTGAATTTTTTAGTGCCCAAATATGAACGTTGTGGTAATTCACTACTCCGTCGCGTGTAAAGTGAGCTTCGTCAGTAAAAAACAAATACACGATGAGACATCCACCACCTTTCAAATAATGTCACATGCTTCAGAACAAACCTAACCGTCAAAATGCCGTCAAAGCCCACTGATTCTCTTTGTCATTGTTTTGTTGAAAAATTGTATCGGTCGCAGATGAGTAAAAATTACAGGACAAAAAAAATTGTAAACAAAACAAATAATTAATTTCATATGTTTGAATACACCAGCGGCGCACTACAAAAAAGTTCATGGGGCGAAAAAGGGCTTGACCCCTGAAAAAATATCTCCCTGTTGTAGATTCTTACAATCACTTGGCATACTGGATGATGTGAACCCTAAGACGTAACCTATGTTTCAAATTCCTTAATATCGCAAAAACTGACAGAGCTAAGGGGAAAAAAATTAAAAAATCTTGAAACTTTAACGCTCTGTAGATCTGTAACGAAGCATGTATGAAAAAAAAGGCTTATTTGACCTGAAAAATAATCCCCCAAAATGTTTATACTGAATTTTGAAACACCCTGTATAGAGAACTAAAAGTAGCATGATTCTGAAAATTTGTAGGAAACATTGAGAATCCAACTCAAATATTTTCGTTTTGTGACACTTTTGGTTTCTCCAGGAGTGACTTTATGTTTGTTATTTCCAATAGGGCAGGGTGAATTTCTCTCATGATTCCTATTCAAATTCATGTAGTACCCTTATCCAAAATGAACCGTTTTTGAGTTATACAGATTTTCTAGAAAATTGACAAATACGCCATTTCATGTAATTACAATTTTAGTGATATGCAGTGACTGAACATGAATACTGAAAATTGAAAGAACCATCCACCATAATCACATCACTAAATTATTCACAGGTTGCGCAAAAATTTGGGTCCAGAATGTGAATGAGAAACAGTGAAAATATCAAAACTCCATTTTTCCTTCTCATGATTCAATTCTATTATAAAAATGAGCCGTAGTTCTGATTTACTTTCATATACCCAAACCCATAATTTCGAAGATATTCCATAATGAAGTAAACAAAAGACACTCACTTTACTAAATGATTTTCACTAAACTGGGTTTACAAAACCACGACACGTGTTTCGCTATGCAATAGCTTTTCCAAGTAGAGATAATACTAACAGAACAATCACGATGTATCATGTTGAATAGTCAAGGCGGGTTAATTAATCTGATTGAGAATGTTGAGGATATTAAGGATTATCCATTGGGTATTTATTAGGAAAAACAAATTCAACAAAGGATCATTATTCAAGTTGATCTGGTCATTAAGAAAGCATTTATTAATTTCTGTTTAGAAGGTCGAGTTTAGAACCTTTCTTTTCTGTATGTAATATTTCGGAATCGTACACAAAACAATATTTTTTAGTCAAGAGGTGAGTAGCAAAAGTTAATTTGTTTTTCCATTGAGTAGTAATAATGAAAACTGATCTTTACATGCTATCAAAAAAATACAGCCAGGCTCATATACTATAACTCAATCTAAACAATTCAATGTACTCATGGAGAGGGTTAAAATGCATGAAAGATAAACAAACCATTCCCGATAATATCGAAATCACACACCTACAATAACGTTCATACGGTGCAAACGCAGAAATAAAAAAAATATTAGTGATACTCATATATATCACAGATATGTTTATATTGTGTTAAAAAACGTGTAATAATGTTTATTTTGTGTGATATTTCGAACTCAATGTACTAATTATTTTAGTGCATACATTTTAATATTGTGTTAAGATATGTCTCAAACTCTGTTTTAAATTTCATTGTTTTCAACCTGCAGATGACAGATACTATGTCGAAACGTCGTTAAAAGAAATTATACCAATTGACTGAATCAGACCTGTATTCCGAAAAATTGAAGAAAATATATATATATATATATATATATATATATATATATATATATATATATATATATATATATATACAGTGTGACCCATTTAAAGTGGAACCACCCCTGTAGAATACGCATTTTTCAATGAATCTGAACAATTTTTTTTTTAATATTAACTCATCGAAAACTGTATCTTGACACAAATTTTCATAGCTTCAGTTTAATTTCCAAAGCACACTATGGTTTTTTTCTTTGTCAAAAACGGCAAAAGTTTATTAGGCAATCTTTGTTTTCAAGCTTGACTACACCGCTGAATTCCTAGTCGTTATAAATAAAAACAATCAAAATTTCATAAATAAATATTGGTTAACAACGAAGTTACAACAACGTCAATTTTGGAAACAAAGTATTTGATTATAATTTTTATTTAGATTATAGACATATTTAAAACCCCGTCGATACAAAGTAGAACCCTAGTGAACTTGTACAGTGAAAAGTCAATAGCTCATTCCGTTCTACAGTTATAAGAATGGTAAAATCATTTACTTAAGTGTAGGTTATAAGTGTATTCGAAAAGAACAGAAAATTTGAAATTCATTTTCAAGTTATACAGTAGTACATTCTTCCATAGCCGATAAAAACGAAATGAACAGAAACAAGTATTTATTCAACAATAAAACGTTAATTAATCAAGCAAAAACTAAAATAGACATTACTGTACAATTAAATATTTGAATTTTTGTGGCTTCTACCAAACCTCCTTTAGTTCGACACATTTATCGTATTTCTTCCGAATATTTTTTACACTATTTCTCATTTGTTGAGGTGTAATATCGGCACAAATCCAGTGGCGTAGTCAGATTTTTATTACAAAATCGCTTCAACCTCAAATCGCTCACTTTACCATAATAATAATAATAATTTATTGAATCCTTTAAGATCAAATACATGATATAGGATACGTCAAGAACACAAAAAGGTAGACAAATAATCAAAATACCAAAATGCAAAATATAAATGTCACATATACACAGATAGAACTAACACTTTATCCAGAATTTAAAACAAATCAAATGTAAAATATAAATGTCATATATACACAGACAGAACTAACATTTTATTTCGAGGTAAAAAATTCAGAAATGCTGTAGAAACAGTTTTCTTGCAGATATTTCTTCAATTTCGATTTGAACATATATTTGTTTTGAATTTTCCTTAGATCAGTTGGAAGATTGTTGAAAAATGTAATTCCTGTATATGACGGACTGTTCTTAAAGAATGATGTGTTATGAGTTATAACTGTAGAACGGAATGAGCTATTAACTTCGGATTTTCACTGTACAAGTTCACTGGTGATCTTACATTGCATCGGCAGTGTTGCCAGATCTTTAATATGTCTATAATCTAAATAAAAATTATAATCAAATACTTTGTTTCCAAAATTTAAGTTGTTGTAACTTCGTTGTTAACCAATATTTTCTTATGAAACTTTGATATTTGTTATTTTTAGCGACGACCAATCTAGTGGTTTAGTCAAATTTGAAAACAAAAATTGCCTAATAAACTTTTGCCGTTTTTGACAAAGAAAAAAACCATAAAGTGCCTTGGAGATGAAACTAACGTTATGAAAATTTGTGTCAACTTAGTTTTTGATGCTTAATATTAAAAAAATTTTTTTTTAGAATTATTGAGAAATGCGTATTCTACAGGGTGGTTTCATTTTAAATGGGCACACTATATATATATATATATATATATATATATATATATATATATATTTTTTTTATTATTATCCACTATCACAAACTACGTTAACTTGGCTTTGATTTACCCTGCAGTGGGCAACAAAAAACTGACGATGAAGTAGCTTGGCCCCTTTTAATACTTATTTATATTTTTCCTTGATAAAACCTTATGAGTTCAGATAGGGCCCCAATTTTTTTGCACTAGGGTCTTGTGCAACTGGTTATAATTCATCAACTAGAAGAAAGGTAAATAAATATAAGTATAAGTATAAGTAAGTAAATATAAGTAACATTACTCTCTCTAAAAATGAGCCATTTCGTAAGTAGTCCATTTCTTATACGCCAATAGTCAACCTACCTATATAAGTTGTTCTTGTCAAATTATGCTCATTTGAAACATTATTTTCTACGAATGTCCTATATAACTGATCATATTTTCTACATAATGAAGTAAAATTAATTATGTCTTGTAGATGAACATTATTGAAAAAAAAACTGTTCAACCCGATAAACTAAACAATAAACGAAATAATTATGCTAATTGATTTTTTTTCACATCGTGTGCTTCAATACAATAGTTTCTTGAATCATTTCACTATACTCCCCTTTTATTATATTTCAATTCTGTTTTTGAAATGCTTTTTTCACCCAACATCATTTCCTTTTCAACCAGTTTTTCATGCTTGACACTTCGATCATTGGAAAAAAATGGGTACATTTTGAAAAAGAATGAGACAGAAACCATACTATTTTCTTCAATTTGATCCGTCAACCTGCTACTAGTAGTACTAATGACGATAATTCACTAATTGATGTTCCATGGGGGATCATCAAGTCAAAGTCACCCTATTATATTATTATCAGGATTGATCGCAAGAGATAAAATGATATATTCAATGAGTAGAACTATAAAACAAATATAGTGGATAAATTTTACCTAGACATATTCAAGTACCAAATAAATTATATTAGAGTTTTTTTCATTTCTGTAATTTCTCCCTTTCTCTTTTTCGATTCAGTTTTAAGTATATTAAAAAAAACAGTTTCAGGTTCATGGTTCTTCTACTGGAAAAGGAATAGCTTCAGATTATAATTGGAAAATTTGATGATGCCAAAGCACATAATACCCTTCTATTCTATCCTATTTTGTTCTATTGTATTTGATGGGGGTAACAATACACTGAGACCTATAAGGTCTACTGTGTCTCCTTCTGCTGCCCAGCCGCTTAGGATGTCTCAACAACTAGAGCAGTTCCTCCAGTCCCTTTGTGGACAATCCCAAATTTGTGGAGCACATCGTAGTATAAAAAAAAATTGATCGTTGATTATTTGTGAGTCCTCCTGTTTAAATTGTGATCAGCTTAAAAATCTGTTTTTGGACTTCTGAAACATGCAGAATTTTTTTATCGTTTTTATCAATTGTATTAGTTTCCTGAGTTGCTGTCTCTTGTGAAAATGTAGTTGCATCTTCTGAATTGAAAAAATACCTCTTTGATACCGTGTGCCATAAACGGATGCTTGATACTCTGCAAGATCTAGGATTCAAAAACAAAGAGTTTAATTTAGTAAAGAGTTATTTTGAAGAATGAAAACAAGTGCACTGACATCAATTTTGTAGTTAGTAAATTTCAAGATGTAATACACGGCGTTCCGCAAGGAACCGTGTTAGGACATCTCCTCTTTACAATTTATGTGAATGACATCTTCAAAATCAACTAATCTGCGGATGTGGTCAGTTTTGCTGACGATCAGGTATGCTTTTATACGGGGGATAATTGGGGCGAGCAGAAACTGAAAACAAAAACAGATTTTAAAAATTTTACTGACTTTTCCTCAAATAAAAAACTCTCGGCCAATTGGGATAAAACTACATTTCTGACGTTTTTCTCCTATGAAAAATATTTACCCACCTATGAGGAATTGTCAATAACAAGTGAAAATAAATTCCACGAAAACAATTAAATATCTTGGCGTTATATTTGACTCTCATTACAAATGGGAAACCAATATGAACTTAATCAACAAAAAACTTTTGAATCTCGTTTTTATATAAAAATTTTATAAAAATATTTTGGAAACAAAAAGAATCGAAATGCTATACAAAACTTTAGTTATACCACATCTTACCTACGGTATTGTGGTATGGGGGGGTGTTCCAAAGGAACACACCACCAAAATTGAAGTAACCAAAAAAGGTTATTGAAAAATAATTTCAATAAACCCAAACTCTACCCATCAGACCTTTTGTATAGAGAAAATAAAGCATTGAATGATAAACAACTCTTTTCTAAACAATTAGCGATAATGTTCAACAAAGACATTTCAAATTATGAAGACAACAAAATGCGAAAAACTATTGCTCAGCGTTGTTATATATTCATCGGTCCCAGGGTATATAATCACCTAGCTCAAGTAGTTTCTGAAGCTCTTTAAAATAGAAGTTCAAGAATGGATCCATAATACTCCTAGGTATCAAATTCATTCACTAATTGACCTTAAAAATAATAATTGAATATTTACTTATAAATAAAAACAAAGTACACCTGAAGCATCATAGCCCCATCCATCAATTTCTACTAATCGATTAGTTTCATCAGTATTCCTGAATATTGTTCAATTTATTCTTTTTCGAATCTTCATATGAACTGTAAGGATCATGAGTTTGTTTATATTATGACTTATTTGTTACCTTTTAAATGCCTGATATTTTATTTTTAAGTGATTATACTTCTATTGTTCATGGAAAAATGAAAACCTACAGACAAGGCAACTTACGTGGGCAAGCTCGTTTTTTCTGTGCAATAGCAAGGATCTTCACTTGAGATGAATATTTTAATCACTGTAATACTTTTGTGCACAATTAACTATCATTATTATTATTATTATTATTTATTATTTTATTTATTATTGTTATTATTATTATAGTCGTACAAACATGAACTCGAGTCTTCTTTCAAATACATTAATTCGATGAACGTCCTAAACGAGGGTAATCAATAATTTCACAAAATGTTATGCCTATTTTGATTTCTATGTCAGTGGCATGTGGTCTCAGTATTTTTGTTGTACAGTACTTCTCAAAAGTCCCCTCCCCCCTTTCATTTTTGGAACGATTATACATAAACAAGTGAAATTTGGAAACTGAATATTAAAGGTTGTAAACTTCCTTACTAGTGATGATAGATGACGAAATCGTCAAAGATGACGTCACAAGGCCATTGTGGCCAATAATTTTTAATGGAACCCTACGGCAAGCGACACCTCTTTTAAAAGGTATCGAAAAAATCTATTCAATGATACTAATTTTGTTTGTGTTTATGGCAGTTTTAATGGCTCATTAGTAAACATTAAAATTTAAATTCCATTCAGTATGATATTAATTACAGATTTAAGAATCAGTATTTACTTAAAGAAATTGCTCGAAGTGACCTCCATTTACTTCCTGACAGTGAAATATCCTATTTTCAAACTCTTCTCGTACTTTTGCAAATGTGTCTGCGGAAATAGCCTCACATTCTGCAACAATACGTTATTTTAAAACGTCAATATTGTCAGATTCAGTGGCGTAAACCTTCGATTCAAGGTACCCCCACAGAAAAAAATCCAAAGGTGGGAGGTCCGGTGATTGAGCTGGCCATTCCGTTGAACCTCGTCGTCCAATACATCTACCTCGATACTCCTCATCCAAATACCGTCTTACTGCACCGTAATAGTGTGGAGGAGCACCATCCTGTTGTAATGTTATTTCCAAATTGCCGAATTCATCTGGATTATCTTCCAAAATTTCTAGGATTAACGGTTCTATTGCGTTTTGCAACAGCTCCAGATAAACCTCACCAGTTAAATTAGTATTTAATAAAAGAGGCACAACGATGTGGTTTCCCAGGATACCTGCCCAAACATTCACCTTCTGGGGAAATTGGGTATGTGTTTCACGAAACAGGTCAGGATTTGCGTCACTCCAATACCTCACATTCTGTGTATTTACATTTCCATTTAGATAGAAAGTACGTTCGTCACTAAAACAAATTGTTTTGACATAGTCTGGCTGTTGGTTAATTTTAGTTTCCATATTTTCACAAAATTCTTGTCTTCGGTCTGGATCGTCGTCGGAGAGTTGATGAACCATTTTTAATTTGTATGGATGAAATTTGTTTTTTTTTCAACACCCTGTGTACTGTACTTCGACTGACTTCACAGGTAGATGCAACGTGAGTCGTTGAAGAAGTAGGATTACCCATTACTTCTGCCAGTATATCAATTTTCTTCTCATCAGAAATTTGTGGTCTGCCAGATCGTTTCGCATCATTAATACTACCCGTTGTTTCAAACTTACGAAGGAGCTTCCTCAAATAAGTCCTCGAAACGGGGCGATCGGGAAACCTCTTATTAAAAATGCGTTCTGCTGCATGAATATTTTGTCCAGTTTCACCAAGAATTAGGATCGCTGCTACTTTATCACCTAAAGCACGTACCATTTCGCTTCTTGAAGCACTTAAACGTTCGGCTCACAACAGTTTAACAAATTATTAAAATGTACAAAAATATTAAAAGTATCAAAAGCTGCTAAAACAGTTAAACGTTCGATCAACAATACACACATTATTAAATGTACAAAAACTAGGACAATTACAAAAACGTCGAATTAGGGAGACTAACAAAAACATCAGCTTATTTGACAACTATACAGAGGCGGAGCTTGAATTTAGAATTTTATTATTAACTGGTTTAATTCATCACAGCTTTGCGTTTTTCAAAAGCGAGTTGCCAAAACTGCCATAAACACAAACAAAATTAGTATCATTGAATAGGTTTTTTCGATACCTTTTAAAAGAGGTGTCGTTTGCCGTAGGGTTCCATTTAAAATTATTGGTCACAATGACCTTGTGACGTCATCTTTGACGATTTCGTCATCTATCATCACTAGTAGGGAAGTTTACAACCTTTAATATTTATTCAGTTTCCAAATTTCACTTGTTTATGTATAATCGCTCCAAAAATAAGAGGGGGGAAGGGGACTTTTGAGAAGCACTGTATGAACCCAATGAAA